>JADLZN010006403.1:127500-297035 GCA_018155175.1 Sinocyclocheilus anophthalmus | reverse complement strand
GTTTTTTTTTTTTTTGTGTTTTGTTTTGGAAGATCTACACTCTTCACGTTCCATGTGCACTCTCACAGCTTGTACTAGCAACATTGTGTTGAAAGCACAATCTTATCTAACACTTTTAATTACAACCAACATTTGTTGTTTTCCTGTCGCACTTCATCTGGGTAACCCCTAAATCTACTCGGGTTCACATGTCTTTTACCCAACTTTATAAAATGAATAAGAATTAGTGCAATAAAATTATAGTTTTCAAATAAATAGCCTATAATGATATGAATTACTAAATAACTATACAAACATGTTAGAACAACGATACATATATACAAGATATGATTAAATAGTTAGAAAAGAATAAATAATAATATGAATTTTGTATTATCATCAAGCCCACCTGCTAGGTGGCTCATGTGGAAAAAAAAGAAAATAGGAGGAGAGAGAAATGTAAAATGATGCGTTCAGCAGCCTCAGCTCATGAGATAAAGAACGGTAATGACAGCACAAATCATATCTGCCATCGCACTAGCTGGTTGACGACAGTTGTGTATACTAATCTGGGTTTGGTTGTGGCCACCTGAAGGGGACCAACCTACACATTATAGGTAGATGATATTTGATCATGATCTGCACAAAAATAGTTCAAATGAGAATCCCCCCTCGCTGATGTTTGCTAAGGTATTGACGTAAGGAATTCGCGGTGCGTACATCTCGCTTGTGTTGAGCCTTAATGCTCCATCTAAGCTCTGATTTGTTTTCTAAAATACTAGCATCCATCCCAGTAAACAGACTCTTTTGTGGTCACCGAGAGCTGGTCCTGCAGTTCTGCTTCTTCGTTGAGATTGTTGGATCCTGCAGTTTTATTTCTTTTGTTTTCTTTTTTCATTTAGACTTTTATTTTTGTCTCACAGGGTGGGTTGGATGCAAATAGCGATGTTTACCCGGTATGTGAACGACTTTGTTGTGTTAGAACAGAACTTATGTGGCTCGGATGTCTGTGCCGTTTCCTGTTTGGTATCTTTCGTGAGGTCGTTGTCGTTAGTTCCCTGTGTTCCTATTGTTTGGAAAACAGCCGGTTCACGGTTCTCGTGTTGTTGCAGCAGATCCCCTCCCGTACAGTATGAGTGAAGGTTACTTGAATGCTTCCCAATACTACATTAAATTTAATGATGTACTTTGTTGATCCTTTCTTATCCCAACCGGACTTAAAATGGAGTGTATGGATTAAGATTGTTACACGTCTTCGTAAATGGTAAGAGGTCGGAAGCCTTCTATGAGAAGTATGTTTTTAGGGTGTCGAATAATGTGGATGTAGTGAATTATGGTTGTATAGTATTCACTTTCTCGAGTCGTCTTGTTGTTTGCCTTTTCTCCATCTATATAGTAGATAACTGGTTCCTGAATAAAGGATGGACATCTCATTGCCCTCAGTTGTACTCGATGCAGCATTCTAATTTAGTTTTACCAGCTCACTGATGAAGACAGTTTTAGTGTTTCTGGGAGTATGAAGGACACAAACTTTGTTTTAAGTTAAGAGGTAGTAACTGGTTTATAGGACCTTCCCACAATCTGATTGACTGTCATTTTTCATTGTTGTATTTTTTCTATTTACTGCATTTATTAAGAAGTTTAGCTGTAGTCTCACTGGTCAAAATAAACATTGTCAAAAGGCGCTTCGCAAAACCTCATATTTATTCTTTTTTTTTTCTCTTTTCTGTCCATGTCGGCAAAACAAATCTTCAACCTTCTTACATCTTCCTTTTGATCTTCTTCACACAAAAACAGACCACAGGCTGTCAATTTAGCTCCAAAAAAGTAGTGCAAGTCTTCTGAAGCCAGGAGCTACTTCTGTGTGTTTATCTTTACTTCTGCTGCTGCTCTCCAAATATGCTGCCATGGGTAACTTGCACAGAAAAGCTTACACTGAAGCTTGCCGCATCTTATTTCTAGACATGAATGGACATGAATGTGTTCTAGTGATAAGAGTTCAAGATTATAATGCGTAATAGAGCAGGGCGCTCCTACCCTTTGTCTTCTGGTTCAAATGCGAAGGTTCCGAAAGTACCACATTCTGAGCACGTTTCTACAGCTATTTGCATACTGCAGCCAGTCTGTTTCGCACACCACGTATCGGCGTGCCCTTGTATTCCTTTAGCGCTGGATTCACAGGAACGGTTTTTAGCTTATCATAATGTTTTTCTAATTGGAGTGTAGCGGGTAGGTTTCTCGGGGTGAAATTATTGTGCGGAGCATGTGCTACTCTGCGGTCACTTGCCACTGTCCTCTGATAACTTCTTCGCGAATCTCTGTCAGCTCGGTGCTCTACTAGGCTTATCTCCGGTGACATTGGCTTGTAGGATCCCTGCCAAGGTGGCCCGGATCCTTTGTTAGTCTCTTTTCCCTCACAGCCACCGAATATTAAATGTATTCTTTTTGAGTCGGAATCTGTACTAGTATCCGACAAGGTATTATGTTCTTATGCACGCGTGTTTGAATTTTACAACTGACAATTATATTCCAGTTTTATAATGGCCTCTGATTACAGAAGCCTTGGGATTACAAATTTTTTTGTATTTGAACTAGGAAACCAGTTCGAAGGGAGCGGTCACCTTAACTCGTTATCTCTTGTTGGTATATATAATTTGTTAAAATGAATTTCGAACGAGTAACAACAATGGAGATCTGTTGCGAAATTGAAAAGTATACACCTAGATACCCCACTATACTCCCATCAACCAACTCGCAGGATTGTTTGGTTATCTATAACTATTTGAGAATACAGTATAACAATAATAATATTCGAACGACGTTCTTGATTGTGAGATGAGCTAAAACTGGATCTTTAGAGTTTATCACCATTTGTATCGCGATCTTATGTAATGCTTTCTTTCCATCAGTTGGTCGAACAAACCTGGCTTGGTACTTCTTACTCAGCTATGTCAACTATAAGGTGAAATTCTATATTGATGGGTCATATTCCAGACGTAGGCTACAATCTTGTGATTGCGATAGTACAGTAAATTCACCCCGGTGCGGTGCTGCCTCCACACAGATATTCCTCAGACACTTCAGAAGCCTTGGAATATAGTTGCCAAAGTTGAATAGGCTCCTTGTCTGTGGTGCTGTTTATTTGTGGCCATTTATTAATTTTTATTTTTATTTATTATTATTTTTTAGGAGTTTGGATCAGCTATTCGTGACGTCATTTGTAATGGAAAGATCTTTGTTCAAATTACTGAAAAAATCCTTTTTTGTGTTCCAGTAAAAATACAAACCACATACGTTTGGAATGACATGAGGGTGACATCATGTTCTAATTTACCATGAATTTCGGCTTCATTCTTGGATCAAAGAGAGTTCAGTACCATCAGGGGTCATTAGCAGGCCTGTGCTGAATGTACACCCACAGAAAGGCTCAGAACGGTTGTTGTTTAAATTCCACACATGCTCTGGCCCTTGTGTTTGTTTATTACTTTGCCTAAAATGATAATGGTTTCAGCTACTGATAAAACAAAATGTAAGTCTATAGATTTAGGCTGGATCATTAGAAAGGAAGAAAAACTTTGACCTATTTGTCATTTTAAAGAGATGATAAAACATTTGCTCCAAAGTAGCTCAGCTCACCTTTTCTGTGCCATTTGCTGCACTTACAAAGAGTACAAATACAGGACCCGAGAAGGATCTGAAAAAGAGAAAGGATTGTACGCATTATTTATGTATCATCTAATTGATGTTAACAGTCAGGGTTTACAATGTAAAAAGGGTTAAAAGGAGAACTAAAAGAACCTCATTGCATTTAGATCAAGCTCTATCATACAGCAAAGAGGTTTGATTGTTTTGTCTTTCATGAGAATAGCATTCACTGATGTAACATTACAATTACAACATTACAACAACTTGACTAATGACTTTGAGAAAAGGGTAACTCAGGGATATGGTGGATTCACTCCACCTTAGCCCAACAAATCATGCTCTTCTGAACCATATTCTTCCCAGACATATATAGATGATATAATTATATATATATATCATATGATAATAGAATGCGCTGTGTTAATGGGCACTCGTCCTTTAACCGCAGCTTAACGACACGCATGGTGAATGGGAAAGATGCGGCCTTGTTCGTAGGTGCAAATTAGCTGAAAAAATCGTTTGTTTCTCCTTCTCTCCTCTCTCTCTGGGCACCTTCTGTTTTATTTTCTAAGCCGTTTGGCTAATTTTGAAACCATCTTTAAACTTCTGAATGTGCGTAATTTGATATATACAAGTACCTTAGGGTTTTATAGTTACTAATACAGTTGTATGTTTTCTCATAAAGTCAATATAAAAGAGTTGAACGTTTAAGCTTTATAAATGAAATCAACACAACAAAAGTTTAGAAAATTATATTTGCTTTTATTCCTGCCTTGCTATAGAAAGGGTCCAAATTATGTTAGAATGTTGAGGAATGTTATATATTTTTTGTAATGCTGTTAAATCATGTTGAAACGAGGTTGTTTTTGTTTTTACAATTTGGTAATTCTCACATTGTTATCGGTCTAGTTTTGGTTCTTTGAGTTCTCTTTCATGAACTATGTTTAGTTCCAGTGTCCTTGGTTTCGGATTAGTCCCACCTGTTAATTTTTCCCCTCTTTCTTTGTCCTGTGTATTTATACCCCCTGTTTGGTTCTATTATTAGTCTGTTCTACTTGTTAGGTTGGTTAGTGTTGGTCCTGCATTTCTCTTGTTTCTAGTTCCAGACTGTATTATTTTTGTTTAATAAATATATGCTGCTTGCCAATAGATCCTTACCTCAACTCTCACCTACTCCTCCAAGCAGCAGAGACGATTTAAACTGTAAATGACTTATGTTACATAAGTTTATCAAATAGTTCTAAAATTCCAAAAACATAGGATTTGTGCTTTTTTAATCTTTTTGTGAAAAGTGGTACTTTTTGGAGTTGATTCTGCCATGGCTCTATATCGTATAAGCCACAAATATTACTCTACCCATTTGATTTCTGGATGTGCACAGTTAATTAGTAGCTGATTATTTTTATTGCTGATATTTTCAATGCTGATATTATGTTCACATGCAGTTATTTTCACTAATCTTCATTATTTATCTACACTGGGCGATGTCTACAAAATCGGACGATGTCTGGGGGGGGAGTTAGGGGGTGTGCCCGAAGCATGAATCCATATGCAGAAAGGCATGGAAAACAAATAACAATTGCTAACGGTTGCCTTTTAAGTACAGTACTTTAAAAATTATCCACTTACCACATAGACAGACTTAGGCAGAGATGACGTGCAGACTCCAATGGAGAATGATTGCCGATTCTGTTAGCACCATGACAACCATCCAATCTGGTAAACCGGGGTGGATAATTACTCTCTCGGTGTTATGCCGTGCTCCAAGTATGAAACAGAGTAAGTGTACATGCGATCGTCGAAAAAAAAGTCCCCGTCGATAAGTCGTTAAAGTGTGAGACTAAAAAGCGATCGTTCTTTCAAGAAGGCAGTTTTCAATGCCATTTGCGTACTGGTTGACATAATCGCGCCTCTCCCTGATACCCACAATTACAGGTCTATTCTACCCGATTGATAAAACTTTTAGAGAAGTAGTTGAAATACTATTTTCCTCCATCTCATATTTCTTCCCTGAGGGTTCCGTAGTACCTCTGATTCTCCCTTTCCGAACACCTAGTTACTTGGGACATGTCATTGCATTTGCGGCTGGGAGAGTGGAAGCACGCTGGTCGTGAGACCATCAGCCATCGGCCATCGGCGATGGCATCGTCTATCGTCCCAACCCTAAATCTACACTTCTTATTTATATACCCTCACACTCCCCTACACTCTTCACACTAACAAGTGCGCAATTTATTTGTATGTGGTGCAAAACTCATCTGCTGAGTGTCTGTGGTGAAAGGTGTGCACTGCTACTGCTAGGGGTCTCCACTGGTTGATATGACAGCTCTGCCGAATTCACAAGAGACAACTGGACCCCAACATGATGCAGTCTCAGCCACATTCTATTTTCTTTCTTCTGTCCCCTTCACTTTCCCTGTGGTCATTTATTCCACCGCAGTCTCTCTCGTGACGTCTTGTGTTTTAATTTCTCACTCCCATCATCCTCTCTGCTTCCGCGTTCATTTTTCATCGCACTGTCTGTACTCGCTTTTTTGTTCTCGATGAGATATTGAAATCCATGCATTCCAGAGCTTCCTGTCTCTGTGAATATGAGAGCCTGTGCACATCTCTCCTGGTTTGCGAGCTGTCGTCTGTTCTGCAGGTGAACACGCTGCACCTGCAGAACCCAAATGCATTTCCAGTGTTCAGCTGTTGAGTCATGAAGGGAAGCTCTATATCGGGCTCAGAAGCAGACGTGCTCACACACTTCCCACTGTGGACATCATGCCAAACAACTGTGCTTTCCAAAAACAAAAATATTTTTCTTCAGGCAAAAATCTGTATTTTTGTGTTGTTTTCCAGTTCACACGGACTAAATCTAATTTGATGTAAAGCATAGTCGACAGATTCAGCATGTTGGTAAATTACGAGCCTCGCTTATATCTTTTCAGGTATCCGGTACATTATCAAATACATTTGCCAGATTAAGGGTCACACTGTAGACTACCTAAATTCTTCGGGCTAGCATTGCAACGGTTATCTTACACACTGGCATCATCTTTGTTAAAAACCTAATTCAACATAACAAAGAATAATACAAAATATAATAATAATATACGTACGTCTACTCTCCACCAATTCACCAAACTTGAAAAATTCAGTGAAATGTGAATTGCAAGTGTAGTGTGAGCTTATCTTAAAAAGAAAACAAGTTTTTGTAGATGTGATAATAAAAAGAATTAAAATGAATAATGTACTCATGAAAAGAAGTCCTAATATCTTCTTAATACATAATTGTTTTTTTTATTTAATTTTTTTTGTTGTTATATTGTTGCTTTAAATTTCTAAGACAAGATAATCAAAATGTCAGGGATTTAAGACAAATACTGAAAATATTGTAGTATCTTTAGAGGAGTTAAGATATGCTGGCATCAATTAACCTACAGGACGACATATGCATACGGGAATCCTTGTCTGTACATTTGCCTTGCAATCGGTCGGTCTATATGATTGTTTAGCTGCGCTTTAACATACATATTTATGAAAATTCCGGTCACGCCTTTGGCCGAAACCTTCAATAATGACAAAACCGTCAGTTGAATTTCACATTTTCTGACCTTTGTGAAGACAGGCGAAGTCACTTCTCTCCTTGATGTGAGCATATGCACATTTAAAATCTTACTAAAGGCATAAACTATATGACCAAATGTACATGAACACCCTGTAAATGAATGGTTTTTGAAAATTTAAGCTACATAAAGCTACATATAAAATTAAGCATACAGTCATGCAGTCTCCTTAGACAAACTTTTTAATACCCTTTCTGTTTCAGCATGACATGTCTCACAATGTGAGATTCATAAAGAAATAATTCCCTGAATCTGGTGTGGAAGAACTTGACAGACCTGCACAAATCCCAGAAACCCACTAAATACTTTCAAGATGAATTGGCATGCCAAATGAGAGTCAAACCCCATGACCCAACATGAGTACATTACCTCACTTTAGCTCTTGTGTCTCAATGGCAGGAGATGCCCACAACCTTTCCAGAAGAGTTAGGGTTGTCTTAGTAGCAATGGGAGGGCCAACTCCTTATTAATGCCCATTAATGACTGTAAAAATGAAATATTTTTACTTGCAACATTTGGCCATGGAGTGTATAAACATTTTACAAAAGAAAAAAATTGTTGACACAGAATGCAGTTCATTGGAAGATTCCAGATAGAATTAAATGTCTCATGGTCATTTCTGTGTTTCAGGTCATCATTGACGTGCCCTCATTGCCTTAAACAGAGCAACACCTTTGACCCTTTCCTGTGTATTTCACTTCCAATCCCACTGCGACAGACTAGGTATGTTACCGTGTCTTCTGTCTCTATTTCTTTGGAATCTATTAGGACTGTTTGTCTTTATATGTATTTTTATGTGTGTTTCATTATATACTTGTCTGTGTACCTTTGCTATTGTGTGTTTAAATTTGTTTGTGTCCTTAGCCACCCAGAAATACTGCATGTGATGAATGATCAAGTTCAAAAGCTCTTAACAAGGACACAATAAATTGTCGAAACGAACGTTGTTCATAGATAACGTGTGGCTGCGCGCTCAAAATCTCGCTGAACCATGTGAGTGACGCGTGGTCCAACACAACCTGTCAGAAAGACCGATAATAGAATGAGAGAAATATATAGAGAGAACTATGGCTCATCATGAATGCTTGTACCAGTAATACTGTCTGAAACACACAGATTCCCCTGCATGCTCATCTCTGAATCACTAACCTCCAGTTTTCACATTAATTTTATTGAAAGTGGAATATTTAGCAGCACTGAAAGCATAGGGGGCCAAATTTGAAGGTCGTCAGTAAAAGTCAGTGAGTGCTAGTTTTAGTGCTAAAACCTACCATACTTATTGTTATGAATTATTACAAAGACATCAAATTAGATTAGACAAATGCCATGGACCGACAGAAACAATTCTGCCAGCAGACTAGCACTGCTTGCATATGAGCTGAACTCCTGGGCAAGACTTTAGGGAGCCAATCAGATGTCCTCAGCCTACAGTTCACAAGTGCTGCTGGTCATCCTCTTGCCAACAGAGAGACCAAATACAATAAATAAGATCTTTCTTTCATTGAGATGTTGGCTGAAACTCATCAAAACTTTCAAGAACTACATTCTTATTAAAGAAATCATTCTCATTTTTAGTAAAATAAATGAATTCTCATTATTGTAATACAATCTGTACACAATATTTTTTAATTAAACTAGAAAATTATTTTTTTTTTTGTTCATTTTTGCACAAGCGATACTGCTATGTTGTATACTTACAATTGTATTTTACAAATATAGGCTACTTCACTATTTCAAGGATTAGTTCACCCAAAAAAGGTAAATAGTTATTACTGAATATTTGAGCCAGATGTAGCCAGATTAAACTTGAGATGCAGTTAAGTACAAATCATTCAATCCAGTTCTGTGAAGTGGATCAGGCCATTTATTACAATGATCTGATTAAAAAGAATGGTTCTTTCACAAATCAGATATCACTATTTCTATCATCACTTCTCATCTCTCATTAATGCACTGCAGTATGTTCCTCACAGAAAATCATTGTATTGCTTTAGAAAACTTAAAATATCAACCCAGGCTCATTGGAAAGACATGCCACTGGCGACATTTCTGCAAAATGGTGTTACATTGCTTCTTGCATGTTTCTCAACACTGAAATGTCCAATGGGTGGTCCTTAAAGGGGTCATGACATGTTTATTTTTTATTTTGTTCCCTGAGGTGCAATTATAATATTACTTATGTTTTTTGGATGAAAAACATTAAAATTTGAGTGATTTATGACCTTTTTCCACCCTGTTTCTCATCCTCTGACTGAACAGTAGATTTTGGGGTGTTTTCCCTTTAAAGGTGGGGTAACTGATTTCTGGTAGCCAAAAAATCACCAAAACAAACACGCCCCTACCCAAAAGGGTCTTGCCCCTATTTTTATAGCTCCGCCCCACATATACGTACGCAACTTAGGCAACGATTAGTTCTGTGAAACAAGCAAAACCAATGTTACACTGTGTCTACACCGGACGCGAGCGGCGCGACAAAATACTATGGAACTCATTATAGTCAGTGATGCTGTCTACACCACAGATATATATACATATCTATGGTCTACTCTGGATGCGGCACGACACGACAAATCCCCGACAGAAAACTGCTGCTGCGTTCTATTCATGATGTATTTACACAAATTTCAAATGATTTTAAACTTGAAAATCATTTGAAATTTGTGTAGACAGT
The DNA here is from genome assembly GCA_018155175.1 of Sinocyclocheilus anophthalmus. Classification (NCBI taxonomy): domain Eukaryota; kingdom Metazoa; phylum Chordata; class Actinopteri; order Cypriniformes; family Cyprinidae; genus Sinocyclocheilus; species Sinocyclocheilus anophthalmus. Next base: position 287,129 of record JADLZN010006403.1, on the reverse strand, counting down.
GTAGACAGACTTTAGCTTGTGTAGACACGGTTTTACTCCCCTATCGAGAAGAAACAAAGCAACCTCTTGCATCCGATCGCAGGCCTTCCCGCTCCTTAAGTTCTCTCCAGCGCTGGGAAGCTGATCCGATATTTACACGGGTCCTATTTCTTGCCTTATCGTAAGCCTTCTTTTGTTCCGCAGACGTTTTCCTCTTTTGTTTTTTATCCTCCATCTCTAACTTTCTGTCGTCGTTCGGCTAATGTCCGTCATGTGAACTGAGCGCTCTCTCCTCTGCATCCTAAGTAGACACACCCCTTACTGCTGATTGGCTACAAGTTTGTTTTGGTACTCGGCCCGACTCCGTTTTCTAAAGCGTTTTTGAAAAAATACATACCCCACCGTTAAGAGGTCAGTGTAACATCCATTAAAAAATAGTTTTTACATGAAATACGTTACTTACAGTTTGTGGTGTCATTGTTGGGTCCAGAAGAGTTGGCACAGCCTGATCTTTGAGCAAAAGTATTTTGGCAAAGCCTGCATCATACTGCGATTTGTTCTCAAAACAGTGAACTGTGAAATGTACTGAATTAGCACTGACGTGACTTGATCTGAATCCATTTTTCTCTGGCGTCAGGATCTTTCGGCAGCGTATACAAATATGTTGGTTTTCCACAGCCAGAAATGGCACATCATCTGCCTGGCATCACAGTCTTATTGTAAACAACTACTCCTTCAGACCCACTCGCTGCACGTCAGCTGAACACCTGTGGGCGTGACAACGATGCGATGATGCAAAAATAGGCGTAGTTGTCTTGCTCTGGAGGCGGTCATATGCAAACGACTGTGCCCCGGTGACGTCACCTCGTCCCTCTGATCCAATACAAGCCATTTTCTGAGGGTTATTGCATAAATACTTTTTTATTTATGATGAGGACATTTTAAGTTATGAAACTTGCAGGATGTATTGAGCATACAAAGACCTCTTCTATGTCAAAAGATCAAGGGAAAGTTGGTTTCTCATGTCATGACCCCTTTAAAGTGCTTTCAGTTTTGTTCGAAACAGATGAACATGAACATCTGGCAGTATTTTAATAATAAAATACATAATAAAACATAAGTTGGTTGTTGTACATTTTGTGGCAGTTCAGAAATTACCTGGCCTTTGAGGGGCACTAAAAGGTTAATGCTCATTCACGTTTGAAAATAATGTAACACCTACACTAAATCTGCCCTAAACCTAAACTGAACAAAGTCCTCCTGTAGCGAATCGATGCGTTTTTGTAAGAAAAATAACCATATTTAAAATGTAATAATCAATTTAATCTAGCTTGCGCTCACTGTTGTAAACGGAAGCAGCTCCGGGAGGATGATGTAAGAGGTCGGTTTTTTTAAATATAACTCCGACTGGATTCGTCTGAAAAAAGAAAGTCATATACACCTAGGATGACTTGAGGGTGAGTAATTTATGGACTAATTTTCATTTTTGGGTGAACTAACCCTTTAAAGCTCTTTTATCATGACTTGTTTTTCACTGAAGCCTGAGCACTTCACATCGCAAGTGCAGTGGTGTCTGTACCAGGTGAGCTACTGAGCAAGTTTACTATGTCAGAAAAATTAGACATATGGAGCTAGTTATATGATGGAAACCTCAAAATGTATTAGTTTACAAATCATGCACAGTAAAAGTGTTTTGAGGCCATAAAAGTCATTGAGTTTTACTGCCACTAGTGTTCTTTTCAGCTGAAAACTGTGGCTGCATTAAGAAGTGAAAATGAAACGAATGAAAATAATCTTATTGTTTCTAAAATAGACTTCAAATATGAGTTTTTTTTAATTATGATTTCCTTTTTTTGATTTTGGGGTGAAACATGAACTGGACATTTCTTTTTGTCAGATTCTCACCCTATTAGTGCATTCAATTTTGACATTAATGGATATTATATGTGATTAAGCTCATGTCTGCACAGACATTTGGCATGCAGTAGACTACTTTTCAGAGTAATTGTACGCAAAAATGTCTTTGCAAGAAGTAACACATCCAACCTGCATTTTAGCACACCCAAATGCATTCTGAAAACACAGAATAAGCTCAGTCTTATTGACTCCGCATATATGAACCCCTGTCACATGACTCTCACCTCTGCATGCCACCAGAGATAAAATCTAAAAGGCTTCAGTTGTCTTCTCACTGGTCCACTCGAGTGAGAGTGTGGTTTTGTATAAATGAGTGCTTTTGTTGCATCCAGCATTTCACATATGGCTTTCAATAATGCAGCAGAGAGGCATCTGAAAGTCCATCCAAGTCTTTAAAGCCACAACTGCAGCTGCAGTGAAAAATGTGGCTTCATTGAAACCATCAGCTGCTGTGCGACTGGCTTGTGTGAGGCCATTTCCAACCAAACAAATGCAGCAGGAAACAGATCACTCTCGGGTGGAATTGGCTAAGCACCCTCAAATGAAATCAAAAGCACCCTCAGTTAAAGCTGTATTAATGGCATTTTATTGAATATTTGGCAAACTATCCAGTGCGTTATGGTTTGCGCTCTGGAGATCGATTTCTATGTCAATGTGTATTTGCAGCATTGAGCATTGTAGCCAATCCCAGACATATCTGTTGATTTCTTAAATCAGAGGCGTTTAAGTTAGAATCCACTCACCGCTGAAATCTCCAGAGTTTTTGTTCTGGTATTGTGTTCAGCACGAATCATCTCATTATAACAAAGTGTTGATGCATTGTCTCTTTATTGAGAATAACGTATCTTTGTGAGATCTCGATGAACTGAGATGAATGACAGCTTTTTAGTGACTCTTTGCACCATAGCAACGGATGCCAATATATATATAGAGAGAGAGAGAGAGAGAGAGAGAGAGAGAGAGAGAGAGAGAGGGTACAACGAGGATAAAGGCGCACCGGGGTAAAGGCACCTTTGATATTATTTTCATCTAAACCACTAGATGGAGCAAAAACGTGGCGTAGCACTTTCCAAAACATCCGCTTTTCAAGATGCACGTGTATATTTGTCTGATCCTTGACGCGATTGATTCTGTGCTTACTTGAGCCCCTAATATTTTTATGTTTTTTTAAACTGTTTAGCACTCTAAAATGATTGCATATATTTTGAGACAAAGGTCTTCAGGATTTTCAGTTTTGTTTAAGATAATTAAAGCAACAGTTTTTAAATAATGAAAGAATATGTAAAAGTATGGCATTTGGGGTAAAAAAGCGCCCCTGCTGTTGGGGCTAAAAGGCGCCCGTAATCACAGGCTAATAATAGATTGGCTGACTTTTTCCATTTGCTGACCATTGCTTGGTTTAGATTCAGATGGTAAATTAGCATATAGTATGTCGGGTGGCCATACTTAGAGATAATTCACCATGTTTAAAAATGAACCATCATATTTAAAAACATATCTTAATCCTATCATATAAAAAATATCTTTGTTGTTACTACTGTAATATAATTCACTTTTTTGGATTCGTCAATACTTTCAGAATATTCTTATTAAAATGATTTTGTTTCGTTCCTGTATGTGACAATACTATAAATTCTATTAATTCTTTAATTAACATATTAATGACTATAGATGTATTGAGCAAAAATTACTTCTTTTATTTTCAAAATCACAAAAATAGTACAAACTTTGCTAAAGTTATTGTTTTGAACAAGTATTAACTTAGACATTACTTAAAAAACGTTATTTTAGCTGAAGTATTTGTATCAATACTGTGTGCCTTTTATCCCATGCTGGTGAGCCTTTTATCCCGTGTGTGGGGTAAAAGGGCCCTCTTGCCACCTCATACATTTATAAAATTTTTAAACAAAATAAACAACTTGAACGATTTATTTTCACACAACATCTGTTGCTCCATTAATGTTCAATACAACGTATGTATTTTGTCTGCAATTATACATTTTAGGCGCAGTGAATAGCCAATGTTTTTCTTATGTGGCCTTTAGCCCCCGTTGTACTATATATATATAATATATATATATATATATATATAGGATATATAGTTACGCACCCTCACTAATTTAAGAAGCCCCATCAGTGATTTCATCTGGAGCCGCGGCCTGTAATGTGTACCTCAAGCTGCGTGTGTGTGTGTGTGTGACAGTGTTACAGTCCAGACATGCTGATTTATATCAACTGATTTTGATTTGTTACTCACTCTCTCACACATTCTTTCATATACAGTATTGGTAAATAAGCAAAGCAATATGACAGAAGAGGATGTGTTACAGTGGCTTTAACCATGGTTAAATAGATGGTCTAATTCTGGCATCATTTCATCACTAAATCTATGTCATTCTAAACCTGTATTGCTTTCTTACTTCAGTGGAACACAAAAGAAGATATTTTTAAGAACTTTGAGAACCAAACAACATTGGAGTCCATTGACTTCCATTGATTATCGGGGGAAAAAAACAAAACTTTTCTTCTATGTTCCACAGAAGAAAGTTAGCAATGCTGTTTTGGAATGACTTTACAGTGAGTAAATATTGATAATATTTTCATTTTTGAGTGAACTATTTTATGTTGTAGAATAAAAGGTGACAATATCTTGAGCTTGTGTTAACTACAGACCGTTCTAATTATATTTTTATAATTTATATGTTTGAATTTAATTTTATATTTTAATATAAATTTTTTTTTCCATCATTGAAAAACAAAAACGCATTTAAAAAACACATTGACTACAGAATTAAGGAACCTGAAGTGCTAAAATGCTAACTCGTTCCGGGTTTTGGCCAACAAAAATGCATCATCCCTGCAGCTCTCAATCCCGCATAGATTTGATCGTTACCTATGCACAAGTGCTAAGTTGTGGGTTCCCTCTGGAATTTCTAATGGGTTTTTAGAATGGTGGTTTTCAATTTATGAGTAAACATTTATGAGTGGTTACCATTACTTTAAAGAGTATTTCCCATTTTTACTCATAAATCAAAAACCTGCTGTGGTAAAAACATGTAGGAAGCCATAGTGAATTAGCTGAATTGGCCCACAAATTGATGTCATGACTGAACAGCTGCATTCTATGATGTGATAAATATGAATGTTTTTGTATGTTTAGGGCCCTGAATGTGATTCTGGTGTTCAACACTGAAGGTCAGCGGTTTCTGAGAGTAGGGTTGGCTGTGCCTCTGTTTGGGTCTGTCTCAACACTCAAGGCCATGGTAGCAGAGAAGGGCAAGATCTCTCCAGACCAGGTGAGACCTGCTTTCTGTCATACTGTTTTGTCTCTCTTTCTCATCTTTTCCTGTTCCTGAATGAAACTGTGTGCAATACACACTCACACCAATAGTTTATTATAAAATATTGTATTGTACTGCACACGCAAACACCTTACATAGTCTTGCCAAAGAAGAAATCTTCTTGCATGCGTCTTCAAGGTTCACAGACAGTAATAGCCTGTATCTCTAATCATACTCCATTAAACCTTCTCTGAACACACACCATCTGTTGGTTAATGGAAACTTCCCAGACTTGCTCAGCCAGGGTTTAAGGTGTTATTGTGCTGCAAGATACACATTTTTGAAACCCAGTGCACACTGTTTGGCTTTTGTTGGGTTCAGCATTCCACATATCATGGCTTTTAGTAATGACGATTTTACCATGATTTTTCAGATACAGTAGATTAAAGTGATAGTTAAAAAAAAATTCTGTTCAACTTCAGAATGGCATCTTCAGAAACGTCAGACTTTATTGATTCTCGCACATTAAGCATGTACATCACTTGTCAATGAGGACGTCAGGACATTATAAACTGTTTATATTTCTTTTATATATAACTGTTTATAAGCCTGATCATATTTCTCTCATTCACACCAACAACTGTTTATTATTATTATTATTATTATTATTGTGGGGTGACAGTCATTTTGGTAAAATAAATAGAGCCTTTTTAGTGCACTATAGCAATAATGCACTCAAAATTAAAGTGTATAACTTATGTACACTAACCAATTTTCCATAATGCAATGTGCACATTCACATTCTATGCCTGACAAGGCAGTTTCATTTATAGCACATTTCATACACTATGACAATTTAGTGGTTTTTACATATACAGGATGAAGAGAAAGAAAATTAAACTGAGGAAGTTTATTTTTATATTAACATTTAATTAAATTTTGCCATACGCTTTTATCCTAAAGCGACTTACAGTTGTAGAATACAAGCAATGTATCATAAAATGGCAATAAACTCGAGAAGTGCCACGTTATACAAGGATATCAAGTCATCATTTTTGGTTGCAAAATAGTAAAGTCTGACAGGACGTGATAAGATAAAACTAGAATAGAAAATTGAAGGCATATATATAATATATAGATTATATATATAGTATATATAATATATGTCTATTATATATATATAAGATATATGTTTTTTTTTTTTTTTTTTTAAGAGGATGCAGTTAGATGCTCATGGAAGAGATGAGTTTTTTAAAATAATGAGAGGGACTTATTTGCTAAAATCTTTATTTCATGCTTTTGATAAGTCAATCCATGTCAAAATATAGAGAACCACATTTATACATGTGATACACATTTATACATTATAAAATGAATAATTTAACAGTTTATTCAAGTGTTTTAACTTATCTGCCTAACTAATTTAGTGCATTCAAATTATGCACGTAAATTGTATTACCTGAGGATGGAAGAGGATATTATGCATCTGGTAAGGAATAGATGGCCATATGCTATTACTGCAAGGTAAAGCCCCTGTTACCTCCCTTTTTAAGGTTGTCTCTTTTCCAGCTCTCAGTGCCTCCATGAAAGGGGCTTACCAACTACTAAGAAATTCTGAAATTAATGTTACATTTTTAATTCAGCTCTTTGCTCTAATTGTTTTATTCATAATTGTATAAGAGCGTTATTAAACTTTTATACAGTGTTCATCTCTTCAGCTCTGAGTAATACTGCGGAGAGGCTTACAGGATGCTGTGGCTATTTCAGAGCTACCCAAACAATATGAGAGGGCAGAAAACGCGCAGGGCACAGTCTTCCTCAGAGATTAAGGGAAAATGGATTACTGACTGCCTACTTAGCCTTTAGTGTACACAGATATCAATACTGAATATTATATGTTGGGTTCAGGCAACAGATTTTTATTTGGCATGTTTCACAGAGCTCAGATTGGGTATTACGGCCATTTGTAAAAGTTAGCCTTGTATTAACAGGGTATAAGCATGGCTATACTAATATAGACGGTGTCTCCCCCTTGTGGTGGGAGGTGATATTGAGGTGAGTGTCTAGAGTATGTGCTTGGCTTGTTCAGAATAGCATACTCTTATACTAACCTCACTTGCTGTATTACATACTACAGATTGTGCTGTATAACAGAACTGAGTGGTATACTGTATACAGTGCCATGCAACTTGATGTTCTATTTTCTGTTTGATATTAGCCACAATTTTTAATGTATATGATTTGTAATATATATATAGCCCATTTGTCTGTGTATACTTGTGCACATACAGGCGCATCTCAATAAATTAGAATGTCATGGAGAAGTTCATTTATTTCAGTAATTCAACTCAAATTGTGAAACTCGTGTAATAAATAAATTCAATGCACACAGACTGAAGTAGTTTAAGTCTTTGGTTCTTTTAATTGTGATGATTTTGGCTCACATTTAACAAAAACCCACAAATTCACTATCTCAACAAATTAAAATACTTCATAAGACCAATAAAAAAACATTTTTAGTGAATTGTTGCCTTCTGGAAAGTATGTTCATTACTGTACATGTACTCAATACTTGGTTGGGGCTCCTTTTGCTTTAATTACTGTTTCAATTCGGCGTGGCATGGAGGTGATCAGTTTGTGGCACTGCTGAGGTGGTATGGAAGCCCAGGTTTCGTTGACAGTGGCCTTCAGCTCATCTGCATTTTTTTGGTCTCTTGTTTCTCATTTTCCTCTTGACAATACCCCATAGATTCTCTATGGGGTTCAGGTCTGGTGAGTTTGCTGGCCAGTCAAGCACACCAACACGATGTTCATTTAACCAACTTTTGGTGCTTTTGGCAGTGTGGGCAGTTGCCAAATCCTGCTGGAAAATGAAATCCGCATCTTCAGAAAGCTGGTCAGCAGAAGGAAGCATGTTTTCTTGGTAAACGGGTGCAGTGACTGGTTTTCAAAAAACACAATGGACCAACACCAGCAGATTACATTGCACCCCAAATCATCACAGACTGTGGAAACTTACCACTGGATTCAAGCAACTTGGCTATGAGCTTCTCCCCCCTTCCTCCAGACTCTAGGACCTTGTTTCCAAATGAAATACAAAACTTTCTCTCATCTGAAAGAGGACTTTGGACCACTGTGCAACAGTCCAGTTCTTCTTCTCCTTTGCCCAGGTAAGTTGCCTCTGATGTTGTCTGTGGTTCAGTAGTGGCTTAACAAGAGGAATATGACAGCTGTAGCCAAATTCCTTGACACGTTTGTGTGGTGGCTCTTGATGTCTTGACCCAAGCCTCAGTCCATTCCTTGTTAAGTTCACTCAAATTCTTGAATTGATTTTGCTTGACAATTCTCATAAGGCTGCGGTTCTCTCGGTTTTTGTGCATCTTTTTCTTCCACACTTTTTCATTCCACTCAACTTTCTGTTAATATGCTTGGATACAGCACTCTGTGAACAGCCAGCTTATTTGGCAGTGAATGTTTTGTGGCTTACCTTCCTTGTGAAGGGTGCCAATGATTGTCTTCTGGACAACTGTCATATCAGCGGTCTTCCCCATGATTGTGTAGCCAACCAAACTGAGAGACCATTTTGAAGGCTCAGGAAACCTTTGCAGGTGTTTTGAGTTGATTATCTGATTGGCCTGTCACCATATTCTAATTTGTTGATATAGTGAATTGGTGGGTTTTTGTTAATGTGAGCCAAAATCATCACATTAAAAGAACCAAAGACTTAAACTACTTCAGTCTGTGTGCATTGAATTTATTTAATACACGAGTTTCACAATTTGAGTTGAATTACTGAAATAAATGAACTTTTCCACGACATTCTAATTTATTGAGATGCACCTGTGTATGGGTGTGTGGTAGAGAACAAAAAAATTGGTGTGAAATATTGTAATGGATTGAGTGATTGAAACAGAAAACAATAGAAATAGACCTACCACTGAGCCTAATAGTTTGTCATGCTGAGTGTTTGAGCTGAAATCCCCTTATCTGTTGATTTGTGATGTGACAACAACAACTTGAAAACAGCTGGAGAAGAACCTGAAATCTTCTTCGTTTACTTGGACCCAAGTTTCTCATTCATATGAATAATCCGTTCCGTGGTGTACAAGGTTGTTTAACTCTCAGATCAAAATTTCTCTTTCTCTCGTAGGTGATTTTGACAGAGATGAACTCAAATGGGTTCCAGCGCTCTTTCTTTGATGAAGATGATATGACGAGTATCTCAGAGAGTGATGTCATCTACGCCTTCCAGGCTCCACCCTTCTTCACCAGAGGAGGCTCCATGCGATTCTCAGGTAACCATAGTGATGCATAAGGAAATCAGGAGACAAGGATATGCTTCAGGCTTCTAGCATCTTTAGCTACTGTAGCTAACTGGATATTGACAGTTAAAAATGTAAGTGATTTCAGTTGTTTGCTCACTTCCCACTAGTCGCTCAAGACCAGACATTTTACTTTTTGTGACAATTTATTCTGGCCAAGAACTGTCCACTCTCCAGACAGGAGGAAACCACCTAACTGACATGTAAAGCAACCAATCAAAATTTGTTTCGTTTTAATATGTCATTTAGGGGTGGGGCTATCCTTCTTTACACAATTTTCATTCAACCTGATAAAAAAAAACGTTTTATTGTGCAGGGGCTGTGTATTGGGCGTGTGTTGGTCTGGGCTGTTGGGGGCGGGTGGTTGGAGGGTGGGGGGGGTGGGTTTGACTGAGTTTGAGACCAACTGGAATCACTGACAGGCAAGAAGTACCGTATTTTCTAGAGAAAAAAAAGTTGCAGCTGAGTATAAGTCACATACTGTAGAGTGTTGATGGGAAAAACATAGATCATAAGTCATTTTATGTTACATTCAGAAATTATGTAAAATACATAAATAACATTATCTATAAACATTATAAATTTGCATTTTAGTTCCTCTCACTCCACAACACATCCTTCCATTAATCACTATTCAGAACAAGAACAAATGACAGAAGTATAAAATAAACATATATTAGTATTCATTATAAACAATATTTATTATAAATGTAACAGTGCTTTACCACAAATTCATCAAAATAAATCACTCATCAGCCTCAAAATAAATGTATTAAAATAAATCACCGTCATCACACTCAGTGATTCTGGCCTTTCAAAATCCTTGGCGTATCATTTCAGTTTTCCTTCATACTGTACAACAATCAATTTAAACTGAGCTGTGTACTTCTTTTGTTTTTTTTTTTTTTTTTTTTTTTTTTTCTGTTTCATTGACTGCATTTTAGTGTTATGATGAGTGGGCTGTGATGTCAATTAGCAATAGATCCGTGCTTGATGTTAATTGCCTTATTTAATTCACAGCACGTTCCAGATGATTAAAAAGAAATATGACGTATATTCCGATACAGTATTTCTCGACAATTTTTTGCTGTTTACAGAGCCTAGGGCTATTACAGACAGATGTGATTTCTCTGGACACCTGTTTCAGTGTTATCTGTCAGGTAGTAGGGACATGTATGTGTGGTATTAAAAAAATATTTGCTTAAGGCCATTTTAAGACAAATGCAGGCATTAAAAGTCAATGTACTGGAAAATATAGGATTATAGAGAGAGATTTACATAGAAATATCTCAAGTACACAGTGGCTTCTCAGTCCACTGATGTATTTAAGTGATAGAATGCAGCGTGACTTCTTCCTTATAAATGAGCTTACATGTTTTCTCCCAGCGATGTTCTTGCGCTGTATATTTTAAGTCTATTGAAAGTTCTAAAGAAAACTTTCACCTTGAAGATTAAGAGGCTCTGTTGAAATAGAAATAAAACTCTGTTTACAAGTCTTCAGATAGTGTGGTTGTTTATTATGGCTGTCAGGTGGACGATTGAAGATTGATATCAATGCAAATTATGCTTATAGAGGTGTCAAGAAGAATGGAGGACGGAAAAAAATGACTCAACATGGCTTTCCCCTTGAGGGGCGACTTAATAAAACGACTTTTCTAGCTACTGGTGTGACATCCCATATGAAAAATAAGCACACTTAGCATACATTTAAAAAGAGTAGCTATAACCGAAATAATATACTTTAAAAGAAAATACTTAAATGCAAACCTAAAGTAATGTTTTCAGACACTTAATTGCATGTTAATTGCAATGAAATGTATTGTAGTTTCAATTTATATTAAATGCAGTTAGCTGAACTTTAGAGCGTATTTGTATATTGGTATTTTACACATTTGTAATGATTGTTGCAGTTTAGTACATTTAAGAAATGTATTAAAGTCCACCTGTAGTCAATAATTTTATCCCTTAAAACTGATCTTTGATCAAATGTTCTTTTTTTCATGTTTAAACATAATTTCTTCATGTCGTAAAATGGCTTAAAGGGATAGTTCACCCAAAAATGAAAATTTGTTGTATATATGCTTACCCCCAGGGCATCCAAGATGTAGGTGACTTTGTTTCTTCAGTAGAACACATTTGATGATTTTGAAGTCCAACCGTTGGAGTCCATCAGTCTTATAATGAATGGCAATGGTAACAAGTCTATGAGAGTAAAAAAAAACATGCACAGACAAATCCAAATTAAACTCTGTGGCTCGTGACGACACATTGATGTCCCAACACACGAAACGATCGGTTTGTGCCAGAAACCAAAAAAAAAAACAAAAAAACCGTATTTATATCCTTTTTTACCTCTAATACACCACTATGTCCAACTGCTTTGGGCGCGCGCACGGCTTCCGGTGCGTGAGGTGTGTACGCGCTCTGGCGTAGTTTACGTTAATGGGTGTGTTGTCGCGGGAGGAGCAAACGACAGACACCATTTATTAATAGAAAATAAACAAAGTGTCCAGAAAAAAGGGAATCAAGTGTCCAAAATAAACAGGGGATCTGGTGTCCTCGTCGTGCTGCAGGGTTTGTGAAGGGAAGGGCAGTGATCAGTAAGGAAGGAAGGGTCCAGGTAAGGGGTGGAGTCCGGCGGCCGCACGCGCTCCCCTCTCCGGTCCGTGGCGCGAGGGGCGGCGGCTTCTATCAGTGGCTTCGTCCTTCTCTCTGCTCACGGCGCTTGAAGGGACTAGACGGCCCAGCATCCTTGCCCGACGGCCGTGTAACGGGTGCGGTTCTCGTCCGGACTGCGGGTCCGGCAGCTCACGACTCTGGCGGCACGGGAGTCCCTCTATGCACCCCTCCTGGACCCACGAGGACACCAGCGTGCATGCACGGGGAAGAGACCGGTCTCCCGAGGAGAGGCATGCTCTGCATTTAAACAGCGGCGGCGATGAGGCTCCATTCGGTTCAGGTGTGCCCCATCACACGCCACCAGCCCTGGCTATTTCAGCGCCCCTCCTCTCTCACACACCTACTCATGTCGGGGGCTTGGCGAAGGGCGGCGATTAAGGGACGGGGTGATGCTGATAATTAGGGGGAGGCAGCGGACTGGTCACAGTGTGTTGATATCCAGCCGAAGAGCAATCAACCATAACTTCAGGCGAGCAGGCTCAGAAGTCAGTTTGAACAATCCGGATAAGTGCAAGTAAGTACCATTTTGATTAGCCGCCGTACCTACAATGACTGTGCACTGTGTAAACAATGAGTGACGTATACGCGCGAGAGATCACTTCCGGCGCTTGCGTAAACTCGTAAACTACGCCAGAGCGCGTACACATCTCACGCACCGGAAGCCGTGCGCGTGCTCAAAGCAGTTGGACATAGTGGTGTATTAGAGGTAAAAAATGATATAAATACTGTTGTTTCTGGCACAGACCGATCGTTTCGTGTCTTAGGACATCAATGTGTCGTCACGAGCCGCAGGGTTTAATTTGGATTTGTCTGTGCATGTTTTTTTTACACTCATAGACTTTGTTACCATTGCCATGCATTATATGACTGATAGACTGCAACGGTTTGTGTTAAAATTTTTCGTTTGTGTTCTACTGAAGAAACAAAGTCACCTACATCTTGGATGCCCTGGGGGTAAGCAGATAAACATCAAATTTTCTTTTTTGGGTGAACTATCCCTTTAAATGTATCTCTACACCCTTACCTCTTTGAGTATACACGGATATGTGAATATTCAAATTAGTCCCCGCCTCCACTCAATGGCACCACCTCGGACCTGCACCGCTTTCACTCAGTTAGCAAAAGTAAGTGCTATAGTAGACGCTACACAATGGTAATCACAGTGGTAATCTTGGATTAATGGTTATCGCTATGTCCTTCATTTAACTTTCGAGAATGAATCTGTTAGTGAATGTATTGAAATTCTGAATAGATTATATAGCCTAGAAAGCGTACAAAGAGTGATCCCCTTATAATCACTGAAAAGCTGCCTCTCATCTTAGTTCATCGCAATCTCATTCCGTTATAATCAATGAAGCTCTAGCCTCTACCCTGCACACTTAATGTGTTATTTACAGTGTGTACAGGCCTTGTTTATTATAACACGAGGATTCAGAAGTGTGCAGAAATCAGCACTGAACAAAACTCTGGATTCTGACTAATATAAACACCTCTGATTGGCCATTGTGATCAAGAAATGAACAGCTATGTTTGTGATTCTCTATATTACTCAACCCTTCAAAAACATGTTGTAAATAGAAATCTTTGACCATATATGAAAAGGCCTGCCCCACATGTTGACAGGATTGGTTAAAAATGTGTGTTGAACGAAATGGGGGCCATTTCAAACTGTGTTTTTTTGAGACTGATTTTTGGTACACTGTATATTCTCCTTAAAAAGGAAAATATACTGTGCAGTGGTGTTGACTGAGGAATTTGCACATGGTTTGTCTTTAAGCAAATGAAAAAAAAAACAACAACAGATAGACATGTAAACAACGCTAAAAACTTGATTTTCACCACAGGGGGCTTTAACTTTAAATGTAACACACACTCAAATAACACAGTTCAGTTAAAATTAGAATCAAGTAGTTTAACTACTTTACATATGCTTTAATATGCCAGTCAACACATCAAAATAAGTGTACTTTAAAGTATGACAAAATATTATTATAGCATAAACTACCAGTCCATGCAAACGGCCATGTTTAAAATGATGTGATAAACTAAAATAACATTTCTTATTGTTTGATCAATTTTAAAAAAGTGTGATCATTAAAACAGTAAATTAATTCTCGAGATGGTTTTACTTTATTTTTGGACACCTCATATTATCATTATAGTTAGGGTCACATGATTCTGTCAAAACATTTTACTTGTACAGCTGCTTGTCTGGCCGTCAGAGGTTGGTTACTGAGTGTATTTAAACACTTAGCATATTATCCTCTTAATTACAGTTCGGATTGTAGATAGTTCAATAGGGTGGAGGAGGCGGTAACTGGCGAACTTGAACAAAACTTTAATAAATAAATAAACACAAAACAGCTCGACAGCTCCAATCACGGCGGACGGCAGCCACCCCTCCTCGACCCAGGAGCACGGCAGCGAGCTCTCCGTCCCACCTCTTCTTCCATCGTTCCAGCACCACCGCCTCAGGCAGCCACCGGCGATCTCCTCCTTTGTTCTGTCTGCCCCGATCTCCTCAGCACCGCGATTCCCCCTCAACGAGGGCTCTCTGACAGCGGTGTCTCCCCTTCCTCCCGGTTTTCGCCCAATGTAAGTATAGTTCGTATTTCGGGAGAAGGGCCGGACCGCTAACACTCAAACAAAACTTTCAATAATAAAATAAACCAAAACAGCTGCGACAGCCCCTCGCGTCTTTACTTCGCACACAACGAAAACAAAACACAACATAACGCCAGGCCTGGACTCTCTTGTCTTTCACTGTCGTCACTCCTCCTTGTATCCTTCCGGAGCTCCTCCGTGAGATTCGAGACCGGTGAGTGGCGCAGGTTCCAAATATTGCAACGTCCACATCTACAAAGTTCTCTGATAATAATTACATCCCATCCACTACACGTTGTGGTTTGTTGTAAGGGCTAATGAAGTATTTGTGGAGGCTTGCGTAACTTAGCACTGAACAAACTGAGTGGTGAGGAAATGTCTTGAACTGAAACCTCTCTGATCACCAGAGGGATAGACTTGTTATTCTCCTCAGGCATTATCGACAACCTATTATTCCTGTTAACACTGTAAAGCTGCTTTGACATAATTTTTTTTGTATAAAGCACCATATAAATAAAGGTGACTTGACTTTACTTGATTTCGTGCCTTGCATTCAAGAAATCACAGATATGTCGTGTGATTTGGCTACATTGCTCAACACTGCAAAAACATGTTGTAAATATAAACCTTGGAAGCTCTCCTGAGCGCAAACACAAATACCCATTTGGAGTGTTTGCTCAATCTGTTTCGCCAACATCCTACTTTTGCAGCCTCAACTGAAAGTGCTCTCTGCTCTTGCTTTCATTTGAGGGTGCTTAGCAGCCTGTAGCACACTATATAGAACCAGGACTGCTTCAGAATAATGTCACGCAGATGCATGAAGTTGTGTGAAGAATCATCCATGTATGGCATCCGTGTACGTCAGAGAACATCCTCACTTTGGTCAGAGCTGTTATAATGCAATTAAGCCATTTTAAATGCCTGTTTATTGCAATTAAAATAGGTGGATGCCACATAGTTTAATGCGATTATGGTTACTACGATTTTGAGCTTAATTGCATTATTTTGATGGAAGTATTACTTTAACATGAGGGCAAGTTTAATCGCAATATTGCCAAAATCCCATTAGAGTCCCATTATGAGGGTGCATGTAAACACACTCAGTGTAACATTGTTAAAGGGGTCATTTAATGCTATTTCCAAAGCTCATTATTTTGTGTATTGGGTATAAAAGAATATGTTAGCATGCTTTAATGTTAAAAAAAATCATTATTTTTCACATACTGTCCATTATTGCAGATCCTCTATGCACAGTCTTTCTAAAACGCGTTGATTTCTACAAAGCCTCTCCTTCGAAAAGCGCAGTGTGCTCTGATTGGCCAGCTGACCCAGTGCATTGTGATTGGCTGAACATCTCAGGCATATGTCGAAAATGTAACGCCCCTTACCATAATCATGAGCTTTAGCTTCCAAAGCAGTTATAAGAACAGTTAATAATGCTGCCAGTTTTATTATATCACAACGGGCACGTGCTGCTTCAGCTCTGCCTGAGCGTCCAGTGTGAAGAAGAACACGTAGTGAATCATGTTTGTCGTCTTTTTGCCGTCAGTTATAAGCAGAGAACAGAGGATACTACGTTTGTATTTCTGTCTGCACTTGTGATCGTAAGAACAACAAACAATATGTGTTTTTTTTTTTTTTTACTCTACACTTTACCAAACTACGCATTTGAACAGTCAATAGCAAATAAAAACAGTAGCTGATTCAGAAGCGCCAGATTGTGGTCCCTAGCAAATTTGTAATTCCTGTTTTTTAGAAACAGCCTTTCTGCACAGCCGGCCTTGTACTCTCCCAGGTTCAGGAAACTTTCCTCCGTAAATGTGCTGCCGCACACAGTCGAACATTTGGGTTGTACTGTTCTGGGACAGTGTTGTAAATAAATGTTAACCACTGACTCCTAATTGCATCAACTTTCGGAAAGGCCAAAAAAAGTGCTTTTGCTTTCACATAGATCACAAAGTGTCTTGCGGCACACAACACTAACTGCATTACTGAAACCACACCTTCTTTCTTTGTGTATCCAATTGGGTGGTATTATGCAAATATTTGCACGTAGTGAAGTAGATATATGAGGGAGAATTCAGTCGAGGCGTTTTCGGCCGGTCTGGATCAGCCTTCTCTTTTAGATAGAAAAATTCGTTTTGTGGGAAACTTTGAGCTTTGTAACTTTGCAGATCATATACATGCACAAACAGCTACATAACACACTAAAGAAAAGGAAAACTAGAAAAAAAAACGCAATCTACGACCCATTTAATAACTCCTGACATAATGAAATATCATGTACATCATAAGTTTTAAATGTGGTTACAATTGAAAATACTACAATTAGAAGTGTAATGACTTTTCAAAGGAAATCAGGCTCGTATAGTATACTGTAAATCCAAATGTTGTCTTCCTTCTCTCTGATTTGGCCTTTTATGCTGCAAGGAATTTTTATTTTCCCCTTGGGCAATTTTTAAATAAGATGAGACTGTGTTGGGTGTCTGCCAAAGTGGTGTTATTGAATAATTAACTTGTGCTTGTGTTACATTTAGAAATTGATATTCCATCTGATGAAAAATAACAACACTGGTATTACTGCAAAGAAAGACAAATGGATTGGGAATTAGAATGTCCGTCCTTGTTCTTATCTGTATACAGCATTCATTCATCCAAATAAACTTCATTGTGGTGTAATTCTCTACTACTAACATCATAATGAAGTAGTTCAATTGAAGTAAATTATTTTAAATGTATTTGTATAATGCTTCGTACAAAAGTAAATGCCTAAAAGGAGTTTTAAGAGGTTTTAGAGCTGGACCTTCAAAGACCAAGCCTATGGTTACAAGGTAAAATGCCATAAAATAGAGTTAGCAAGTAACCTTGGGCAGAACCAAGGATCAAAGGGTAATCCATCTTCCTCTATTTAGCCTGACTGGAGGCCATCTTAAAAATATGCAGTAATTTGTGTTGATGTATTGAGGCATGTAAAAAGCATTTTCCTTACCATCTTTCTTTCGAGAACATTTGGTCTGATCCTATTGCAAATTATTATTGTTATTAAGAATTTTCACTTTTAATTTTCACTCATGTTTATATTTCACTTCTGAATGTTTTAAATCTGTGGATTATCCCATGTCACTTTATTTTCCAATTGTCGTAGGCTCCAGTGAACTACTTACATCAGATGGTAATTATAGCTTGTCTATGTCAGGAAACGAGTGCTGCCCAGTTCTGTCTTGGGCCTCATTTCTTTTACAATGTGCAGTATATTAAGAGTGTTCATCTAGCTGTGAGAAACTTTAAATTGCGTTATAAATAACTTTTTGCTGACTTTGCTTGAAGGCATGTTTTATACGCGTATAGCTACTTCTGCAGCGAAAGCTTCAGAGACAGTTTGTCATAGACTCTCTACCTCATTACAAGTGACAGTTACCGATCAGCACTAAAATGTGAGTTGGTGTCTTCTGTCACTCTGCAATTATGTCACAGCTTATAAAGCACTATTTTAAAATGGCTGTATTTTTAATGGCACATTTTTATAAGAACATGTTGAACCTCCCTCTCAGATTCAAGATATATTACAAATTGGGATATTGTATGTGTAATTAGCAATGTTATGTGATGTAATACCCCTAAAGTAAAAGTATTAAGTAGTCATTTAGCATATGTAAAGAGTAACTGCTTGTTATAGAGTACCTTATATAAGAATCTGTTGTGTCTCCTTTGGCCTTACAAATAAACAATGACAGAACAGATGTTTGTTCCGTAGTTCAAAGAGCAGAGCATGTTATGCAACACCAAATGTCCATGGGTTTGATTCCAGGTAATGCTATGCTGTATAACATATATACCTTGACTGCAATGTAAGGTGCGTTGGATAAAGCATGCCAAATCAGTCAATTGTTAGTTTCAATACAATAACCTACATACATACAGGGTCAACGACATTTAAGATCCCGCATACAAATACATTACAAGTGATGTTATGTCCCTAGAAGCACATAAATGTATAAATTAATAAGTTTTTGAGAAATAAAATTTCAAAATTTGGTTGAAATCAATGTTACAGTGTCATTCAGGGTAACAATATTTATGTAAAAATCAACATGCTTATTCTGATGGGTACATATGTAAAAGAATAAGGGAGCATGTTAAATTTGATTGTTTTAAATGAGTAAAAATTATTACTGATGAATGGGCAAAACTTAGGATAGTGGCAAATTTAAAAAATGTGAAATTACAAATAATTAGTATTTGGGGTGAAAGTACTTAGTCTTTTAATATGTCATAAATTGAATTTTGTTGTAAATATGCCTGACAAAATTGCTACACTGAATGGGGCTGACGCGACGGTACGTGGATCCATAGCAAAGCTTTATTTTGGGGAAGACAGAGACATGGTCATAACAGGCAGGGTCGAACAGTGGCAGACAGGTATATGGTGGGCAAAACAAGAATAGTCCTAGGGCTAGCGTGGGTCGACGATCGGCAAACAGAATCAGATGGGGCAAGACTAAGGGAGAAATCCAGGAAATCAGGCGAAGATCAAAAACCGGAGAAAACAGGCTAAGGCTAAGGCTAAGGCAGGAAAACAAATGAGGGCTCTGTAGTGTAGCTATCAAAATATAAATGCTAAACAATACTTGGCGGCGGGAAAGGATCAGAGTGAGTGTTAAATAGTGAGGGAGTGATATGAAACAGCTGGGTGCAACCAGTGTAAACAGCTGTGTGCAATCCGTGCAATGAATGATGTGATATGTAGTCCGGGATGATAAGCAACAGTAGATGTAGTGCGAGAGTCAATGTAATGGAAAGGGTGACCTCTGATGGCTAACAGATGAAAGTTCATGGACCGGATTCGTGACAGTTTACATGAATTACATTTAGTTAGTGGGTGTTCTTCTGGACATCAGGAAAATGTTATGGACAATTTTTTCATTTTTTTTGCTCGAAAAACTCAACAAAATTGCAGATAAAATTAAAACATATTTTTTTTTTTTAATTGGCAAAACAACAACATGTGAAAGCCTCTTACACTTATTTTTTTTTATTCTTAAACCCTTTGTCGTCTTTGACGCACATGCATAATAAAAAAAAATAAAACCATACATTTTTGAGATGAAATACAACTTTTTTTTTTGGCATAAATAGTTATTAAGATTAAGAATCATTTAGTTTTACAAAACATCAACATTTTTTTTTCAAGATTCGTCGTGAAGCCGTATATCTTAAATATCTTAGCATTGTTGCTTCCTACGTAAATTTTATGTTATACTTTGTATATATATATATCTATCTTATGTTAGGTTATTTTATTTATTTCATTTCAAAATCTCCTCCCTCTCTCTCTTTAACGTGTAGTCTTGTTTTCTAATGTTTTCTGTTCATTATATATCTCTTACGTGTCATTGAGATTCAACCTCCCTGTTTTAATAACTGTAGAGTGTTCAGTACAGTTCTAACCTTGTTAAAAAAAAGCCTGTTGATTTACAGTAATAAACGGTTCAGCTGGGGTTTGCCAGAAATTCAAAATTAATATATTTTGGATGTCATACAACTACAAAATCATGCCTACATCGTTCTGCTCCTGACTACTCTAGTGAGAGAAGAAGACTGAATGAGTTCAGCGTGCTCTTGGAGAGCTCTTTGTGTTGGCGGTACGGCGCTTCAGCGGTGGTGGTTTCCCGTGTCGAGTGGTTTGCACACATCAGGCTGCACTACCCCCGTTTGTGGTGCAGATGATCATCTCCCCTGTGCGCCTCAGCACGCTAAAAGAGCTTTTTCCCTAAAAGAGCAATTTTGGGTGCGTCTATTTAAAGACGACGTTGCTTGGCAAACATGACGTTACGTCTTTATAAAGACGATATAGGTCTTGCTATAGACAACGTATCAACCGAGCGTTTCTGGATGCGGTCGTTAACTGGCACCGGGTGATGGTCACGATCGCAGCCTCACGTGTCTGGGCATCAAGCACACTGAGGTTGCCTTCGTGGATGAGTCATGTTCTCACTGCGGGAAGATGACCATCTCAGAGTCCGCGGTATCCCATCTCCGTTTCCTCCCAGGGCGGATTCCCTTGGCGTCTGTCCTTATTAGTTTCCTCTTGCGGCAGCCAGGGGGCTGCTTCAGACGTACCGGGCTTTCTGAGCAGCACAGCTGCGCTGTTGAAGCCGGTCGTCAGGGCACCGCCCCCCTGTCCCAGGCCCCCCGCCAACCAGGTCAAGCGAAAGAGTCAAGAGCCTAGACGGGCAACCCATAGGTGTAGGGACCTGCTCTTCCGGAGATGGTAAGCCCATCACTCCCTCCCCCGGGGAGGCCGTCTAGATCTTCATCTTTTTAACTCCACTCCCGCTCGTTCGTGGTAACCCAAATACTTACAAAGACAATTCCTCTATTTCTGGTCCCATAATGGAACTGGGGGTTGTGGATTATCCAGTGCGTATCACACCTCACCCCCTCTCTCTCGCCAGTGACAGCGTGGGCGATCGGAGACAACCAACTGGACTACCCACTGCACCCTCTGCTCACAGAACCGCAAGGTCAGTGTTACCACAACACCCGACCCCCGCCTTGGACCGGCTACAGTCGCCCGCCTGGTCCTGCATTCTTCCACGCTGACCCCTGCCTGTATTTCCGTTGATGCCACTTACGCGGTGTTTGGGAGCCTGGCTAGAGCTACCCAGCTTGTCTCGATGGCTCCTTCGAACCGTCATGCTCGGCTATGCGATTCAGTCGCCCGCGTCCCCCCCCAAGTTCAGTGGCATCCGCTTCACAACATTGAAGGCGCGATACTCATGTCTTGCGTGCGGAGATCGCAGTCCTACTGGCGAATGATGCGATAGAGCCGGTCCCTCCAGCCGATATGAAGACGGGGTTTTACAGCTCCTACTTCATTGCACCCAAGAAAGGAGGTGGGTTACGACCAATCTTGGACCTTCGTGTCTTGAAACGGGCCCTTCACCGGTTTCCGTTCAAGATGTTGACGCAGGAACGCTTCTTCTGGTGCATCCGTCCCCGAGATTGGTTTTACAGCGGTCGACCTGAAGGACGCGTACTTCATGTGTCGGCCCTTCCGCACCACAGACCATTGCTGTAGTTCATGTCCGAAGGACGAGCATATCAGTACGAGGTCCTGCCCTCCGGGCTGTCTCTGTTGCCCTGTGTCTTCACGTAAGTTGCGGAGGTACCCCTTGTTCCCCTGAGAGAACAGGGCATTCGCATTCTCAACTACCTTGATGATTGGCTCATACTCGCTCAGTCTCAGGATTGGTTGTGCGAACACAGGGATTTGGTGCGCTCACACCTCAGCCTGTTGGGCCTTCGGGTCAACTGGGAAAAGAGCAAACTCTCCCCGACGCGGATCTCTTTTCTCGGTATGGAGTTGGACTCGGTCGAACAGACAGCACGCCTCACGCAGGAACGTGCTCAGTCGGTGTTGAACTGCTTGAATACATTCAGGAGCAGGGTGGTGGTCCCACTGAAACAATTTCAGAGGCTCCTGGGGCATATGGCAGCTACGGTGGCAGTCACGTCACTGGGGCTGCTTCATATGAGACCGCTTCAGCACTGGCTCCATGGCCGAGTCCAGAGGTGAGCGTGGCAACACGGCACCTTCCGGGTACAAGTTACACCGGCCAGCCGCCAAACCTTCACCCCGTGGTCCGACCTTTGCGTTTCTCTCCGGCATGGTGTTCCCTAGACCGGTCGTTCAACATACTACTGGGTTTACGCGGAATGCTCAACCACCGGCTGGGGGGCCACGTACAACGGGCTTGCAGTGTCAGGGTTTTACTGGTCCCCAAACTGCACTGGCACGTCACTTGCCGCAATTTGCTGGCAGTGCACCTTGCCTTGAGCCGTCTCAAAGGGCGATTATGAGGCAAGCATGTACTAGTCCGGGACAACACGCGACGCGCTGCTACAATCAACTGACCAAGGTGGTCTGTGGCCCCGTCGCACTCGCCCGCCACCATCCTCCTCTGGAGTCAAACCATCTGACGTCGCTTCTTGCGTCACATTCCGGGCTGCTCAACCGTGCATCCGACGAGCTATCTCGGCTGTGCTGCCGGTAGAATGCAACTCCATCCCAAGGTCCACTGTTTTTGGAGATGTTTCGGAGCCACTAGGTTGACCTGTTTTGGCCTCCCAAACCTCTCACTGCCAGTTTTTTCTTCTCCCTGCGGAACACCTCGGCCCTGACGCACTGGGCACACAGCGGGCCGCGGGCCCTTCCAAATATGCTTTTCTCCCATGAGCCTTCTTGCACAGGATACTGTGCCCAGTCATGGAGACGAAGGAGCGGTCCTGTTGGTGTCACCCTATTGCCTACCCGACCTGGTTCCCAAACTAATACTTTCCCTGGACTGCCGTGGAGGTTCTAAGTGACTTACCTCAAGAGGTAGTTGACACCATCCCTTCAGCAAGAGAACCGTCTACGAGACACGCCTACGCTTTGAAGTGGAACCTGTTCGTTGAGTGTTGTTCTTCTCGCCGAGAAGACCCCCGAGGATGCCCTATCGGAGTTGTGCTGTCCTTTTTGCATCGAGGGTTGGAGTGAAGGCTGTCTCCCTCCACCCTCAAAGTTTATGTCGCTGCAATCGCTGCTAACCACGACCCTGTAGAAGGGAAGTCGCTGGGGAAGCATGACCTGGTTGTCAGGTTCCTTAAGGGGGCGAGAAGGCTAAATCCTCCACGGCCCCCCTCTATACCCTCTTGGGACCTGACTCTAGTGCTCACAGCACTACAGCAGGCCCCATTTGAGCCTTTTTGCAGAGGGTCGAGCTGAAATTTCTTTCGATGAAGACTTTGCTCCTGCTGGCATTGGCCTCCATCAAAAGGGTAGGGAACTTGCGTGCATTTTTGGTCAACAATTCATGCCTAGAGTTCGGACCGGCTGATTCCCAGGTAACCCCGAGGCCCCGGCCCGGCTACGTGCCCAAAGTTCCCGCTACTCCCTTCAGGGATCAGGTGGTGAACCTCCAAGCGCTGCCCTCGGAGGAGGCAGACCCAGCCCTAGCTTTGCTCTGTCCCGTCTGAGCCTTGCTACGTAGACCGAACACAAAGCTTTAGGACCTCAGGTCAGCTCTTTGTCTGTTACGGAGGCCGTCAGAAGGGGAATGCCGTCTCAAAGCACAGGGTTGCCCACTGGATAGTGGATGCCATCACCCTGGCTTATCAGGCACAGGTTGTGCCCTGCCTGTTCAGGTTGCGAGCTCACTCAACTAAAAGTGTTGCATCCTCCTGGGCGCTGGCTCGTGGCGCCTCGCTGGCGGATATCTGTAGAGCTGCGGGCTGGGCGACCCCCAACACGTTCGCTAGATTCTATAGTCTTCGTGTGGAGCCGGTATCCTCCTGTGTTCTCACCTCAAACGGGTAGAAGCACTGAGAGGCCCCGGCTTCGGGTCGGCTTGCTGAAACCACTCCAGAGAGTCCATATAGTAGACCCTTTTGAGCTCCTCCGTCCCGCGCAGCCAGATGTGGTGGAGTGTCCAGTGCCAGGCCTTCACTCGTTGAATCCTCGAGAACCGGTAGAAGTCTGGGTTCAATATGTAAGACCTAAGTGGATCCCATATTTGTAAAGTCCACAGTATAGCCCCAGAGCCCGTGTTTAACCGGCAGGGGATTCCAATAGGGTACATCACCTCCATTCTTCCTATGCACCTAAGGAATGTCTGTGTGTATTTGCTTCCGCAACCTCCTTCGGGAGGTTTGGAGCGTCCGTCACGAGAACGGGTATGTATTTTTCCAGTGTTACCAGTCTTCTCATTGGGTTGCATAGCAGCAGTATCTGGTCCTCCTTGTGCAAGCCTGTGCCTACTCCAAAAAGTAGGCTCATGTGCTTCCACAGACCACTGGACTGGGCCAGTACTGGCCTTTTTGGTAGGATTCCCAAGTCGTTGGTCATCCGACGTGACCTTCGAGAGTTACCGTCGCCACAGCTCCTTACCACGCTGAGCTGGCCGGGTCACCGCTCGCTCCTCAGCGAAAAAAACCTGCATCTTACCGAGTAAAACCGAGAAAACCTGCACAACACACTTTGATAGACTTTACCGTGATTAACATATAATTACAAGTTTTTTTCTCAGTGTATATAGGTAACTTACAGTCACCATTACGATTTTTTTATTTTAAAAAACACACACCCAATACTAGCGTTTTAAATCCTATGGTATCTCAATTATAAATTTTAAATAATGGCCCGTTCTGAGTAAAATGTACTGTACAATTTCTTTCCCCTCTTTTTCAGTGCATATACCAAGTGCTCTCCCTTGAGAAGATGTGATTGACAGATGAGGTTAGAGGGTCATCTGTCAGAAAGGTTCTTAGATCAGCTTACCTCTGGGTCCTCTCGGAAACTTAAGTTATATAGGTTTGGTGAGTCAGGTTTAACTGAGCAAAACCACTCCACTTCTTCTGTTGTTGTAATCTCTTGAGAGCTCCCATATTGTCTGGATTTCTGGCCCGACCAGTGAGAATTCTTCTGCATGTACCCTGCTTTTTTACTGCCCCTTTAATAAATTACTAATATCTAATGTTGCTATTAGAGTTGTCATCTTCCTCAGAGATTTTCTGTCATCATGTATCTACTCTAGTGTGGTGGAATTAAAGTAATAGCCCAGGTTAAATATAAGTTAAGCTTGTAAGCAAGTCAAAACGAATCAACATTATGCAACAAGTGCTGTATGAGGTATTGAGACAGAAATGTTCTTTTAAAGCTACAGTCAAACACATGACTCTAGTAACAAAGTAATGTTAAAGCTTTTCTCATCTTCGAAGTATTGTACTGAGTCATGGTGTGATTGAAGTTAAGTATATTATTAAGAGTCCCATGACCTTAAAGTGAACCAATTAACTTATTTAGTGCTTTATTGTTATATTGTTGAAAAATGTAAGCATAAAAAATTGGCCAGTGATATATTCAAAGTTGGACATAAAATACATCCTTACCTACATACATACAGTATATTAATTTAAAGCAATATTATAGAAAATCTTGGCTGCATGAATCAAAAATGAAAATCAAATTATTGCAAAGTTTTATATATAAAGTTGGATATATGTTATGTAAGGGATGATGTACATCCAGCCGGTTGTTATCATAGAATAACCCCCGATAGGGTAATCAGGACCCCAACACGCAGCAGATTGGTCTTGTATCACCCTGAAGGGGGTTATTCTGCGATAACAACTGGTTGGATGTACATTATCCCTCTTATTACATGGCTACTTGCCATATAAGTAAATGTTGATATAGAGTTGATATATTTGAATGCAAAGCTTCCGTGAACACAGCAGCTCACAGCAGCAAGTTCAAACTAGACTAACAATTAAGGGAAACGGTGCAGTCAAAACACTTATTACACAACATTTCATCACAAAACTAATTAAGGCAATAAAAGATACTGATTTAAGACCAAACGGTTTTTAAAAATCTTTACCACGTTGTTAGTGATCTTAAAATCCATTACAGTGTACAAAACAATCATCCCAAAATTGCAGCAGCTGCGTTTGTTTGAAACGAGAGATCAGGTCCGCGATACCAGATACCATAATTAAATATTGCCACAGAATATGAATCGAGTTTTAAAATTTTATAGCTACCCAAACGCAAAGCTTCCACAAAGAAAAACTGTTCCTAGCAAGAGTATAGCGCTGACTTCAGTTACCCGGATGAGTCTGTGTTATCAGCTTTTACCTATTGTTAAGGGATAACATACTGTCAGAATGTCACGACTGACCAATCAGAATCAAGGTATTGAACAGAGCCACGTAATATATTTTCACAGTACATGTTGCACTCAATTATAATATACCTATAGACATATCTCAACTGCCTGATTTTATCGCATTATTATTATCGCCCATATCTGGATATAAAGTGTATATATATATGTATGTCCAACTTTATCCACATACATACAGTAGCCTATATTAGCTGTGGGCAATATATATAACAAATCTCAAATGTTTGATTGCTTATATCGTCATCGAAAAGGAAAACTGTTTTATCACCCAGCTCTAAATGCTAAATGTGACATGAAGTTTAAGATATTAATATATATGTGAAGCTGCTTAGATATTTTTTTTTTGGTTGGTTGGTTGTCTGTTTGTTTGACCTCATAACAATAATCAAAATATCATAACTGGACCTTCTAGTGAACTTCTCTCTGGTGACGTATGCAGGACTTCTCCAATCATTTACTCTGCTTAAACATCACCCCTGCAAGCTCAATTCATCTGCCTCCACTAGAACCAAGTCCCCACCCTACGTTTTTACAAAATTGAACATAAGAATTCTATTCATATTCAAAAGAACTGCATTGTTCTACAAAGGCATTCAAACTGTGGGTTGGTCTTAGTGTGTTTGTGTCTGTAAAAGTGTGAAATGTGTGTGTGTGTCAGTGAGGGCCAGGTTTAATTAAGGCTCTCACAAGCTCACAGTTCCCCACTTCAATCTGCTCCAGCTGGCCCTCAGATGAGCCTCTGACGACTGAGGCCTGCTGTGAGTGTGTGATAGAAAGCGAATCAGATAGGGAGAGAGAAACCACTTCCATCCTGCCATGAAAGAAAGATACATAAGTACTTTAAACATGATATCTCATTGGATTGCTAAAGAGAACCAATATTTATCCAGAATTACTTGGTGTCTGTCATACAGTAATCGTCAGGTTAAACTGTTCATACTGTATGTAGAATCGAATTTGTACATGAATTGGAAGGCTAAACTCAAATGTTTTTCATGTTACTTAGTGATTTAAAAGCTTAAATATAGACTACCGTTCAAAGGTTTGGGGACAGATTTTTTTTTTAAGAGATTAATACTTTTATTCGGCAAGGATACATTAAATTGATAAAAACTGACAGTAAAGACACTGACATAGTTTAAAAAAAATAAATATATATTCTTTGAATAACTGCCATTCTTTAGAACTGAAAAGGAGTGACTGCAGTCTGTGCAAAATTAGTAAGCAGCACAGCTGTTTTTTAACATTGATAATAAGAAGAGATACAAAATCAGCATATTAGAAGGATTTTTTGAAAGATCATGTGACACTGAAGACCCGTGTAATGGCTGCTGAAAATACAGCTTTGCCATTGCAGATTGAATTACATTAGAAAGCAGTCATTTTAAAAGTTTTAATAATATTTCACAATATTATTGTATTTTTAAACAAATAAATGCATCCTTGGCGAGCACGAGAGACTCAACATTCGTAAAACTTATATAGAAAAATATTATTTAATGTGATGGCATTTTGTAAAATTATTTGATATTCAATATAAATAGCAACCTATTTGTACATGTCGCTATCATGTCAGTCATATGTCCTATTTGAATGGTAGTTGTTTCTCATGTGGATGTCTGTAAAAATAAATTTCTATGGCACCTCAGGGATAAAACTCATGCATTTGGATGGCAATTTATTCACGATGGAGGAGTTAGTTCTGTGATCCTATGAACACACTGCTCATGTGGTCAGTCGCATGATTGTGTGCTGTAAATAAAAGGCCATATGCTTGGAATAATAAAAATAATTAAATTTTTACATGGGTGGTGGGTGAAAATCACTGGCATTCTGGATTTGGACGGCAATAAAGTGTTGAAAATAGTAAATGTTGAAAATAGCTTGAGAAACAATTTGTCACGCTTCACGAGGGAGGAACGAGAAAATGCTGGGGAATACATGAACTAGAATTTAATTCAATAAATATTACAATACAAATTAATTCAATAAAGGGATACAAGTACTGGAACTTATGAATGACATTTAACAGCAAACGGGAAACAAGGGGCAGAACACATTATAAATACACAGACACCAATGGGACACACCTGGGAGCAAATTAACTAATTAATCAAACACAGCTGGATACCAATTCACACAACGAGGACAAAGGGGAAAAACAGTAACAACCAATAAGGTACACGTGACAGATCGCCCCCCTCCCGGACGGCGCGTTCTGTGCCATAACAGTACCATCGGAGAGGGGGTGGGTGCCCTGGAGGCTGGTGCAGGACTGGAACAGGGCAGAGACAAGGAGAGCCTCCAGGGCAGATCAGGAAGCCATGGTGGAGCAGGGAGCTCAGGGAGCCATCCGTGACCTTAGCCGGCTCGGCCACATGGCCCCCCCCCCAAAAAAAAATTTATTGGGGGAAATTAGGAATTCTGAGGGGTGCTCTGGAGGAGCAGCCACTTGAGGGCGCTCTGGAGGGGATTCAGGGACTCGAGCCCTCACCGGGCTAAACTCGGGGACAGGAGCCCTCACTGGGCTAAACTCGTGCAACAGGAGCCCTCCGTGGGCTTAACTGGGGATCTGGAGCCCTCCCTTGGCTTAACTGGGGATCAGGAGCCCTCCCTGGGCTTAATGGGAGATCTGGAGCTGACACTGGAGTGAGCTCTGGGGCTGGGATGAGGGCTGTCTTTTCCTCCTCCTCCTCCTCCTCCCTTGGTTACAGGTGATTAGGACGGCCGGCGGGCTTGTCGTTGCGGCAGCCGGTGAGCTTGACTCGGGAACGGCCGGTGGGCTTGATTTCCGCGGGCTGGCAGGCCTATCTTGACTGAGGAACCACCGGCGGAGAGATCCCAGATCGGGATCGAAGGCTCACCGGATGACTGCCTCCTTCCAGTCGAGGTTGGTGGTGTCTGGGAGCTCTGCGGGGCGATGGTAAGTCACCCCGATCTGGAACAGCATCACGAGGGTTTCCCCCTCGAGGGAGCTGGTGAGGGCGAGCGGCACGAACACCCTTGCGTAGACGATCGGGTTGGGGCTCGCCTGAGCCACGGCGATGAACCTCGCTCGTTCCTTCATATGAGCGGGGAGAAACGAATGGCAAAACAAAACACTTTTAAAAACAGAGAAAAAGGCGCCGCTTACTTTCAGTTTTTGGTCCGCTGTTCTGTCAAGCTTCATGAGGGAGGAACGAGGAGACGCTGGAGAATACTAGAACTAGAATTTAATTCAATAAACAAAGGGATACATACTGAAACTTATGAATGACATTTAACAGCGGACGGGAAACAAGGGGCAGAACACACTATAAATACACAGACACCAATGGGACACACCTTGGAGCAAATTATCTAAATAATCA
Organism: Sinocyclocheilus anophthalmus; assembly: GCA_018155175.1. Lineage (NCBI taxonomy): Eukaryota > Metazoa > Chordata > Actinopteri > Cypriniformes > Cyprinidae > Sinocyclocheilus > Sinocyclocheilus anophthalmus. Next base: position 257,268 of record JADLZN010006403.1, on the reverse strand, counting down.
AACACAGCTGGATACAAATTCACACAACGAGGACAGGAACAGGAAAGACCAAATAAGGAAAACAGGAACTCAACAGGAACATACACATGACACAATTACCCTCCAATGAGGGCTATAGGAATTGTATTTGCAATTTTCCTCTAAAATTTAATTTACACCAAAAGTTTGCCGTTAAATATACATTGGTCTTCCCGTTCAAAAATGATCAGTCACATTTATAGAAAGACATTAACATTAAAAGTAACCTGTCATTTTAAATTGTCATGATGAGAAAAGTAATATAAGAGAATGTGGCATTAATAGAGTTTTGAAGAGCCAAGTTGAAGTTCAAAAGTTTTTCATGCTTAGGATTGTGTATGACATTGTGCATGTTTTCTTTTTTTTTTTTACATTTTACTTGATGCAGAACTAAAATGTGAAATGGTACATGTTTCCAGTACTTAGTGTCTACACATCCTGATACACCAGATACAACTTATAAAAAACACGACTGATCTTCTGAAGTAAGATAGCGTATTACGTACTATAACAGTCACAATTCTCCCTCCACTTTCCATTCAAACCACTAAGCTGCAAAAAAGGGTCATTCAGAAGTCATATACTGAAATCACCAAGAGCACATTAACGTGTGACCACCTACGTTTACATATTCAGTGTCAGTACTAATGCAGTAAGCCCCAAGAAGCTGTGCTTTACAGTGATTTTAGAACAGCTAAGAGACAGTGTTAGGCATGATGCAGAGTGGAGTACATATAAAAATTTAAAAATGAAAATGCTACAGAATTGTACCTACTGTAAATGTATGAAACATAATTGACCTTCCTTTTTATATTCTTATGTTTTTGAAGGCTTGAAAAACTATGTACAAAGTTCTAGTTATTTATAATTATACACTGTTATTTTAAAACACTAAGAGTGTTTAATAACATGCTTATTTCTTTTTATCTTTTGTAGGGTTCCATCACTCCCTCCCTTCCTCGCCCTACACTGCAGAGCCCGAAGGTCACAGGTTACCACCCTCAGGGACGTTATCGTCAGAATTCTTGAATAAGGGTGGTTCTCCAAAGATCCTTCTGTTAATCTGCAATGTTGCTGGGTCTGGCCAACAAGCTACAAGGTAACTAAAGCACTATATATTAAAACAAATGTTACAGAAGGAACCCTCTAAGTTTCTAAGTTTCCAAATCATTTTGTCAACGAAACCCCAAATTGTTTACCTGAGATTTCAAGCAATGTTTGAACCCATTCAGTGGACCCTTTGATGGATAGTGAGACAGAGATGTGACTTCTTTACATATTGTTTATAATGTAGTGGTACTTTTTAAGCCTGGCTTATAATATTGTGTGAAATACCAGGTTCATTTATTTTCTTAATTTAAAGGCACAATATGTAAGATTTTTTTATTAAAATATCCAAAAACCACTAGAACAGTGTTAAATATTTAGCTGACTTGTGTACTTACACTATCCCAAATGTTTTGAAGAATGTTTAAATCCAGAGAAAAAAAAATTTAAATAGTGACGCGGACCGTGTCCATAGTGTTAATGTGTCGCCTGCCAAAGATGTCATAACCCCTCGATTTCCATTTTTCCGTTTTGTTTTGTAGAAAGCATGGAAACACCAAAGACTCTTTAATATTTCGTGAGTTTTATAGACCGTTGACGACTGCACACAGTAGCATTATAACAACTTTTAATGTATCTAGTATGATAAACATGCGCTCCCCCCCCCCCCCCCACATAACGCACGACCGGAAGGAGCGGAAGCGTCGACTGTGGCATAATAAAAGCTCAGCTGCTTTTGAGCCGTGTGTCACGCTCATTCAGCACCTCGTTTCGCTTCAACGGCTTTCAGCCCCCCCCTTACCCCCCAAAAAAAAACCCCTCATATCATTCACTACATTAATCAATGCATTAGCTCATCCCTGAACAGATTTCTTGCCCTAGTCCCGTCGATTGCTCGGCTGTGGGGATGAGACCACAACTCCTGAAGCCAGACTCAGTCCCGGGTCATCAACTACCCTTTGTCTATTTTTTTATTTTGAAATACGCGCCCTCTACCGAAATTACATATTGTGCCGTTAACATGCTTGCTCTACATTGTAAGCCATTACTCAATATATGATGCTTGTCATGTGACACAGCAGCCACAATACCACTGTATTAACTGATATAGGCTTATGTCCCTACTGAAAAAATAAAATAAAATCATCACAGACAATTTTAATGGTTTCCACTAAAAATTAACATTACAAACCATCAACTTTTAACCATTAAAACCATTAAAAAGGGTTTACTGTAGTGTGTTTTGGGACATATTTCATTAGGATTTATTGGTTTGAACAATAAGCCACCAATAGAAGGTGACCAATTACCTGTAGAGACCCACAGGGTCCATTACAGTTTCCAGTAAACCCAATACAATTTTCATTATAACCAGTAAAACCATTACAAAAGGTTGTAATGGTGTCTATTATTTTTTTTAGCAGGGTTATTAATTTATTTTTATTTGAAATATTCCCAAAATATATCATGAAATATCTAAATTCTCAAATATGTTGTAAGTACAGTGGGTACGGAAAGTATTCAGACCCCCTTAAATTTTTCACTCTTTGTTATATTGCAGCCATTTGCTAAAATTTTTTAAGTTAATTTTTTTTCCTCATTATGTACACACAGCACCCCATATTGACAGAGAAACACAGAATTGTTGACATTTTTGATTTATTAAAAAAGAAAAACTGAAAAAAAAAAACTGGTCCTAAGTATTCAGACCCTTTGCTGTGACACTGATATATTTAACTCAGGTGCTGTCCATATCCTTGAGATGGTTCTACACCTTCATTTGAGTTTTGTGTACTGATTGGACTTGATTAGGAAAGCCATACACCTGTCTATATAAGACCTTACAGGTCACAGTGCATGTCAGAGCAAATGAGATTTATGAGGTCAAAGGAACTGCCTGAAGGGCTCAGAGATAGAATTGTGGCAAGGCACAGATCTGGGCAAGGTTTACAAAAAAATTTCTGCTGCAACTTAAGGTTCCTAAGAGCACAGTGGCCTCCATAATCCTTAAATGGACGATGTTTGGGACGACCAGAACCCTTCCTAGAGCTGGCCGTCCGGCCAAACTGAGCTATCGGGAGAAGAGCCTTGGTGAGAGAGGTAAAGAAGAACCCAAAGATCACTGGGGCTGAGCTCCAGAGATGCAGTCGGGTGTTGGGAGAAAGTTGTAGAAAGTCAACCCTCACTGCAGCCCTCCACCAGTCGGGGCTTTATGGCAGAGTGTCCCGACGGAAGCCTCTCCTCAGTGCAAGACACATGAAAGCCACATGTTTTTTGCTAAAAAAACACCTGAAGGACTCCAAGATGGTGAGAAATAAGATTCTCTGATCTGATGAGACCAAGATAGAACTTTTGGTCTTAATTCTAAGCGGTATGTGTGGAGAAAATTAGGCACTGCTCATCACCTGTCCAATATAGTTCCAACAGTGAAGCATGGTGGTGTCAGCATCATGCTGTGGGGGTGTTTTTTGCTGCAGGGACAGGACGACTGGTTGTAATCGAGGAAAAGATGAATGCGGCCAAGTTTTTCCTGGACGAAAACCTTCTCCAGAGTCTCAGGACCTCAGACTGGGCCGAAGGTTTACCTTCCAACAAGACAATGACCCAAAGCACACAGCTAAAATAACGAAGGATGGCTTCACAACAACTCTGTGACTGTTCTTGAATGTCCCAGCCAGAGCCCTGACTTAATTGAGCATCTCTGGAGAGACCTAAGAATGGTTGTCCACCAACGTTTACCATCTAACCTGATAGAACTGGAGAGGATCTGCAAGGAGGTATGGCAGAGGATCCCCAAATCCAGGTGTGAACAACTTGTTGCATCTTTCCCAAAAAGATTAATGGCTGTATTAGATCAAAAGGGTGCTTCTACTAATACTGAGCAAAGGGTCTGAATACTTAGGACATTGTGATATTTCAGTTTTTCTTTTTTATAAATCTGCAAAAATGTCAACAATTTCTGTGTTTTTCTGTCAATATGGGTGCTGTGTGTACATTAATGAGGAAAAAAATTAACTTAATGATTTTAGCAAATGGCTGCAATATAACAAAGAATGAAAAATTTAAGGGGGTCCCCCCTGAAAAAAAAAAAACTTTCGTACACACTGGTAATGCTTTTGCACTTTCTAGATATGTTATTGATCTATGATGGGCAAAGTAGCCCTAATAGTGTAATCTAATAACTTTGGCTAAAAATCCATAGTTGTTACTAAAGGAGACATTTTATGCCCCTTTTTACAATATGTAATATACTGTAAGTTTCTGGTGTCCCCAGAATGTGTCTGTGGAGTTTTAGCTCAAAATACCCCACAGATCATTTCTTATATCATTTTGAAATGCCTATTTTGAGCGGAAGCAGAAACGGGCTGTTTTTCGGGCCTGTCCCTTTAAATGCAAATGAGCTGCTGCTCACCGCCCCCTTTTCCAGAATAGAGCTGAGCAGCGCCATTCCTTTGGTTCTGATTATCATGTTTATCGTGCTGAAATCATGCCTTTTAAACCATAAAACTTTTAAACTTCTGATATACGGTTTTCTGAGTGCACTCATCCGAAGCACACGGACAGAAAGCGGCCACCAGACAGCATGCATGTGAGTACTAAACTAAGTTCTCATTCACCCACAAGTTTACGTAAAAACCACGACTTTTACAAAAACAGCCGTTATGTCTGGAAAGGAACAGCTGGGAAATAAATTGATTGTTTATTTTAGATCTGTGTGGCAGAAGCAATATACAGTAGCCTAAATAAATCAATTAATCCACTGCTGTTTTGTCTCCTCTGAGGCTGGGACTCTATATAGTGTTCTGTGCTCGTCTGTGCAGACTAAGGTAGAACATTTAGCATGTTTTGCTCAAACTTTCGCCATGGCATTAGAGCTGGTACACCGTTGTCGCTTGCGAAATCAAAATGACGGCGCCATGGGTGTAAACTTACAGATTAAGGGGCGGTAATATTATAATGAGATCCAAACAGACGCTCTCGTTTTTTCAGACAGAAAAAGGCTTACCAAAACAAAGTTACTGGGTTTATCTTTTTCACGTTTCCTTGGTTGGTTGCACCGGGGACCCGATTATAGCACTTGGAACACAGAAAAAGTCTGATTTTCATGATATATCACCTTTAAGTACCAATACTGGTTGTCATACATAAATATGTTTTTTTTTTTTTAAAATGTTACCCAAAACTGATTTTGTATTTAATGTGAATTTAATAGTTTAATAGTTACTAATAAGCCTATAACACTTTCATTGCACAAAAAGAGAGCAAAGAACCTTTCCATTATCAAAGATAATTTTCCCTTCAGTCCAGCGAGTTCAAGCAATCTCAGAAACTCCCATAATAATCTCTAAAGCTGTTTACACTGTGAAATTAATATCTTACTTACATTCGTACATCTTCCCTTTGATGTTTCTGATGAGATATTTAGCCAGAGAATTCAGTCAGTCAGCGTGTGCGGTGACGAAACAGTGTGTTTCAGCGGTAATGCATCTGAATGCCTCTAATTTGGTCATTGCATTCATAAGCTCAACAGCATCTTGTGTGATTGGTTAATGCGCAGTGCTTTAAAAACGCGTGTGTCTCTGTGCCAGCCAGTGAACGCAGATTTGAATTTAGCAGCTTGTGATGCTTTTCTTTTTTTATATATAGTTTACAAGACAAATTGCGCATTCCACCCAAAATTGTTTGGTTTGATATGATTCCAAATTTAGGGGGGGGGGCTTGTTGACAGGGGGGCACTGGCCACCCCCTAGAAAACCCCTGGAAAAGTTGTCTCGCTGATTCAACGTTTGCAACAAAAGATAAAAGAGCTGTACCAAAAAGTAGGTTTAAAGGGGCCCTATTATGCTCTTTTACAAAGTCTTGATTTTGTTTTGGGGGTGTACTAGAACAGGCCCTCATACTAGGTTATTCGAAAAACATATTATTTTTCCCATATAACACATTTTTACAACACCTCTCTCCCCAGTCTGGCATGAATGGCTCGAATAGTTCCTGTATCACATGAAGGCCCGCCTTCTACATACGCAATGTGCTGTGATTGGTTAGCTGGGCCAGTGTGTGTTGTGATTGGCAGCACTCGGCGCCTGATCGGGAAACGTCATGCCCCTTACCCCATAGCCGCCTGCGAGCTTCAGTGTAAATATTGCGTCAATATCAAATCAATTTGAGCACGATTTAAACCCGGATGATTGTAACCACTCTAAGTTCGTCTACCTTGGGGAAAGCTAGCGTGTCTCCGACATAGTGATAAGACTCGTTGCCTTCTCTAGTGCAGCTCAACCAGGTCTCGTCCCATTCGTCGATCTTTTTGATATCACAAATCCCGGAAAATATTCGTTGTAGTCCAAACGAGTCATTCATTGTAGTTTTTAAAAAGTGATTTCTGTTAAATGAAATATCTCCTTTTGAAGTGGACTTTGAGCTTTGTAACTTTGCAGATCTTTTTTATGCTCAAACAGCAACATTACAGACTAACTAAAGTTGAAAAAGTGAAAAAGCATAATAGGACCCCTTTACATTTTCAAGCTGATAGGGTGTTTTAAAGGTGAATTGTGTAATTTTTGCAATGTTAATTTGATCTTGTACCAACTTCATGTGCAGAGACAACTTTAAATCCATTCGTAGGTTGAATTTCCTAAAGAATGTGAGTGCTTTGGCTCTGGGGCACTTTCAAAACATTGCTCTGTTTGCATGAGCAGTCTGATGTGTCTACTTCTAATTCAACCAATGTTGTTAGTTTGTGGCCGGTCTACCTGTAATATCTGATTTCTGGGAAACTGACTATTTTGCTTGGGAAATCATACTTATTTGTTTGGTGCAGTAGTCTCGCATAAGTGAGGAAAGTGGTAACATTGGCAAGTGAATTCTTAGGGACTATGTTACCAAGCGAGTATTTACAAAGAGGGAGTGTTAAGTAAGGCAAATAATATTGTGAGTGAAAAGAGGCATCCTCTTGCCTCTGCTTTTAAATTTTGGCCATCGGTTTGACTATATTGTCTTCCTTGTGGTATTTTTATTATTATTATTATTAATATTTTATAAATGATGACGACTGGTGTTGCGATTCCCCTCACTCATTTATTTTCATTTTTATGTGGTGTAATTTTGATTTCTAATGCCTGTGTACATGCGCCAAACTCACTTCCCTAAAGTAAGCTAATTAAGTACCAACTAAACAACATATACACTCTAACAGCTTATACTTGGCCAATATCTGCTCTTTAGTCAGGGAAGTGACAGTCTGACACGACATATACGTTGTTTTATAATTTTAATAAAAAAATATTTTTGAAGTTTGTACCCATAAATACTGATGTGAAAATAAAAAAATTAGTATAATAAGAAGTAAATGGCAATGCAGTCTATACCAATGTTTGTGCAGAAAACACTGAAAAAAATTGAAGATTTTGTAGACACTGTGATCAGAATTTCTGCCTGTCCAGAATTTCCACAGACTATCTAATTAACTAAATGCTGACTAAATTCTCTTTTCCCCCTCAGTTCCACTATAACCTCGTGCTGCTGTCATTCCCATAGAAAGAAAGAAAGAAAGAAGAAACAAATGCTTTTTTCAAAACTCTGTTAATGCAATCAAATTTTTTCAAGAAAACGTTTTCATTATTTTCGGTGGTGCTAGAATGTCAAGATCCTGAAATGTTGTCACTTATGTATTGACAAAATAGTCCAGGAAGTATATGTTTATTAGCATATAATTAAAAATAATGGAGTAAAAATTGTTTAAGGCGTCCAGAATTTCCACAGACTATCACAGACAACAGAATCTTGGAAGCATGACTTGATTAAAAAGAAAACCCTGTGTCCCCTTATTCTTGTAAAGTCAACCAATCAGATTAGAGCTTGCTGGATTGAGAAGATGAGATGAGATGGTCAGATCATCTTAGACTTGGGGTGTAGACAGATAGATAGATAGATAGATAGATAGCATAGAGGAGATAGATGATAATCTATGATGATAGAATAGATTAGATAGATCTTTGTCTTCGGTTGTTCAACACAGTCAAAAATGAAAAACTAAATCATGCTGTCACTCATTTTGACTTTTTCTTTTTCCCCCCTCCCCCCCTCTTTTTCTTTTTTTCTCTCCAGGTTTGGGCCTCCATTCCTGATGAGAGTAGAAAGGACTCTGTCTTGGGCTCATCTGCAACAGAGTGTCTGCAATAAGCTTTACTTATTAAAAAAAAATGCAATCATAAAGGTGAGTGTGAGCTGAACATAAATTACTACTCTCAGGTTTTGATGTTAGCTGCATGTGCTGTTGTTAGAGTTAAGGTAATTATAGGATACCGAATCTCTTTATTATGACAGAAGCCTCTCGGCAATTATGACACCGCTCTCCCTGCAAGCTTAAATATGCACATGGGAGAAGGATAATCATAGAGACTAATGAGTTGAACAGGAGATGGAGAGATGAGGTGAAAGAGAGATCGTCATGAGTATAAATTATATTTCACTTATTAAATACAAACCTGAAGAACTTTCCTTTTATTTCCTTGTAAGTTTAAATATGCAGAAATGTCATTATAAATGTATTCGTTTTCCCAAAAAGAGGGACTAGTTTAACTTTGCTAAGTTAGGGAATCATCTTAAATTCAAATCTAAAATACATTTTAATCACTCTAGTAGAATCTGTTTAACTGACTTACAGTTTACATTTATCAAATTAACTAACGCATTAAATGCCACTTTGAACAGAAACTGGATGTCACTGTTTTGTAACACCAGTCCTGTTCACTGGCTTTGTTTGTTTTTTCTATGCTAATTCTCACAACTTATTTTACTTACAATATTAGACCTGATAGATTGTATAGGAGCCTTACGATTAGGGAGGCCAAGATCGGCCACCATTCTGTAGAGCGGCGATAAATGCTCATTTTTATGGTATAGGTATCGGCCGCGATAAGAAAATGGTCCCGATATCTTTAGCCGTAACTAATGCAGTATTTACTGCGAGACAATTCAGCGCGCGATGTTCGTTTGCACCTTTTGTGCAATTGTACGTGTTAATATGGTGTTTATTGAGTAATCTTGATTTATCTCACATGTGCATTTGAGTGAAGGTAAAAGAGCGCTTCCGTTACCGGTGAAAACTCAAACCGCAGTGCACAACATTAATAACTATGATTGGGAATATCGTGTATATAACATTCTAATGAGAAAATTATTATAATAAAACGTTGTGAATTATTTGGGTTAAGTTGCCGTGTTTCAGCGCGTTGTTATGGGAAGAGTGCATCCACAACAGGATCACAAATTCTGACTATAGCACACAATAACTGCATCATTTTGTACATATATAAGTTGTAATATTATGTTTATGTTGTATTAATATTAATCTCAGGATGCATTTCCTTGAATTAAATAAGCTGCCAGCAAAACGCTTCAGTTTACCGTATTCATTCAGCTCTTCAGTTTCAGCACGCGCAGCTCAAACGGCTGTTATTTAAAACAGTGGTATTAATTTGTTCCTTTTTCAAAATCATTGATACATTATCAATAACAACAACCACTTGTATTTTTCTATTATTATTTTCATCAGAAATATGGTTTAGTAATTAAAATCATTTAATTATTGACCGTGCAGAGGCTATTCCGTTTTATTAAACTCTATGGTGCATTAATTTTGATTCTTTACACGTGTAATGATGTCCAGTGACTTGTTTGCATTATTTATGCATTATTTTATTTATTTGTAAGACTTTTTTATGACTAAATTTGGTAATGGGAGAGTAAAAATATTTTTAAAACGTTCACCGTTCAAACTTGGCTGCTTATGTTGAAGTGTTTGGGACATGGCTTTTAATGGTGAGACTTTTTTTGTAATCAGGCTCTCAAAAGTATATAAAAATTTGGATATAGATATATCGGCCAACATATCGGTTATCGGCATTCAAAAATAAAGAATTATCGGTTATTGATATCGGCCAAAATTTTCATTATCGGTGTCATCCCTACTTACGCTGCACAACAAACTAAATGTGTTGGAATGTATTTCAGAAAATTAATGAGAGGGAAAGACACAAGAGATCTTACAATGCCTCCTAATTGGTTAAGTACAACAGAATGGCCAGTACAGCAGAGAGCAGAGTTGTATTGTTGTAATGTCTTCACAGCGTAATAAATTAAAGGACCAATATAAACTCACCTTCTCATACAAAAGACTGCTTCCATTTTCATCTGTTCATTTGCTCCCATTAAATCTTTAATTTATCACTCTGTACACTTGAGTACAGCTCCATTTTCCTCTAATTCTGCTTTAAATTGCATCTTTAGAGCCATCATCCTTATTCAGTTCCAGCCTATAAGCTCTGCAGTCGATTCCCAGAGAAATAGGAAAAGATACAAATGCCTTTTTAAAAGAAAACTGTGATATTTTCATTATTTTCAATGGTGCTTGCTATTCTCTATACACTTATCTATGACAGACATTTTCAAGGACATACAGTGGGTACGGAAAGTATTCAGACCCGCTTAAATTTTTTACTCTGTTATATTGCAGCCATTTGCTAAAAAATCATTTAAGTTAATTTTTTTTCTCATTAATGTACAAACAGCACCCCATATCGACAGAAAAACACAGAATTTTTGACATTTTTACAGATTTATTAAAAAAAGAAAAACTGAAAAATCACATGGTCCTAAGTATTCATGTGCACTCATATATTTAACTCAGGTGCTGTCCATTCTTCTGATCATCCTTGAGATGGTTCTACACCTTCATTTGAGTCCCGCTGTGTTTGAATATACTGATTGGACATGATTAGGAAAGCCACACACCTGTCTTATATAAGACCTTACAGCTCACAGTGCGTGTCAGAGCAAATGAGAATCATGAGGTCATGAGTCAAAGGAACTGCCTGAAGAGCTCAAAAACAGAATTGTGGCAAGGCACAGATCTAACCAAAGTTACAAAAAAATTTCTGCTGCACTTAAAATTCCTAAGAGCACAGTGGCCTCCATAATCCTTAAAAGGAAGACATTTGGGACGACCAGAACCATTCCTAGAGCTGGCCGTTAAAACCCCACCGTCCCCACACCACCTCCGACCCGCCCCCCCCCCCCGGCCAAACTGAGCTATCGTGGGAGAAGAGCATTGGTGAGAGAGGTAAAGAAGAACCCAAAAAAATCACTGTGGCTGAGCTCCAGAGATGAAGTCGGGAGATGGGAGAAAGTCAACCATCACTTCAGCCCTCCACCAGTCGGGGCTTTATAGCAGAGTGGCCTGACGGAAGCCTCTCCTCCGTGCAAGACACATGAAAGCCTGCATGGAGTTTGCTAAAAAACACCTGAAGGCCTCCAAGATGGTGAGAAATAAGATTCTCTGGTTGGATGAGACCAAGATAGAACTTTTTGACCTTAATTATAAGCGGTATGTGTGGAGAAAACCAGAAACTGCACATCACCTGTCCAATACAGTCCCAACAATGAAGCATGGTGGCGGCAGCATCATGATGTGGGGGTGTTTTTCAGCTGCAGGCACAGGACGACTGGTTGCAATCGAGGGAAAGATGAATGCGGCAGTACAGGGATATCATGGACGAAAACCTTCTCAAGGAGTGCTCAGGACCTCAGACTGGGCTGAAAGGTTTACCTTCCAACAAGACAATGACACCTAAGCACACAGCTAAAATAACGAAGGAGGGGCTTCACAACAACTCTGTGACTGTTCTTGAATGGCACAGCCAGAGCCCTCACTTAAACCCAATTGAGCATCTCTGGAGAGACCTAAAAAGGCTGTCCACCAACGTTTACCATCCAACATGACAGAACTGGAGAGGATCTGCAAGGAGGAATGGCAGAGGATCCCCAAATCCATGTGTGAAAAATTGTTGCATCTTTCCCAAAAAGACTAATGGCTGTATTAAATCAAAAGGGTGCTTATTCTAAATACTGAGCAAAGGGTCTGAATACTTAGGACCATGTGATATTTCAGTTTTTCGTTTTAATAAATCTGCAAAAAATGTCAACAATTCTGTGTTTTTCTGTCATTATGGGGTGCTGTGTGTACATTAATGGAGGAAAAAACATTAACTTAAATGATTTTAGCAAATGAAATATAACAAAGAGTGAAAAATTTAAGGGTCTGAATACTTTCCGTACCACTGGATATGTTTATTAACATATAATTTAAAATAATGGGGTAAAAAAAAAAATTTAGCAGGTCCTGGTTTTCTGAACAAACATAAACCTGAAGCTTAAAGGGTTAGTTCACCCAAAAATCATAATCTGTCCAGTTATTCTCATGTTGCTCCAAATCCTTAAGACTTTAGTTCATTTTTAAAACACAAATGAAGTTATTTGTAATGAAACCTGAGAGGTTTCTGTCCCTTCATTGAAAGTCCATTCCACCAAAAGTTGATTAAGAGATCATAAAAGTGATACATATGAATCAAGCTGTTTAATGTCTTTTGAAGAGGTTTGATCAGGTTGACAAACATATTTAATTTAGGTATTATCACATAGAAACAGTATCAAACATAAAAGATAACATTCTGGTCCATAGACATTTCTGAGGACTTCCAGAAAATGTCAATGTTGAAAAGGTTGCAAAACTATAAGATTACAGTACATATTACAGTATACAAGTGGAAGTAGCTCAGCTACAATATTACTTTACCTTTGAGTGGTTGTTTAACAAAAATGATTCCAGGAGCAAGACAAGTAATACTGAAGGAAGGGCCCAAGGGTAACATCTAAGGATCTGCCATGCATGCCAGCACAGTAATGAGGAAGCCACTGCTCTCCAAGAAGAATATTGCTACTCATCTAAAGTTTGCCAAAGACCACGTGGGTGAGCCAGAAGACTATTGGAAGAATGTCTTGTGGACAGCCTAAATATAACCACTGGTTTAAATGAGAAGAAGCATTACATGTGAGGGAAAACCAAAACAGTGCATTCAATAATATTACCCTCATTCCATCTGTAAAGCTGATGGTGGCATTATTATTGTTTGGGGCTGATTTGCTGTCTCTGGGCTTGGCATCATTGATGGAACGATGAATCCTGTGTTTTAGGGTGAAGCTCAACAGAAAGTGGGTCCTGCAACAAGACAATGACCTTAACACACAAATAGGCTTGATGGCCAGTTACAGAAAACATTTGATTGCCATTTTCACTCAAGGTGGTCAAACCAGATTCTGAAGGCAAATTTTCACTCTTAAATCAACATTATCAGATGAAGATCTGATCTATGCGCACTACTGTTCAAAAGTTTGGGTTAGTACTTTTTTTTTCTTTTCTCCAAAGAAACATTTGTACTACTTAATATGTCTGTGGAAACTGTGCTCCATTTTTTTCAGGATTCTTTAATAGAAAGTGGCATTTTTTTGTAACAATGTAAAAGTCTTTACTGCAAGGAAGCATCCTTGTTGAATAAAAGTATTATATTAAAGAAAAAACTTACTGACCCTAAACTTTTGAATGGTAGCGTAGGTCAAATTTATTCAGAAAAGCAGAACATTTTAAGGGTTCAGAAACTTTCTAGCACCACTATTCACACCCTTATGCCATTCCAAATCTGAATGCTGTTATTTTTTCTATGGAACACTAAATTAGAGTTTTTGAAGAATCTTTTTGCAGTTCTTTTCCATATAATGACTTGTAGTTAAATGAAGCTACAAATGGAGGGTATCAATAAATTGGTGTTACATTTGTGATGAGTAGCTTTATTTTGCCTTCCACAGACTACTGAACTGTTTAGGATGCGTGTGGTGGGTGGGTCGGCTTCCTGCAGTTACCTGTCTCCCCACGACAGCAGACCACTCTGTCACCCAAACGTGGACAGGTGAGCCCACATAACCCAGCCGAAAAAACAAAACACTAAATATATACTTCTGTTCGAAGGTTTGGGGGGGCGGTACAGTTTCTTAATGTTTTTGAAAGATTCTCTCTATGGTTGCACTTATTTGATATGGTGAAATGTTGCAATTTAGAATAAATGTGTTGTATTTTAATATATTTAAAAATGCAATTTATTCCTGTGATGGCAAAGCTGAATTTTCAGTATCATTACTCCAGTCTTCAGTGCCACATGGTTTCCTGGCGGAAGGACAAACTCCATTCAATATTCTGATTTGGTGCTCAAGAAGCATTTTTCGTATTATTATCAAAGTTGAAAACAGTGCTGCTTAATATTTTTTGTGGAAATCATGATACATTTTTTCAGGATTCTTTAATAAATAGAAGGTTCGAAAGAACAGAGTTAATTTTTTTAACCAGTGCTAAATCAATTAATTCCATCCTTGCAAAGGAAATTATTAATTTCTTAATAAACAATCATACTGACCCCGAACTTTTGAACTGTAGTGTATGTCTAGAAATTCCTTGCTACAGAATGTTTTCTTTACACCCTGAATGCTCATTAGTGCCGCTGAAGTTAATATCTCCAGCTGCTTTAAACTTTTTAGTTGGTCTCCAAACCTCTCCTGTGCATCATGTTTGTAAGGCTCTAGAGAGACAAACCCAACAAGCCAAACCATGAAGAGCTCATGCTCTCAGTGCTGTAGGTGTGTCACACACAGTCTCAAAGCCAATGATCCATTTCTTAATTTAAAGAGCTTAAAACTCAGTTCCACAATCGTGACGCAGCCTCGTGCGCTTCTGTGCCTGCTATTCTGGGCTGTTTTCCTCCCTCTGAAGTCAATATAACAGAATTATGGTGTTTTTATTTGTGAATGTGTTCGACTTTAAAGTTCGTATTTAAATTAGATTTCAGTAGAATGGAATGGATATTTAGAGCCGAATATGTATGAAAACACAAACTAAGGAGTTTAAAGTGCGTGCGTGCGTGTGTGCAAAATATGACAGGAAGAGATAGAATAGATGAGATAACACAAATATAAGAAGTTTGTTTTTAACATCTGAATTATTTTACTATTTTTGGAGGGGTATAAAGTCACAAATATCAGAGTGATACAGCTGCCCTGAAATCATAATGAAGATAAATGTAATTAAAAAATTATTTTGAAAAAAGAAAAGGCGAAATAAGTGTGTATAAAATCCTTAGGGAAAAAAGGTTTCTAAAAAAATCAATGCTTAATATATTTTCTATTAAAAATAAATATTAATAAGATTTTTTTTCGCTGCTTAAATGAAAATCATCCGAGGTGTGACATGAAAGTCATGATGCAACCACACAAATAAACAAATTACCTGGAGATTTATAATATCGGATAGTTATGTTGCCAAGTAAAACAAGGCAGTTTGTTTCTGTTTTGTTTTAATATGCCATGTGGGAAGATCAAATCAGATATCTGAAATATGTAATAAGTTTTTCATGATATTTGCATAATTTGTGATATTTTTTTACAATACTTTTATGTTGCATACTCCACATTTGGTCATATTTTTATTGAAAATGGAAAAAGATGTTTGTTTATTTGGTTGGTTGGTTTTTACATTTAAATTACTTAGTATTTAGCAGGACGTTATCCAAAGGAATGCGGACCATAAAGCAGTCAAAAACTAAACAAAAGAGCAACAATATACATGTGCAATGGACAAGTCTCGGTTAGCCGAACGCGTACACATAGCAAGGTGTGGAGATATATATATTATCTATATTATATATATAATATATAAATTACAGGTGCATCTCAAAAAATTAGAATGTAGTGGAAAAGTTTATTTATTTCAGTAACTCAACTCAAATTGTGAAACCCGTGTATAAAATAAATTCAATTCAAACGCAGACTGAAGTAGTTTAAGTCTTTGGTCTTTTAATTGTGGTGATTTTTGCTCACATTTAACAAAAAAACACCAAGTCACTATCTCAACAAATTAGAATATGGTGACATGACAATCAGCTAATCAACTCAAAACACCGCAAAGGTTTCCTGAGCCTTCAAAATAATCTCTCAGTTTGGTTCACTAGGCTACACAATCACGGGGAAGACGGCTGATCTGACAGTTGTCCAGAAGACAATCAGTGACACCCTTCACAAGGAGGGTAAGCACAAACATTCATTGCCAAAGAAGCTGGATATTCACAGAGTGCTGTATCCAAGCATATTAATAGAAAGTTGAGTGGAAGGAAAAAGTGTGAAGAAAAAGATGCACAACCAACCGAGAGAAGCCTTATGAGGATTGTCAAGCAAAACGATTCAAGAATTTGAGTGAACTTCAAAAATGAATGGACTGAGGCTGGGGTCAATGCATCAAGAGCAACCACACACAGACGTATCAAGGAATTTAGCTACAGTTGTCATATTCCTCTTGTTAAACCACTCCTGAACCACAGACAACATCAAAGGACCTGGGCTAAGGAGAAGAAGAACTGGCCTGTTGCCCAGTGGTCCAAAGTCCTCACTTCAGATGAGAGCAAGTTTTGTATTCAATTTGGAAACCAAGGTCCTAGAGTCCAGAGGAAGGGTGGAGAAGCTCATAGCAAGTTGCTTGAAGTCCAGTGTTAAGATTCCACAGTCTGTGATGATTTGGGGTGCAATGTAATCTGCTGGTGTTGGTCCATTGCGTTTAAAAAAAAAAAAACAACGTCACTGCACCCGTTTACCAAGAAAATTTGGAACACTTCATGCTTCCTTCTGCTAACCAGCTTTTTGAAGATGCTGATTTCCAGCAGGATTTGGCACCTGCCCAAACTGCCAAAAGCACCAAAAGTTGGTTAAATAACCATAGTGTTGGTGTGCTTGACTGGCCAGCAAAACTCACCAGACCTGAACCCCATAGAAAAATTTATGGGGTATTGTCAAGAGGAAAAATGAGAAACAAGAGACCAAAAAAATGCAGACGAGCTGAAGGCCACTGTCAAAGAAACATGGGCTTCCATACCACCTCAACAGTGCCACAAAATGATCACCTCCATGCCACACCGAACTGAGGCAGTAATTAAAGAAAAAGGAGACCCTACCAAGTATTGAGTACATTTACACTAAATGAACATACTTTCCAGAAGGCCAAAAATTCACTAAAAATGTTTTTTTTTATGAAGTATTCTAATTTGTTGAGATCGGTGGGTTTTTGTTAAATGTGAGACAAAACATCACAATTAAAAGAACCAAAGACTAAAACTACTTCAGTCTGTGTGCACTGAAATTATTTAATACACGAGTTTCACAATAACAGTTGAATTACTGAAATAAATGAACTATTCCACAACATTCTAATTTATTGAGAGGCACCTCTTCTCTCTACATATATACAGTGGGTACGGAAATTATTCAGTCCCCCTTAAATTTTTCACTCTTTGTTTATATTGCAGCCATTTGTTAAATCATTTAAGTTAATTTTTTTCCTCAAAGTACACACAGCACCCCATATTGACAGAAAAACACAGAATTGTGACATTTTTGCAGATTTATTAAAAAAAAAAACTGAAATATCACATTTACATAAGTATTCAGACCCTTTACTCAGTATTTAGTAGAAGCACCCGTTGGATCTAATACAGCCATGAGTCTTTTTTGGGAAAGATGCAGCAAGTTTTTCACACTTGGATTTGGGGATCCTTTGCCATTCCTCCTTGCAGATCCTCTCCCGTTCTGTCAGGTTGGATGGTAAACGTTGGGGGACAGCCATTTTTAGGTCTCTCCAGATGCTCAATTGGGTTTAAGTCAGGGCTCTGGCTGGGCCATTCAAGTACAGTCACAGAGTTGTTGTGAAGCCAATCCTTCGTTATTTTAGCTGTGTGCTTAGGGTCATTTTCTTGTTGGAAGGTAAACCTTCTGCCCAGTCTGAGGTCCTGAGCACTCTGGAGAATGTTTTCGTCCACAATATCCCTGTACTTGGCCGCATTCATATATCCCTCGATTGCAACCAGTCGTCCTGAAAAACACCCCCACAGCATGATGCTGCCAACCACCATGCTTCACTGTTGGGACTGAATTAGACAGGTGATGAGCAGTGCCTGGTTTTCTCACACATACCGCTTAGAATTAAGGCCAAAAAAATCTATCTTGGCCTCATCCGACCAGAGAAACTTATTTCTCACCATCTCACAACTCCAAGCGGGCTTTCATGTGTCTTGCACTGAGGAGAGGCTTCCGTAGGGCCACTCTGCCATAAAGCCCCAACCGGTGGAGGGCTGCAGTGATGGTTGACATTCTACAACTTTCTCCCATCTCCCGAATGCATCTCTGGAGCTCAGCCACAGTGATCTTTGGGTTCTTCTTTACTTCTCTCATCAAGGCTTTTCTCCCCCGATAGCTCAGTTTGACCGGACGGGCAGCTCTAGGAAGGGTTGTGGTCATCCCAAACGTCTTCCATTTACGGATTATGGAGGCCACTGTGCTCTTGGGAACCTTAAGTGCAGCAGAAAATTTTTTTGTAACCTTGGCCAGATATGTGCCTTGCCACAATTCTGTCTCTGAAATCTTCAGGCAGTTCCTTTGACCTCATAAATCTCATTTGCTCTGACATGCACTGTGAAATGTAAGGTCTTATATAGACAGGTGTGAGGCTTTCCTAATCAAGTCCAATCAGTAAAATCAAACACAGCTGGACTCAAATGAAGTGTAGAACCATCTCAAGGATGATAAGAAGAAATTGACAGCACCTGAGTTAAATATATGAGTGTCACAGCAAAGGGTATGAATACTTAGGACCATGTGAAATTTCAGTTTTTCTCTTTTAATAAATCTGCAAATGTCAACAATTCTGGTTTTTCTGTCAATATGGGGGGTTGCTTTGTTTTTTTTGGTTTTTGACATTAATGAGGAAAAAAAATTCACTAAATGATTTTAGCAAATGGCCTGCAATTAAAAAAAGAGTTGAAAAGTTAAGGGGGTTGATACTTTCAGTTACCCGTGTAATATAATACACATATATATGTGTGTGCGTGTATATATATATATACACACACAGAGAAAACTAGTGGATGAATAGAAAAAATCGAATAGAAAATATAAATAATTTTTTTTAAATAAAAAGAAGATAAATATAGTTAAAATAGAATAGAAAGTGCTAGAGGTAGAGGGTCAAATAAAGGTGGAACATAAGTGTTTTAGTCGTTTCTTGAAGATGGCTAAGGACTCAGGTGCTGGGATTGAGTTGGAAGGTCCATAGAGGTTTGATAGAAGTGGATGGAAGACCTGCCAAGAGAGCATTGCAATAGTCAAGCCTGGATAGAACAAGAGCTTGAACAAAGAGTTGTTTTGCATGTTCTGAAAGAAAGGGCCTGAACTTCCTAATGTTGAATAAAGCAAATCTACAGGACCGGACAGTTTTAGCAATGTGGTCTGAGAAATTCAGCTTATCATCAATCACAACTCCAAGGTTTTTAGCTGTTTTTGAAGGAGTTATGGTTGATGAGCCTACCTGGATGGTGAAATTTTGATAAAGTGATGGGTTTGTTGAAACCACAAGCAGTTCTGTCTTAGCCAGGTTGAGTTGAAGGTGATGGTCCGTCATCAACAAGAAATGTCTGTTAGACAAGCTGAGATGCGAGCAGCTATCGTCGGATCATCAGGATGGAAAGAGAGGTAGAGATGAGTGTGTCATCAGCATAGCAGTGGTATGAAAATCCATGTTTCTGAATGACAGAACCTAGTGATGCCATGTAGACAGAGAAGAGAAGTGGTCCAAGAACTGAGCCCTGAGGCACCCCAGTATATAGATGTTGCGACTTGGACACCTCACCTCTCCAAGATACCTTGAAGGACCTATCTGAGAGGTAAGACTCAAACCACTGGAATGCAGTTCCTGAGATGCCCTTTGCCAATAGGGTTGACAGGAGGATCTGGTGGTTCACCGTATCAAAAAACAGTGGACAGATCCAGCAAGATAAGTATTGAATATTTGGAATCTGCTCTTGCCAGTCTTAGGGCTTCATCAACTGAAAGCAAGGCAGTCTTGGTCGTATGTCCACTTCTGAAGCCAGATTGGTTGCTGTCCAGGAGGTTGTTCTGTGTGAGAAAGGATGAGACTTGGTTGAACACAACTCGTTCAAGTGTTTTTGCAGTGAAAGGTAGAAGGGAAACCGGTCTGTAGTTCTCTAAAAGAGTTGGGTTAAGAGTGGGTTTCTTAAGAAGTGGGGTTATACAAGCCTGTTTAAATGTTGATGGAAAAACACCAGTTTGAAGGGATGTGTTAACGATGTGAGTGAGTGCAGGTACAATGGCAGGAGAAATGGCTTGAAGGAGATGAGATGGAATAGGACCAAGCGGACAAGTAGAAGGATGATTAGAAAGGATAAGTTTGGAGACTTATGCCTCGGAGAGTGAAGAGAAGGATGTAAACGAGTGTATGTTTGCTGGTAAGATGTATTTGACAGTTTGTGGTGTGGCAAATTGTGCACTGAGGTTTGTAATTTTATTAATGAAGAATGTGGCAAAGTCGTCAGCTGTTAGAGTTGATGAAGGAGGGGAGGAGGAGGACAAAGGAGGGAGGAAAATGTTTTAAAGAGCATGCAAGAGTTCGGCGAATTGTTAATTTTGTTGTGATAGTACAGGTACATCTCAAAAAATTATAATATCATGAAAAAGCTCAATATTTTTTTCCACTCATTTCAGAAAGTGAAACTCATATATTATATAGGTTCATTACACATAGAGTGAAATATTTCAAGCCTTTATTTCTTGAAATTTGTATGATTATGGCTTACAGATAATGAAAACCCAAAATGTCTGAGAAAATTAGAATATTGTGAAAAAGTTCAATATTGGAAAGTCATGGTGTCACACCATAATCAGCTAATTACCTCAAAACACCTGCAAAAAAGGTTTCCTGAGCCTTTAAATGGTCTCTCAGTCTGGGTCAGTAGGCTACACAATCATGGGGAAGACTGCTGACTTGACAGATGTCCAGAAGACAGTCATTGACACAAAAGTTCATTGCTAAAGAAGCTGGTTGTTCACAGAGTGCTGTATCCAAGCATAACAGAAAGTTGAGCGGAAGGAAAAAATGTGGAAGAAAAAGGTGACCAGCAAGAATTGGGTGGAGCTTCACCAGGAGTGGATGAGCTGGTGTCAGCGCCTCAAGGCCACTACGCACAGACAAATCCTAGGACATGGGCTAAAAATGTCGCAGTTTCTAGTGTCAAGCCACTCCGAACCAGATGACAAATCAGAAGCGGTACTTACCTGGGTATGAAGGTATTTTTGGTGCAAAACAACTGAGTGACCGTGACAGCGGAATTTGTAGTTGTAGAGAATAGCCACACATGTGTATCAGTAAATCTGAAGTCACAGACAAAAGTTGCAAACTTGTAGATATTTTTTTCTCTCCCACAACCACAACACAACAGTTACACGTTCTTGAATACTTCACTGCAGGTGCACAAATCCTAGACTACGAATCACAAATCAAGAAACTCGTACACTCACAAGTTTTGCTACTATTGCTGCAATGAATATGGTGCAAAACACATTCACACACCTGCATCAAAAATGTGAAGTCACAGACGAACTTTGTACATCCGCAAATCAGTTTGTGAATTCTTGCCATTAGATTTGCACGCTTGTAGAATGTTTTCTTACATATATATATTTTTTTCTTGGATGCTTTTTCTAGCACAAACACAAGTGCATAACTACAACGGCGTGAATCTGCTGCTCCGAGTCTCAAACACTGTTTTTCGCTTGCAAATGACAAGTTTCACGCTCTCTCCCTTATGCAACGCCTATCTGTGTGNACAAAAACAAGTGCATAACTACAACGGCGTGAATCTGCTGCTATGAGTCTCAAACACTGTTTTTCGCTTGCAAATGAAGTTTCACGCTCTCTCCCTTTTGCACCGCCTATCTGTGTGATAAATGTTGCAAAAGTGATTTGTGCATCTGTAGAGAGCAGAGAATCACTGTTCAGAGAGCAGAGAATTTCAGCCAATCAGAAGAGCTCATTTTGGGCGCCTGAAACACGCCCCCTAGTTTTAGCCACAACCCCGAAAAAATCGCGAGCTGCGAGCATCTTGACAGAGACAAGTATCAGAAAAGTTACGTGGCTATTTTTTCTTTCTGAAATCATTTGTTTATAGCTTAAATATAGCTACGTTGGTAAACAGTGTTTCTTAATTAGGTTAGCAAATCTTATTTCACGAAAAGTAAGATAACGGTAGCCTACCTGCACTGTTAAATTTGCTATTCAATCGTCTCGTATTAAATTACACAGTCTGTAACGATTTATTCCTTGTATTCTGTTATGCTTACCTTATAGAAAAATGACAGATCAGGGTGCATCTTCGCAGGTGAGTGAGTTAAAACCAAGGGTACCATGTTTTTTTTCTTTGGTGAATAGTAATTTTTATTGGGATAGCCTACTATAGAAACTAAAGGTAATTTACAGCAGGCAATCTATAGTAGGTAATTTGCCTAGTAATTATTACTCTCATTGTTGGGTAGGATTACTAATTACTTTAGTTATCTCAGTTTGCATTCCTTTGAGAATCCTTGTTTTGTGATTTGGCTCAATATCTACTACTATAGATATTTACCTACTATAGCTTGCCTGCTGTAAATTACCTTTAGTTTAACTTTAGTTTTCTATAAGGTAAAGCATAACAGAATACAAGGAATAAATCGTTATATTAGACAGTGTAATTTAATACGAGACGATTGAATAGCAAACTTAACAGTGCAGGTAGGCTAACGTTAGCTTACCTTTCGTGAAATAAGATTTGCTAACCTAACTAAGAAACACTGTATACCAACGTAGCTGTATTTAAGCTATAAACAAATGATTTCAGAAAGAAAAAATAGCCACATAACTTTTCTGATACTTGTCGCTGTCAATATGCTCGCAGCTCGCGATTTTTCGGGCTTGTGGCTAAAACTAGGGGGCGTGTTCCAGGCGCCCAAATGAGCTCTTCTGATTGGCCGAAATTCTCTGCTCTCTGAACAGTGCCCGCCGTTGCCTCTACAGATGCACAAATCACTTTTGCACCATTTATCACACAGATAGGCGGTGCATAAGGGAGAGAGCGTGAAACTTGTCATTTGCAAGCGAAAAACAGTGTTTGAGACTCGTAGCAGCAGATTCACGCCGTTGTAGTTATGCACTTGTGTTTGTGCTAGAAAAAGCATCAGAAAAAAATAGAATATGTATGAAACAATGTACAAGAGTTGCAAATCTAATTGCAGAATAACAATGATTTGCGGATGTACCAAAATGGTCTGTGACTTCACATTTGTGATGCAGGTGTGTGAATGTGTTTTGCACCATATTCACTGCAGCAATAGTAGCAAAAATTGTGAGCGTACGGTTTGATTTGGGATTCGTAGACTAGGAGTTGTGCACTGCAGTGAAGGATTCAAGAAGAACTGTACTGTTGTGTTGTTGTTGTGGGAGAGAAAAAGATCCTACAAGTTTCAAATTTTGTCTGTGACTTCAGATTTCCGATACACAGGTGTGGATATTCTCTACAACTACAAAATTACGATGTCACGGCACTACAGTGTTTTGCACCAAAAATACCTTCTAGATATTTGTAATTCTCCTGCATGCGTGATTTTGTTGTGTGCGGTGCCGCGGTAGTCTATTTTACAGAGTTCGCATGCCGGGTCTCAATCGAATGTTTTTCCCATGTGTAAATTTGATTGGGATTGTCAGTGGACCCAACACCTTCACGCAAGAGGGCAATGGGTCAATTACTGATTTAATATTTTCAGCCACATGTCATGGGATCTCTATCAGGACATTGCCGTTTTGATGGGTAGAAGGCCCTGCGTGCTTTATCTCTGTTCATTCACAGCATGATTAAAGTTTCCCGTGGATGTGATTTTCAAACCCATGTAATTGTAGTGTGATGTGTGTGTTATATGGTTAGTTCCTAATATTAATATGTGTTGTATTCCCTGGGATCTGTATCTTTTCTGGAAGGAATTTTAGTTTTCTAGAGGTTGACTGTCAGGGCCCAGGTCTGACAGTATTGCTCTAGCAGGTCCAGGTTCTGCTGTAAAGCGTGTTGAGTGGGAGACAGCAGAAGCAGATCGTCTGCATACAGCAGGCATCTGATCTGTGAGGTGTGTAGGGTGAGGCCAGGGGCTGCAGATCGCTCCAGACTGCTCGCCAGTTCATTGATGTAGATGTTAAATAACACTGGGCTTAAGCAGCAGCCCTGTCTCACTCCACGCTCCTGGGAAAGATACCTCATACGTTTGGTGCTGATTTTTACGCCACATTTACTTTCAGTGTACATTGATTTGATAAGCTCATAGGTTTTACCTCCTATGCCACTTTCAATAAGTTTGTAGAATAGTCCTTGGTGCCAAATTGAGTCAAAAGCTTTTTTAAAGTCAATAAAGCATGCATATATTTTACCTTTTATCCAGATCTTTAAGATTGTAGTCCGACGACATCCATTGGCACTGGAGAAACATCTGAAACAGCCGTGCTTCAGCATATAGAATCTGCTGCTGCTGCTGCTGCTGACGATATTTATATTCTATTCGCAGATTCATAGTATTTTCACATTCTTATTAAATCTCTAACCCGTGGATTTTCCGTGGATTGCTGCATGATCTCCTGTGGGAGCAGCAAAGCAGCTCTCTGGACTCTATGTCTCTCTATAAATCCCTGCTATCATTAGATCTATATCTCTCTCCTCACTATTCTATATCTCTCTCTCTCTCTCTCTCTCTCTCTCTCGCTCTCTCTCTCTCTCTCTCCCTCTTCTCTCTCTCTCTCTCTCTCTCTCTCTCTCTCTCTCTCTCTCTCTCTCTCTCTCTCTCTCTCTCTCTCTCTTCTCTCTCTCTCTCTCTCTGTCTCCAGTCAGGCTCGGCTCTGGGTTCTTCTAACATCTAATGGTTTTCCGTGGATTGCTGCATGATCTCCTGTGGGAGCAGTAACTCCTGCTCTTATATGAATCTGCTGCTGAAGCACGACTGTTTCAGATGTTTCTCCAGTGCCAATGGATGTCGTCGGACTACAATCTTAAAGATCTGGATAAAAGAGAAACTTCATGTGTGATTAATCAGAGAAAGGAAGATGCTGAAGAAAAATCGCTTGCATTCTTTGGGAATAATGGCTGTGTGTCTGCTTCTGCTGCTGCTGCTGCTACTGATGTTGGTCGTGTTAATTTCATGTGTGTAAGGTTAGAGATTTAATAAGAATGTGAAAATACTATGAATCTGCGAATAGAATATAAATATCGTCATTATAAGTAAAAATACCAACAAAAATGTCGTTGTGCAGTCTGTCAGTCAACATTTTTAATAAAACTAAAGTCATCTTCAAATCTATTTCCAAAGGTTAAAAACATTTATATTAGTTACAACTTTAACTTTAAACAAGTTGTAGTTGTTGCTTTAACTTATTCAAAATGCATTGGCTAGAAAGTGCACTTTGCTTTACCTTGAAAACAGGTTTTCATCTCAATTCAGCAGCATTTGAACATTTTATCAAATTAAAGATGAAATTAGAATAGATCAGACTTTATGCTCATGGAAAGTATTAAATCAAAATAGTTTCATAAAACGTTAAAAACTGTAATAGAGTTTGATCTGTTGTGAAAATCAACAAAGTCTGTCAAAACACTTCTGTAGATTCTGTAGAAAGTTAATTAAGTTTAGTTTTATGGACATTAATTGATGAACTCTTACCGTCAGAAATTAACATTTCTTATAAAGTTTAAATATTTGCCTCCTGGAATTGATTTTCAAGGTCATTTCTGTGCTTCATATTAGTCTCTAGAGGCAATAAAGTCTAGAAAAGAATGTTATGAAATACATGACATGTTGCATAACAGCTATAAAAACAGAAGAACTCACCGCTTTGCCCTAAAATTTTTGCCCTCTATTTTCTGAGCCTGTGGATGAACAGAAGAACAGAGAATGTAGGAATAATATAACATAAAAAGATATAGTGAATGTTCTCTAAACTGGACCAGAACCACACTTTATCACATACAGAGAATGAGCAGAATCTCTTAAAGGGACAGTTCACTCACAAATATCACCTTTTCACCATCATATTTTGAAAAATGTATTTTCGTGTCCATATAATGAAAGCCATTGGGGTCCAATGTCATTTAGACCCCAAAGATCTTCAACATATCTTGTTTCGTGTTCCCCAGAAGAAAGTCGTCCAGGTTTGAATGACATGATGATGATGAGATTAACATTTTTGGATGAACTGTCCCTTTAATTAAACTAAACTGCAGAAACGATTAATTTTTACTTTGCATTTATTGATTTAGCAGATGCTTTTATCCAAAGTGACTTACAAATGAGTACAAATGATGAACATCCACAAGTGACGGTCAACATTTACATCTATCAAAAACTTGGTTCATCCTGAAATAAGACAATTTGGAGGAAATAGGATAGATAGTGTTCTTAAACAGCAGCAGAAATTGACGTAAGATGTTGGCACAGAAAATAATTATAAATAAAAATAATGACCCCTTTAAGATGAGTTTGAAACAGTTATCAGTTTTATGTTATGTAACTACAGAAATTACATTTAATTACACATTAATAAGTGTTCATATTTGTCTGCTGAGTTGATTTTCAGGGTCATTTTTATACCATAAATATATGCTTTATACTAGTGTCTATAAATTGGAAAAAACTTTTTTTTTTAAAACATTATCTAAAAAAATTAACAAATGTAAACAAGAGTGTGATACCTTTAAGATGACATAATGTCCCTGTTTGAAACAGTTAAAAGTTAATTTTGAAACAGTTGCTACAAGTGTAACAACAGTGTCAAAAACAAACATTTCTTATTAAGTGTCACAATTTGCCCTCTTGAATCAAATTTTTCGGGTAATTTTTACACTTCATATTAATTACATAATGTCTGTAAATTTACTAAAATGAAATAGCATTATCTGGAAAATAAATGAATAAGTAAATAAGACCCCTTTACGAGTACACAGTCTGAAAAATGCAATTAAGTACGGTTTTGTATACTGTCGTTTTATTTTATATAACAACAGTGTCAAAAATTGATTTCTCATTAAGTGGCAAAATTTGCCTTCAGAATATATTTTCAGGGTCTTTTTTTTTTTTACTTTACTTTATATTACAATTTTTTCAAAATGCTTACAGACAGTTTTTGAAACTATGGCTCCATTTCTCAAAACTATACACACACAACATACAAAACATCACACACATCTTGCACACATATACATAAACATAAAACAATACACATATGTATATGTTTGCTTATATAAAAGTATATATGTATATACTGTATATATACATACATACACACACACACAAATATGCATATAAGCCAAGTCAGAAAGTTAGTTTTATTTATAAAGCGCTTTGTACTATATATACAATGTAAACAGAAATGCAAGGGGTAAAAATAATTTCTTTCTTTCTAAAAATAAAAAAAAAGAGTTTTGATTACTAAGTGAACAAATGTGTGTGGCATTAAAATGGCAGTGTTTCCCAAATTAAACAAAAGAGCTGTTAGTTTCGAATGATGTGTGCAATGTAGAGAACTCTGATTAGAGTTTTGCAAAAAGTTTGTTCTGAGTTTAAAGCATGTAATGTGCTTATAGTTTTGCAGATTTGGTGTGAATGGCTTCACTAAGTGGGACCCGAGTATCACGTTTAGTGTAATTTTAAAAAACTGTAACTACATGTCTGTAAATTAACTACAATTATATAGCATTATCTGGAACAAAAATGTACAAATTAATATGATATGACCCCTTTAAGATGACATAATTATGCAGTTTAAATAGTTATTACGTCAGTTTTATCGGTGTAATTTAGGTTGTAAAGTAACAAGCATCAGAAAATAAAACATTTTCTCCATAAGTCATATTTTTGCCTCGCATTAAATGCTTGTAAGGTCATTTTACACTTTGTGTAATCTGCATATTGTCTGTAAATTGGCTAAAAAACATTATCTGGGAAAAATAAATGATAAATGTAAAAATAAAAAAAACCTGTGATATGACCCCTTTAAGATGACATAATTACACAGTTTAAAACAGTCAGTATGTTATGTTATGTTATGTTATGTTGTTATGTTATGTTATATTTGGTTTGTTCTGTTATGTTATGTTATGTTGTTTGTAGTATATTTTGTTTGTTTGTATGTAAGTTATGTATGTAGTATGTTATATGGATGTTGTTCTGTTATGTTTATGTAGTTATGTTATGGTATGTAGTGATGTTATGTTATGGTTTTTTATGTTATGTTGATTTTTTTTGTTATGTTATGTTATGTTATGTTATATTATGTTATGTTATGTTATGTTATGTTATGTTATGTTCTTGTTATGCTTTATTTCTTATGTTAGGTTATGTTTTGTTGTTGTTAAACTGTCTGTTATGTTATGGTATGTTATGTTGTTTATGTTGTTATGTTATGGTTTGTTTATGTTATGTTATATTTTGTTTGTTATGTTATGTTATGTTATGTTATAATAGGTTATGTTATGTTATGTTTTATGTTACATGTTATGTTATGTTATATGTTATATGTTATATGGTTTTGTTTGTATGTAATGAATGTTAGGTATAAAAGGTTATTTTCTGGTATGTTATATGTTATGTTGTTATGTATATTATGTTTTATAGATGTCTATTCTAGTTATGTAGTTATGTTCTATGTTATGTTAGTTGTAGTTATTGTTAGTTATGTTATGTTGTTATGTTATGTATGTTATGTTATGTGTTATGTGATGGATAGGTTATGTGTTATGTTATATTATGTTCTATTATGTATGTTGTGATGTTATGATGTATGTTTATGTTGTATGTTATATGTTATGCTTCTGTTGTTATGTTCGTTCTGTTATGGTGTTATGTTATATTTTGTTTGTTAGTACTGCTTATCGGTCTTATGTTAAATAGGTTATGTTATGTATATGGTATGTTGTTATGTTATATTAGGTATATTATATGTTATATTATAGGTTATGTTGTTAGTTCTATTATATATATAGGTTATATTATTGTTGTTAGGTTAATGTTTATGTCTGTTAGTTATATGTTATGTTAGTTGTATGTGATTTAGTTCTGTTATGTTGTGTTATGTGGGGTTATGTGTGTGGTGTGTTGTGGTTGTGTGTTGTGTGTGTGGTGTTGTGGGTTGTGTGTTATGTTATGCTTATGTTAGTGATGTTAGTTAGTTATGTGATGTTATGTTAGGTTATGTTATGATTATGTTATGTTAGGTTATGTTATGTTGTTATGTTCTGTTTTGGATGTTGGTGATGGTTGTTATTGTTATGTTAATTTTGTTTGTTAGGTAATGCTTATGTTAGTATAATCGGTATGGATGTATGTGTTATGTTATATGTTATGTTGTTAGTTCTATTATGTTAATTATAGTTATGTTATGTTATGTAGTTGTTATGTTATGTGGTTATGTTATCGTTATGTTATGTTATGGTTTGATGTGTAGTATGTTATGTTATGTTATGTTCTGGTAGTTATGTATGTTATGTTAGGGTCCTGTTTTGTTGTTATGTTGTTATGTTGTTATGTTATGGTTTGTTTATGTTATGTTATATTTTGTTTGTTATGTAATGCTATGTTATGTTATAATAGGTTATGTTATGTTATGTTATATGTTACATGTTATGTTATGTTATGTTATATGTTATATGTTATATGTTATGTTATGTTATATGTTATGTTATATGTTATGTTATATGTTACATGTTATGTTATGTTATATGTTATATGTTATATGTTACATGTTATGTTATGTTATATGTTATATGTTATATGTTACATGTTATGTTATGTTATATGTTATATGTTATATGTTACATGTTATGTTATGTTATGTTATGTTATGTTATATGTTATGTGTTGTTGTTATGTTATGTGTTGTTATGTGTTGTTATGTGTTGTTATGTGTTGTTATGTGTTGTTATGTTATATGTTATGTTATGTTATGTTTTATATGTTGTTATGTGTTATGTTATGTTTTATATGTTATGTTATGTTATGTTATATGGTTAAGTTATGTTATATGTTTATGTTATGTTATATGTTATGTTATATGTTACATGTTATGTTATGTGTTGTTTTTTAGGTGTTGTGTTATGTGTTGTGTTAGGTGTGGTGTATTTGTGTTGTGTGATGTGGTGTGTGATGTGTTTGTTATGTGTTGTGTTATGGGGTTGGTTGTGTTGTGGTGTGTTGGGTTGTGTGGTGTTGGGGGTTGTGTGTTTGGTTGTGTGTTTAAGGGGTGGCATGATACCATTTTTTCAGAACCGATCCCGATACGATACCAAAAGTTCTGAGTATCGGGACAATACCAATAGATCCGATACCAGCACAGTTTTTTTAATTTAATTTCTATACCTCAGTGTGTGTTGACCCGATCATCACTCTTTTATGTATTACACACAATCTACTAAATATAGACAACTTCACTATAAAGAAAAATAACAAATTAAAAATATATAATATAGGCAATAGGCTAGTGGATAATTCAGCAGCAAAACTTACTCTAGAAAAATGATGAGTGCACAATAATTTTATAAAATCTAAACATTTAGAGAAAAAAACATTTAGTGGGAGAAAAAATAAAAGTAAATAGGTGTAATCTGGTCAAATGTTACACATTACTCTTTGTATTGTAATATACTGTACATTCATGAAAAACAAGTAAATATAATCATATATAAATATATGCAATAAATTAAATAAATGTATTTTACATTTATAGCACAGCAACATATGATAGATAAGACAGAACAAGAAAGGCTATTAACAATCTTTCATTGGGCAAAAGTATTATAACATGAAAGACTCCAATACAGAGCGGCACGACGCGAATGATGCGCTTGAAGCAACACGGAATCACAGGGGCAGCGCTCCGATAGAAAGTTCAAAGATAATGATGGTAGTGTATTAAATCTGTGCGTCGTTAGTTATTGAGCCCTTTTCTTTTAAAACAGTTTAAATTTCGTTATTCACAATTTCGTGGGGTGATCTATAACAGGAACCCGGAGATGTAGAAAGTAACATGATTATGATTATGCAAAAACCGCTGAGTTATCTACAGATTCAAGTATAATAAATAGGACATTGTACATCCTTGAGAGAGTTTTGTCGTCTTGACTGTCGTAACTGAACGCGACACGCAGTTTGAATGCTGAATGGAGCGATGACTGACAGCCGCAGCGGAGAGAAGAGTTCACGTGAACTTGAATTTAACGACTAAATACTCATCTATACTTCACATTAACTATGGAACGGCCTCAGAACACTTGAAATATAGTGCGTGAAAACTTTATGGTGCTTTATAATGTTTTTGTGGCTTTTGTGGGGCTTAATAACACAGAATAGTATACGCACTATATATTGGATTTGGAGCGGTCTCGTCTGACCGATACCCCGATCCAGCAGAAAATGCCAGTATCGGAGCCGATACCGATCCTGAATATCGGATCGGCGCACCCCTATTATGTTATGTTATATGTAATGTTATGTAACAGTAGTGTCTTTTTAACTACATAGTGTCTGTAAATTGGCTAAAATGATATAAAATCTGGGAAAAGTAAATAATTAATGTAGAAAAGTAAGGATCTTATGCACCAAACTGCTTGAGAGAAAATAATCATTTAGCTGAAGGTCCAGGGCTGCGTTTCCCAAAAGCATCATAAGCCTCACTGACGTCGCTTTGGCTCATTGGTTTCAAAATGGTCTATGATGTACTTAAGCTTACAGTGTTTTTGGGAAACGCAGCCCAGAACGGAGACTATTATCCTCCTCTAAATCCATGTGCTGTAATCTCATGTTCCAGTCTATTATTATCCACATCAAACCATATCCTCCTTTGAATCATGCCTCCGTTAAAACATCTAGAAGCTCATAAACTTGTATATATAATCAGAATTAACGAGAGGGCAGTTGAAGCATGTGGTAAAGTGCTTTGAGATGGAGTGTTTGCCTGTTAGCTCACCCATGGGCTTCGTCCAGCTGGAAATGTTCTCCATTGAGATACAGTAGAAAAGCAGCACTGGGAACCAAACGCACTCGACGTTACGACAGAAGCATCGAAATACTCATGAATTAGTGTGAGAAAAAAGTCAGTTCATTGATCCCACTGAAAAATATGAAAACCAAAACTAGTTTTAGTGATGCATTAGACTTCAGAAGACTTCAGGAACAAACAAAATGCATTAATTTAAAAGTGTGGAGTTTGATGATTTTGAAAGAAGACTCTCCTGCTCACCAAAGCTGCATTTATTTGATCAAAAATACAGTAAAAATAGTAAAATTGTGACATATTATTATAATTTAAAACAGCTGTTTTCTAAGTGAATATGTGTTAAACTGTAATGTATTTCTGTGATCAAAGCTGTATTTTCAGCATATTCCTACAGTCTTCCCCCCCCCCCCCCCCCCCCCCCCAGGTGTCACATGATCTTCAGAAATCATTTGCTGCTCAAGAAACATTTCTGATTATTATCAATGTTGAAAACCGTTCATATTTTTGTGGAAACTGATACATTTTATATTTCAGGATTAATAGATGAACAGAAAATTCAACAGAACAGCATTTATTTTAAATCTTTTGTAACATTATAAATGTCTTTACTTTCACTTTTGATCAATTTAATGCATCCTTGATGAATACATGTATTCATTTCTTATATATATACTGTATATACAGTGGGTACGGAAAGTATTCAGACCCCCTTAAATTTTTCACTCTTTGTTATATTGCAGCCATTTGCTAAAATCATTTAAGTTAATTTTTTTTCCTCATTAATGTACACACAGCACCCCATATTGACAGAAAAACTGAAATATCACATGGTCTAAGTAGTGAGATTTGGTCAAAACGCTGATTCATCCAGTACTGAAAC
The DNA here is from genome assembly GCA_018155175.1 of Sinocyclocheilus anophthalmus. NCBI lineage: Eukaryota > Metazoa > Chordata > Actinopteri > Cypriniformes > Cyprinidae > Sinocyclocheilus > Sinocyclocheilus anophthalmus. The sequence goes on along the minus strand of JADLZN010006403.1, from coordinate 224,491 downwards.
AAGTGAAGTATTTATGAGTGAGTCATTGAATCATTCATTCAAACCACTTTTTCATACTTTTAATATTAAAAAATTGGTCTATTACAGTTTTTCTCGATTGGTGACACACTACAACTGATTTATTAGGCACAATTGTTTTCAGTTCAAAGACACATTTCACCCGAAGTTTGCACAAGTTGGTGTGTAGTTTTGAGATTGTGTTTATAGTTGTGAGAAAATGGTGAATTCTTTCATGAATTGAACTGTAAATATATTATATTATAAAATAGCATATATATTAAAATGTTTAATAATTAATTCAAATTAATTAAACACTTTTAAATAAGACTGCAGCAATAATATTTTGCCACACATTATTTAGTTTAGTTCAGAATCGTGGGAGAATCATGATCCCTCTTGTAGAGACGGGAGCTCAGTGGATCCAGAAGTACAGCTTTCCTGTGATATGAGGGAAGCACTGGAGCGTTAATAATGTTCAAGCTGGAGAACACAGGTTGTGCTATGATCGTAAAGGATAACGCAGCCAAAACCCTCGTACAAATACGGCTTTTCAGTGGATCCGTGGAACTACTGAAAGATTCTTTAAAGTGGAAAAAAAAGCTTCTTTGAATTTTAAAATGTCCTTCGTACTGAGAAATAATGTTTTTTTTTTTTAAGAATGATAACTGAAATGAATGATTATTGCATTATTTTATAAAGATTATTTATTAAATACTACACAGTTTTAATTATAAAATCATATTTATTTTTATAGTACATGGAAGTTGTTTTGCCATGGGAATAAACAAAAAATTGACTTTTTTTTCTCACATTCAGCCTTTTTGTTCTCTTGCATTCTGAGAATTTTGAGAACTGCCAAGAAAAAAATTATAAAATGCTGGTTATAAATTCGAAATTGTGAGAAAAAAAAGTCCAAAATGTGAGACATAAAATCAGAATTGTGAGAACAAAGTTTGAATTATTAGATATAAACTCTTTCATATCTTAAAAAATATATTTTAATTTTTTTATTCAGTGGCAGAAAAGTTTCCATCAAATACAATATATATATATACTTTTTTAAAAGTCTCTTTAAAAAAGATTTGTGATATATAAGCTTAGAATTGTGAAATTAAAAAATCACAATTACCTTTTTCATTTTTTTATTTGATTTGGTGGAAACAAAAAAAATTGCAAGATATAAACTCTTATAAGAATATAAAAGCTTATAAGTACTAAGCAATTATACCTTTTTATTTTTGAATTCCATGCCAGAACCGAAGCTTCAATAACATTATATTATATTATTATCTGTGAGAGTGAAGGTAGATGGTGGATATTCTGACAAATCATCATTTCAGCTCTGTTTGCTTGAAATGCTTTTCTGCAGTTATTTTGGCTCGCTCTCTGTTCTTCTCACAAATGAAGTTTGCTGCTCTGTGAATGTATTTGCTGGAGTTTGTGTGGCAGTAATGCAGAGGTTTTTCTGCTTTCATCCGGTGGCCTCATGCAGCTCCTGATCGCCGGCCAGAAATGTGTTTGCTGTTATCCAGCCATCAGCTTCATTTGCTCCGTGTCATTATATGAAATCTGAAAATGAATTATAATAGCTGATCTCAGTCCAGCAGCGGCTCGTTCCCACATTCATTAAAGCGCTTTCTATCCTCTAATGTTCATCTGATACGAGTGTCTACGTCATTCTGCACTTAATTCTACACTCTTAAAAATAAAGGTGCTTCACAGCGATGCCATAGAAGAGACATTTTTGAAGCATTCAGTCAAAGAACATCTCTTTCTTAGCTTTGTATAATCTGAAGAACCTTCTTTCGCCACAAAAAAACACCTTTAGTGAAACAGAAAGGTTAAAGGTTCTCTATGGAAGCATTTAGACAAAAAAGGTTCTTCTATGGCATCGTGAAGCACCTTTATGTTTAAGAGTGTATCATTTCTATCATTGAATTGTGATCATGTGATCTAAACATTGTGTAGAAATCTTTAAAACCAGGTATCAATACAGTGTTTACGTGCAGATCTTTTGACATTCATGTGTGTGTGTTTCTGGATAGTTTGTGAATGAATCCTACATATATTCAGTTTCAGTGCGAACATATACTGAAAAGACAGTTGGGCAATGATTAGTTTGCAGGTCAGTTAAGTCTTGTGTCTTGTGGAAGGTCAGACCATTGACATTACCTGAGAAGCTAAAGTAAATAGACTAGAAAACATACGAGCACAGTTCAGCTTTAACTTGATGTTCATCTGCTGTTTTTACAGTACATTGACTATCACTGTATATAGACTAACACAATCACACACAGCAATACATAATACAATCACAGTTTAGAGCCAGATTTGTGTCTCTGTGTGTGAAATACAGCTGGCTGGAAACACAGCTTCATTAAGTTGGTTGTTAAGGTGTTGCTGATTTTCTGAGTGGTTGGTTGCTGGGATATTATTGATAGATTATGGATTTGTAAAGAACAGGGATTTATATGTGTGTACAGTCAGTGTTGGGAAGTAACTAGTTACATGTAACCAGTGTTGGGGGTAATGTATTACAAGTAACTAGAGTTACGTAATCAGATTACTTTTTTCAAGTAACTAGTAAAGTAACGCATTACTTTTTAATTTAGAATAGAATATCTGAGTTACTTTTTCAAATAATTGATTGACAGCTCTGGTGTCGCCATGGTGACAGAAATCAGAAGATGTTACTGTAGTTCAAAAAAAAATATGAATATGCATTAATTCATCTCACTCCAAAAAAAAAAAAACACAGATTCTGTATTCCTCAAAATGAATAAAAATAATGCAACTCAGAATATGACGCAAACCTGCACTAATTAAATGTTAAACAACACAAATATCCTTTATGTATTTAATCCCATTCTATTAACCGATGTCTTCGATGATGCAGTTCAAGCGTACTAATAAGCACTAATTACTCTAGACAAACATTTGTACCTTTGTTTATTGCTGAAGTGTGTTGAAAATTCTTCCTCTGCATTCTACTGTACTTTGCCCTTCAGCCTGAGGCGCAGCATTACAATTTTGGTGTGAAAGGCTTTATATTGCCACCCCCTCCAAAATATCACACTTTCTTTATTTTATCAAAAACTTTCAACAAGGCACAACCCCCTGTCACGATTTAAAACGTCAGGCCCCAAAAGCTAACGTTACGCATACTTTCATAAAAAGTAACTCTAAGCAACATAATTAGTATTTTTAGGGGAGCAACGCAATAATTGTAAGGCATTACTTTAAAAGTAACTTCCCCCAACAAGCATGTAACTTAAATCCCGTAATTTAATTACAAATTAAATGTAATTGTAATCAGTCACAGTTACTGAGAAAAAATGTGTAATTAAATGACAGTTACTTATGAAAATGTTAACAATTACACAGGGTTCCAATCGATTTTTCCCACACACAAACACACACACAAACACAAAACACACACACACTCACTCACTCACACAAACAAACACACACACTCACACAAACACACCTCACATCACCAAACAAATTAATTGATTTCTTTCATAAATTGCATCGACTGCTCTAAAATATGAGACAGCAGTGTTTAGGAGTTTACATGCTTATTTGATAACTGTTTTATTGCCTGTATATGGGTTTATGTATATGCTTAATTTTTTAAGATGAACTGTTTTTCCAAGGCATTGTTAGATGCCAGTGTTTCATAGTTCATTCTGTCATAGTTATTAAACTATCTTGTTATGGTTTTAAATCTGTATTTAACCTCAGAATAATCTCAAAGTAAGTCAGATTTTGTGGTGGCTGTGCTTTAAAAATAAATTATTATAATCTTAATTCAAGTGATGAAGGATTTTGAAAGTCTGACAGTAATCAGTGTTGAGTTCTACTGTAAGATTAAGATTAACCTGCCTGCTTTACATGTTTGAAAATTATTAATAGTTCAAAACATTAGAAAAGTAATGAAAATAGTAATCAAATGTAATCAGTTACATTACTTAAAGTAACTGAAGTAGTTACACTACTTATTACATTTTAAACAGGGTAACTTGTAATCTGTAACCTGTTACGTTTCCAAAGCAACCTCCCCATCAGCATGTGTAGAGTATGAGCCGATGTATGAGCGGTGCCTGACGCTGTGTTTGCTGTGTCTGATCTGATCTGGTCAGGTTGTGTGAGGGCCTCGTCTCCTCGTCTGGCTCTAGAGAAGAGTCTCGCCTGGCCGTCCAAAGACACACAGTGTGTGCACCTGCTCAAATACCTGCAGAACGGGGCCCGCGTCACCGTCCAGATGCCACCCAACATCCAGGGACACTGGGTCTCCACCAGGTGTGTGTGTGAGAGAGAGAGAGAGGGTGGGTGTGTGTGAGAGAGTGTGTGTGTGTGTGTGGTGTGTGTGTGTGGGGTGGTGTGTGTGTGTGTGTGTGTGTGTGTGTGTGTGTGTGTGTGTGTGTGAGTGTGAGTGTGAGTGTGTGTGTGTGAGTGTGGCGTGTGTGTGTGTGAGGAGGAGAGTGTGTGTGTGGTGTGTGTGGGGAGTGTGGTGTGAGTGTTTGTTTGGGGGGGGGTTGGGGCCCGGTTGTTTGGTTTTTTTTTTTTCGAGTGTGTGTGTGTGAGAGGGAGTGCCTGTGAATCCAATGAGTCCCACACAGTGCCTCATCTCAGACATGACACTCGTGCTTCAACTATTAAAAGAACTCAAGCTGAGTCTGACTCCAATCAGAACCCCAACATTCATAAAGACATTGACAAACATCTGAAGTATAATTATAATGAAAAATTTAAAAAACGAATTTGACCTCCAAACCAAACTCCAGTGTTATTCGGCCCTAAATAGAACCACCAAATTGGCAAATTACTTATCAATCAAACAATTAAAAGAAAGACAAATCCTTTCAAAATATCGACTCCGCGACCACGACTTAGAAATAGAGAAGGGAAGATATAAGAAATCCTGGAAACCGAGAGAACAGCGACTATGCAAGCACTGTGACAAATCAAATAGAGGATGAGAAACACTTTCTTCTTGTCTGCCCCAAATACACCACTACAAGACAAATATTCAAACAATACAAATTTGAATTAAAAATTCAAAAGTATGTAAAATAACGCAAAATCCACTAATCCCACTAATTGTAATTTCATGAAAAACAACAAGTAGTCCATTTCTTTAAAGCATGGAGAAAGTCATAGGTTTGGAATGAGAGTGAAATATTATTTATTCTATAACTATTATTTAAAATTATTATTTATTATTTTATAACTATTAGTAGTACATTTAATATCATAATTTATTTATTAATTTGAAGGAGAGAATGTGATTTACATTATCCTTATTATAATTTAATTTAAATCCTGTTTAATATTGGTATTTGTACTTGATAAAAAGATTGTGGAGATTTGGGGGATTAATAATGAAGATTGGGTGTTTTGGGTAAATGATCTATTATTACTATTTTGTATTATTTATGCAACTCTCGTTTAGTATTATTTAATATAGTATTTGCAAAAATAATTTATTATGTGATAAATACTTACTTAATGTTATCTTTGTTAAGTTGTATCATGCTTATTGATATTTATTATTATTTTATTAAAATATTATTTGTATCTTTAATATAATTATTTTACAAATATTTTTATTTTGCATTATTTACTACAAAGGGTAATATTATTCTAACGATTATCCTTCGTCTCTTCTTATTTAAATTCTTATTTACCATTTAGTCATTAGCAGCATTTAATATTGAAGTATTAAACCAAGCCCTATACTCATTTAATATTTTTTATATTTTATAAAATATCATTTGATATTCATTATTAAGATTATACAAATAATATAAATATATTATATAATTTATTAGCCAGAGTTTAAAATAATCCGAGGACGCGACAGTAGTGAAGATTTTTTACTCTGCATTTAAAAGTACAAAATTTTACTTAGAAAATTTTCATTTACTCACATTCACATAAAAATATAATTAATACTTAATTTGCATGAGTGAATATCTGTACTTTCTTACTTTACTACAAGCAAAAAACAGTTAATTCATAGTTTTACTTGGTACTGAGCGAAAGTGCCCACATTTTTTATGTTTATGAAAGCCTATTAAGATACAAAAAACAACAACTTTATTTATGAAATGTAGTGCAGTAAAAAGTACAACATTATATGCTTTGAAGTAAAAGCTTTCCAAAGAAAAACACTCTACAGATAAACTAGATACTTTTTAAATATACTTGAGTAATGTAAACATACTTCACTACTGTACATTACCAAGAACAGAGCCACAATAAGTGTAAGGATACAGTATTCATTCACCAAACAGGTAGCTCTCAGAAACAGGTGTGGTTGTACAAATGATACAGAAGAACAAAGCTGGTGTGTTATCTTTGTAGCGTCATCACAGCAGCTCGTTAGAACGCGGCTCAGCCAATCAGAGTCGAGCACCGGAACTCTCCGCTTTATAATGACATTTAATCGTTTAATATTTTTCCTTGATGTCTGATGAGTTAATGATGACTGGTGTGTGTTTTGAGGACAGCAGCAGTAATAAATCCGTGTGTTTTATCTGGCAGCTGTGAGGTGCGTCCCGGGCCGGAGTTCCTCACTCGCTCCTACCGTTTCTTGCACAACAACACGTTTAAGGCGCTTCAGTTCTACTACGCAGACAACCACTGCTCCACGCCGAGCTACAGTGTTATCAGTGGGCAGGTTTGACAGTGGACTGTCTGAGTTTCTTGACGCCACGCAGTAATGGATCTTTTGTCAGAGGCTGGCACCGAGGTTTTCCCCGACTATCAGATACACAAGCAGCCGCCTCTTTTTTTCCCCTTTATTTTCCTTCGGGTGGTGCTCACTACGGTACGGTCTCCGGCGCGCCCCGACCGGACGCTCGCGGCTGACGAGCTTGGCAGCCCAACATCAGCTGTGAGCTGTGGAGCGTCTGCGGCTGCGTCTGCGGGTGTGCACTGAACGTCTCCATGCACGAGCTGCAGCTGCTGCGGCTGGAGAAGCAGTATCTGCATCACAGTCTGGATCAGGGCGGACGCGCCGCCCCGTTATTCGGGGAGACATCAAACCGTACGAAAGCCGGGTGTTGGCGCAGAGGATGCTCTACCGGCCCTCAATGCTACCAGTCCCGGACGATGCCGAACACACAGGTGGACTAGCATCAGCATGCTTGGCTTTCCTGAGCCTGCTCTGAAACCCATATGGTACCCAAAACCACAGTCACAAGGGTCACATTTTGAAATTTGAGATTTTGCATTATTTATAAAGAAGCTTTGCATTGGTGTATGGTTGTTAGGATCGGACAAATATTGAAAATCGGGACTCTGAGGCGCTGCTTAAACCAAAATCTAAATATTGAGAAAATTGCAACAAAAGGATGAAGATCTTAGGCAATGATGTTTATAATCAAAAATAAGTTTGATATATTGCGGAAGGAACTGTACAAAATATCTTCAAGGAAACTGATCTTAACTTATATCCTACATATGATTTTTGGTATATATAAAAGAGAAATGTATAATTGTGACCAATACAATGTATTGTTGGCTATTGTACAAATATACCCTCCAGCGATCTTTCTTACACGGCATCTGTGCTGCGAGGCTCAAGTAGACAGTATTTCATAGAGGCAACTTTTTTAAGTGATATGGGTTTTTTGAAGGCACGATGAGATTTCTGAGATCTTGAGAGCCAGCATAGCGATATCACACGAAGAACTTTCACATCCATTAGAAGAAGTAGAATATTAAAATGCTCATAACCTAAGAAAAGAAATTATGATTTTAAGAAACTGGTCACGAAAAGATTATTTGGGGAATGTTGTTACAAAAACCTTTCTTCCCCGATATTGTGTTAACTCATATTTAGTTTGCATTTTGTAAAATAAAATATCTAATATTTAGTATTATTTATCTTTATAAACAAGAGTCTACTATTAGTATTAATTATTAAATAAAATATTTAGTATTAGTATTATGTATTTAAATGTCTCATTATATTATTTTATTGTTGTTATGTACTTATATTATTTTTTATGATTTAATATCATTGTTGTATTATTTTATATAGTAGTATTTGTTATATTCTAATTTATGAGTTTTATATTTTTGATTTAAAATTATAATGGTATTATTAATGAGTGATCAAAATTGAATATTATTATGCGCTTTTATGTGGACAAAAATATAAGTCAAATTATTTCGTAGTATATTAAAAACATAAACTTTAATCTGTATGATTATTTATATTGTTATTCGTGTAGTAGTATTTAATAGTGATATAAATATTGTAATAGTATTTGTTATTTTATTTTATAAAATAATATTTTTTTTCAAATAGAATAATGTTTCTTTATTCATGAATCTTTATTTTTTATTTTTATTTTATCATTTGAGCTATTTTATGGATGATACTGATAACTAAAAAAAAAGTTTAATTAAGTTATTTTACTATTTTATCATCTCTAATGCTTATGTACCAACATCTATTTGTTTATGGTCTTTAGCCCCTTTAAGCCTGACAGAACCCTTCCTTACCAAGTGAATTTGTAAACATCCTTAACAGAAAATAAAGTATATAGCACAGTCCTGTGTTTTTTTGGTCTTTTTAAAAGCAATTTACAAAATCATCAGCTGTGTTGATGTCCTCTTTTCCACACCTACGGGATCTAGCTTATACTCTTGCCTGGAGTCAGGTTTGTTTCTCCAGAGGGGACTCTGAGATTACTTTTTTGCTTATAGTCGCATGCGTGTCTGTGTTCACGTCTTTAGAACGGGACCGAGGCTTTCCTCCTCGCCTCGGATGGGAGGGTGAAATGTTTAGCTTTCTGATCGAATGCGCCTTCATTTGGCAAAAGCTTTACACGAGACTAGCAATAATAATTTCCCTTCCTTCCCCCCCCTCCCCTCTTAATAATAATAAAGATAAAAGAGAAGACAGCCGGCCTCGCTCTCATCTGACATCAAGCAAAGCTCATTCTGGATGAAATACTGTCTATATATGTGTCCCTGCAGCACAGAAGCAGTGTTAAGTCGCTGGGGGATATTGGTAGCAATAGCCAACAATACATTGTATGGGTCAAAATTATTACGATTTTTTTTTATGCCAAAAATCATTAGGATATTAAGTAAAGATCATGTTCCATGAAGATATTTTACACGTAAATATATCAAAACTTAATGTTTGATTAGTAATATGCATTGCTAAGAACTTCATTTGAACAACTTTACAAAGATGATTTTCTTCAATATTTAGATTTTTTTGCACCCTCAGATTCCAGATTTTCAAATATTGTCCTCTCCTAACAAACCACACATCAATGGAAAGCTTATTTATTCACACTTATGACTGGTTTTAGGCTCCGGGGTCACATATCAGGATCAGTCTCATGTTTTCTCTCAGTAAGCGTCAGAGCAAAACAAGTCTAGAATGATGAAGAGAGCGTCTGACTGATGCACAAAATAACAGCCGCAGACGGTTTTGTTCTTCTGTCGTTTAGAAGCAAACAGTGGATGATATTAATATTGATTATAGACCAGTGTGGAAAAGTCCTTACACAGAAATGTGTGTAAACTAGTGCTTCACAGACAGAACTACTGTAAACATAGTTCTGCTTCTGGAGATCTAGTTTACACGCTGCTAATCGCCTTGAACTAAACTCTTCTAATGATTTACGGCTGCTAAACACAGCCAGACGCTTACGTTCAGACCGGATTTGTAATGTTTATGAAAGAAAAGAAGTCTCTGCTGCACCGGGCCTGCAGTGATTTGATCACAAATACAGTAATTTTTTTTTAAATATTAGAATCTATAACAGCTGTGTTCTGTGTGAATCTCTGTTAAAATGTAATCTATTCCTGTGATGCTATCTGAATTTTCAGCATAATTACTCCAGGTTTCAGTGTCACATGATCTTCAGAAATCAGTATAATATGCTGCTCTGCTGCTCGAGAAACATTATCAATGTTGAAAACAATATTTTGTTGGACAAGAAACTGTGCCAACATACCATTCAAGAGTTTGAGGAAAGAAATTAATACTTTTATTCATCAAAGATGCATTAAATTGATCAAAAGTGACAGTAAAGACATAACGTTACAATAATAGGTCAATTATAAATGCTTGGACGTTGAACTTTCTGTTCATCTGTGAATCCTGAAAAATAAAATGCATCACATTTTCCACAAAAATATTGTGCAGCACGACTGTCTTCAACATTGATAATAATCAGAAATGTTTCTCGAGCAGCAGATCAGCATATTATACTGATTTCTGAAGATCATGTGACACTGAGATGGAGGAATGATGCCTGAACAAGACAGCTGCGCATCACAGAAATACATTACAGTTTAACAGAGATTCACATAGAGAACACAGCTGCTTTACATTCTAATAATATTTCACTATTTTTGATCACATAAATGCTGCTTTGGTGAGCAGAAGAGCTACCTCCAAAAAAATTAAACAAACGACTTTCTCAGGCGGAGTTCCCTTCTCTTTCCCCCCCCCTGATCAGTTTTTGTGTGAGATTCAGTAAACGCTAGCATCTGTGCGATATTCACAGAATTCACAATCACACATGATTTTTAGTTTTTTAAGCTGCATGGAATAAAACTCTTGGTCATGAAACCAGACTGTAAAAGTGTGTGAAATTGAGTATCAAATTCTAGTATGTTAATGTCAACAAAGAGAATCAGTGGCCATCATTCAAATGTAAAGCTTTTGTAAAAGCAGCTTTAAACAGAGAAGCACCAGCTCTTTTACGAGAGGACACGCTGCTTGCTTTTGTGACACAAACCAGCTTCACTCGTAAAAATATAAATATAGCCAAAAGGGCGTCATGTACGTCATAGTAACATTTCACTTTTTACAGTATTGATGTGCTTTTAATTATGAATACAAAGTATACTGTACAAAAATGTGTGAGCAAACTCAGTTCAGAATGTATCATTTACGGGGTTTTTTCTTAAAATTTAACTAATGACAAGCAAGGAAATACAAAAATAGATATATAAATATATAACATTTTTTACAGTTTAAACATATCATTTAAAGTTTTGAAGTTGGACATTTATTGCGTGACAATGTTCATATTTTTGACATTTTACAACGGAATATAGAGCAGTTTTCTAGTTGAACTATATAATTTACAGTTTTGTCTATGTTTTATAGTTTCGATCTTTTACGGTTACATATGTTTTGCAGCTAATAGATTTACACCGGAATATATATTTAAAGGTTTTTGTATGATTACAACTTGAATGGATTCATTATGATTAAATAAATACTTCTAACACTTTGATATGTGTATCATTTACAGTGCTACAGTGTTAAATGTTATCATTTAGAGTTTTACACTTTGAATGTATCATTTCTGGTTTGAATGTATCATATACATAGCTGACTTTGACCCGTCTCTGCTTCGTCTGCTTTCACCTCAAAATAGATGCTGCTAAAACACATGCATATATTTAAATAAATATATATATTTTGTTTTTTACTTTTTTAAACCTTTTTTGGAGATATACAGTAAATATAATACAGTACCATAAAACATGTTATTTGTATATTTCATTGCATTTCAATTATCTTCCAAACATAAAACAACAAAAAATCCCAATATATGCTATTAGATTGAAAAATAAACAATTGGACCATTAGCCTCAAATACAAGCATGCACTAGATGCAGTCGACTGTTAAGAACCAGTTTGACTAACAGTTGGCAAGCAGTAATCAGCCAATACAAATAAGACCAATCTACCTTCTCATAACTGAATTCAAAAAGACGGCCCATTCCATGATTGTTTTTTTTTCAGTCTTGAAGTATATTTTATAAAAAAACTTAGTCTACCCGGTCCTTATTACAGTTTTATGCCCAGACATGCTGTCCTTTTTTGTGAATGAATGTCACAGACGACAGACAGGAGTGTCACTGATAGCTCAGATCAGAACTGATTCTCATGCGATGAGCGGTGCTCCCCGACTGATTATTGCTCACTCTATAACGAGTGTTACTATCTGTCTGTCTGTCCTCAGAATCAGGATCTGAGCTGCGTCGGTCCCCTTACTGTCGAACTCGTCTCTCCGCTATGAACGAGCTTTCCAGACGCCCGGTTCTCCCGACGCAGACACGAGTGACGCGTTCGACCCCTGATTTTGGGGCATTCGCGGCCTTACCGCCGCTGCACGCAGGTCCGGCACTGACGCCTGCTTCCTCACGCGACACACTTCACTCTTCCACGGCCAGCAACCAATCTCTTTTTTTCCCCTACCTGGGAGGGTCACTACTATCACTACTCTGACCCGGCCTGCAGACACCCCACCTTCAGCCTGTTCGCCCGCGGACGCTACAGCCGCGGCCTGCGCTCCACACGCGTCATGGGCGGCACGGAGTTTGAGTTCAGAGGTCAGAGTTCGACTTGTTTAACAGCTTGCAAACACACGCCTTGGGTTTTTTATTATATGTTCACTTTGTTTTATTTAGTAGGTATTAAAAACAACCCAGCTATCACGATGCAAAAAAATAAAAATGATAAAAATAATCAATCAAATATGGTTCTTAACACACTAACAGAAATCTACATGACTTTCACACCCCATAAACATAGATTATCTTACTTTATAGATAATGAAATGTACTTTATAAATATATTGTCATAGACCTTTATCCGTTTCTCTAAATTAAAACAAAATAAAAACAAAGTGCTATTCAGGCCACAAATGCCAAAATAATCACTAAACTACATGAATCAAAATTATAAACGAAAAGGCTTCAAATAATAAAAAATTCTAAAGTCTTTACGTCTGACAACAAGATGGATATTCATTATTGTTATTTTAGTATCAAATTCCCTGTGTGGATACATTAAATGCAAAAATTAAATCTACTAATTGTTCAAATAAAATAATATTTTTACAATACAAATTTTCTTTTGAAATCATAAATAGTACATGGTTCTAAACATACATATAATCTAAAATTTTAACAGTTCGGAAACAGAGATATTTGTATTATAGATTTTCATACTATTTTGCTTTTATATACGACTTCAGTGCGGGAAAAAAAGATTTAGTTCGCCACCCTTTCACAACCTGTCCTCCTGCAAGCCTTCTCCCACACCTTATTAAAAGATGTATTGGAGTTTTCATGCTTGTTACATTTCCAGTCATAGCGTATTGACATCAACTATTCTGAGCGACTAAACATGCCAGCGGAAAAAATTATCCAGAACCATATAACCCATGGTAGGATTTTTAAAGCATTTTATTGCAAATTATCTGGAAAAATAAGTAGTTTTTGGTCAATTCCAAACCAAAATTTCATCTCTAATCACTTTGTTATTAGTACCCTTTGTGGCAATGACAGATTTGGTCAAACCGTTTCTGTAATGTCTTTTTCATCACACGCTGTCCTCACACCACCTGTTGCTGTGGTACTTTTGGCCCCACCTTTATTTTTCATCCATGCAAGATCTCCTCATAGAGCAGTAATGTTTTTTGGGGCTTTGCTCCGCCCTGGGCATTTTACCCACGGATTTTTTTTTCATTTACTCTCTCCAAAGATTTTGTTAGGGTGGTGATGCCATATGCGACGACTCGTGCATTGAGCCCACTCAAGATCCTTGAAATGCTTCTACTTTGACAGTCCACTCCTTCGTTGCTCGTGTTTGCGGTGTCGGTCCTGGCGACCCCTAATTGGTAATGGCTGAATAGTACCCATCTACGTTTCCATTCTAACGGCCCGCCTGCTTTTTTTTCACTCCATAAAACTCAAGATCCACATGGCCTCATATCTTTCGTTTACACGTTGATAAACCGTCGTGATTTCTGCGTCCAGCCTTGCAGAACCAAAAACAGCCCTACAGCATGATGTTTCCACCCCCATGCTTCACAGGAGGTATGGTGTTCTTTGGATGCAACTCAGAATTCTTTCTCCTCCAAACACGGATTTTCATATGTTTTTCGCAGTTTTTACAAAAAAGTTCTTATTTTGGTTTCATCGGACACCATATGGACATTATCCTTTATTAGTACTATTCGGATATCCAAATGCTATCCTATTCGCAAAAACTTCAGGAACCGGGCGCCCAGGGACTCACTGTTACACGGCTTACCCCAGACATGGGGGAAATTGTATGGCACTGAAGGATTTGACGTCATCTGGCCTGCGCGCACGTGCTTGTTACTGCCATCGTTACGCCTTTGTTACTTTTTTTTTTTTTACCCCATTTGGTCACACCACTCTTGAAGGTTCATTCACTTAGGTTTCCCCCCCGTTGTGGTCTTGGGATTGTGCTACCAGTTCTTTTGTCACTTTTGTACCACCCAAAGGTATGAGATCTTGCGGGGAGCCCAAAAGATCGAGGCCGACGATTTCACACCAGTGCGTCTGCATCGCTTCCATCCTCTTCCCAATATACTCGCCCTTCTTTCCCCTCCTCCCACCCAGTGATCTTACAACCCCAAGTTCTGCCTTAACTATTGTCAGCCTTCTCTCAGTCCCTTCAACGCCTGTTGTTCGCACGGTCTACACCAACTCTGTTTTCGTCGTCCCTTTGACCAGCTTCCGTTTGGTCCTTTGGCCAATGGATGGCAGCTTCTTTGGTATTCGCTGTGCAATGTTTGTTTACCGGAGTTGTGGGGACATCCCGCGTTGTCTTATTTTATACCTGATAACACGTGTCAAAAGATGCCAGTAGACAGCGGTAACGAGGGTGAGCAGACGAGGAGCCTGCCTAAAGACCAGAAGCTATGAATAGCACACACACGTATGCTGGAGATGCCGAAACTCTTGTCTTGTTTCCCGCCTAGCGTGATCCTCATCAAATATTATTTAACGCACGGCCGACATTACCAATAATTCTTCTTATAACCTTCCCTTACTATTCATCCGTGATGTATCTGATTTTTTTTCTGCATTTTGTCGCTCTTCTCTTTCATTAGTCTGAAGGTCTCTCCTATACCTTATGATGAAAAGTACAGGTCATCTCTCCCATCACTCTTTTCAGTGGGGAGAGAACTTTCTTGCACGACTGTGTGGTTTCCTGCCTACAATACCTTCCTTTTCCTTGCTCCTCCACCTCTGTGTATATAAATCGCCTTTTTACCCCGGTCTTAGAACACTTAAGTGTTTTAAGAGATACAGTAGTGATTGCATTTTGTGACTACTACAACCACAATTCCTCCAAACCACAACAAACACCAAACCATCACCCCCCACACACCACACCCAAAGAAACACCCACACAGACACTAAACACTGACATTCCTGATTTTCTACCTTCAGGACCATCACTCACCAGCACCACCCCCCGCACACACCGGACACAACAACGACACCTAAGCACCCCCCCACGCCCATCTTAGACACACATCACCACACCATCCACACTTAAACCACATCAGACACAAAGACCTTACACGACCTCACAAAGTGAACCACAGAAACCACACAGACCACACAACAACACAGAACACACACACAGGATAACACGGCGACCACACGAACCACGCCACCCCACAGGACACACCAATACACACAGACACACACCCAGAACACACCCCACACACAGACACACACCACCGCACACAGGACACACACACCCAGAAAAGACCCACACCACAACAAACGCAAACACGCCAGACCATACAGACTCAAAGCCCACAGCCCATTCACCACACCACACTCTATACCCGCACAGACACACCACACAGACCACACATCATCAACGACACACACCCACAAATCATTTCCAAACACACACACAGACACATTTAATGACACCAGAACTATTATCGCACACAACAAGACACCACATCTACACGACATCACACACACACACACACCCGCACACAGACACACACACACACACACACAGACACACACACACACACAGAACCACACACACACACACACACACAAAGACCACCAGACCACACACACACACAGGGACACCACACCGACACAGAACACCCACACACACACACAGACACGACACACGCCACACAGGGACACACAACACAACACCGACGCACACATACACACACACAAACACACAACACACAAACCACAGACACACACACACACACACACAGACACACACACAGACACCCACACACGCACACAGACACACACAGACACAAAGGACACCACAGACACAGGCACACAGAACACACACACCACAGACACACACACAAAGGACCAAGACACAGGACACACGCAAGGAACACAGACACAAAGGACACCAACCAACACACACACCACAGACACAAAGCACAGAAACAGACACACCGCACACAGACACACACACATTTTTTTTTTTGTTTCAACACACACACAAAGACACAGACACACCCACACACACACAGACACAAAGACGCACACACACACACACACACAACACCACACACACCACACACACACGGACACAACGGACACAAAGGACCAACACACAGACACAGACACAGCCACAAAGACACAGGGGGGGGGGGGGGAACCCACAGACACACACAAACACACACACAAACATACACACACAAACACACACAAGACACAGACCAAACACACACACACACAGAACCAAAGACGAACAACACACACACAAACACACACACCCACACAGACACAAAGACACACACACACCCACACACACCACAAACACACAGACAACAGACACAAGACACAGCAGACACACACACACCACAGACAACAACGCGGCACACAGACACACACACACAGACACACACACAGACACTCTCACACTCACACACACACTCACACAAAGACCACACACACACACACACAGAACACAGGACACACACACAGGACACAGACACACACCCACACCCAAACACGAACACAAAAGACACACCACAACCACACACACACACACACACAGACACAAAGACACACACACACACACACAAAAAAAAAAAAAAACACACACACACACACACCACACACAGACACACACACACACAAAAACACACACAAAAACACACACACAAACACACACAAACACACAGACACACAGACACACACACACACACAAAGACACAGACACACACACACACACACAGACACACACACAGACACAAACACACAGACACGACACACACACACAGACACACACACACACAACACCACACACACACACACACACAGACACAGGACACAGACACACGCACCCAGACCACAGACCCGGACACCACGCACACAGAACCACACACCACACGACGCACAGCACCCAGACAACACACACACATAGGACACACACCCACACAAAGACACACACACACACACACACACACAGCCAACACACAAACACACACACACACAAACCCACACACACAGACACCGACACACACGCACACAGACACACCCACACACACACAAACACACAAAAACAAAAACACACACACACAAACACAAACACACACAACAGACACCACACGCTCTCACACACAGACACCACACGCACTCACGCTCTCACACACAGACACCACACACACACACAGACACACACACCACACACACACACACAGACACACCACACACACACACAGACACACACACAAAAACACACACACAGGTACACACACACAAAAGACCCAGACACACGCACCAACAGACACACTTCCCAACAGACACAGACACACACACAGACACACACACACAAAGACACAGACACACACACACACAGACACAAAGACGCAACCAACACACACACACACACAGACACAGACACAAAGACACAAAGACACACACACACACACACAAACACAACACACACCCACACACACACACACACAAAGACACAGACACCACACACACACACAAACAGAACAAAGACAACACAACAAGAACAGACACAAAGACACAAGCCCACACACACACACACAGACACACAAAAACACACAAACAAACAAACACACACACACAAACAAACACAAAACCAAAAACAGACACAGACACACACGCACACACAGAGACACAGACACACACGCACAAACACAAACAGACACAGACACACAGACACACACACAAAGACACAAGACACACACAAGACACACACACACACACACAAACACACAGACACAGACACACACACACGCACACACACAGATGCACACACACACACAGACACACAGACACAGACACACGTGCAGACACACAGACACACAGACACAGACAAACACACACACAGACACACACATATTCTTATGAAAAAAAAGGAATGGTAAAAAAATTTAATGGGTATAAAACGTGTGTGTGTGTGTGTGTGTGTGTGTGGTGTGTTGTGGGTATATATTTTTTTGAGAATTGTGTATATCACAATGCAAGCAACTAAAAATGTATACTCTTAAAACCTTAATGGTTCGAAACATAGGCTTATATCATATATATAGAATATATATGCTATATATTCTCAAACTTTTCTGTGCTGATCTTGCAGTGAACACATGCGAGTTGACGGCGAATGGATCTGGCGACACGTCTCTGCTGAATGGTTCAAAGAGAGTGGCTGCGGTTGTTCAGGGTTCGTGGCAGGTGGGAGGGAGCAGGACTTGACTCCGACCATAATGGTGCGCGGCGGCTGGGGCTACACCTCCCACACAAGAGTATGAGCTCTTCGATTGGAGCGCGACGCAGACGGGACGATTGATGCTGTTTAACGGCCAGCGCCCAGGGCGCTCCAGCCCCGTGACCGACCCGAAGACGGCCCACATCCTACAGACGCGATGGGGCAGTGCTCCGCCGCTGGAGGCAGAGGCAGAGGTCAGGCGCCGCGCAGAGCCTCGGCAATCTGGCAACAACAGGCAGCCCGGTTGGCGGAGGTTGGGAGTTTGTGGGTTATGAGAAGTACAAAAAGCGACAGATGTTTCTGACCCAAATGCACTAGAGTTTTCCATCAGGGAGGAATGCCAAAAACGGAAACTGACACTTTACGAGAACGAAGCGGGACGCTTCGCATTGACGGGACTTTACATCCTAAAAACATGCCTGTTAAATCAGAATTCGAAGAAAATCTCCCAGAAATAAGATTCTGTCATATGAGTTACGCCCAGGGACTTCATCTATAAAGATGTCCATTTTTAGAAGAAAGCATACACGAAATGACTTATAATGTATATACAGTGGGGCAAAAAGTATTTAGTCAGCCACCAATTGTGCAAGTCTCCCACTTAAAAAGATGAGAGAGGCCTGTAATTTGCATCATAGGTATACCTCAACTATAAGAGAAAAAATGAGAAAAAAAAATCCAAAAAAAAAACATTGTAGGATTTTTAAAGAATTAAACGGTCAATTCCTCGGTAAAATAAGAATTTGGTCACCTACAAACAAGCAAGAATTCTGGCTCTCACAGACCAGTTAGTTTGTCTTTAAGAAACCCTCCTATCCTCCACTCATTACCTGTATTAATGGCATCTGTTTGAAATCGTTATCAGTATAAAAGACACCTGTCACAACCTCAAACAGTCACACTCCAAACTCCACCATGGCCAAGAACAAAGAGCTGTCAAAGGACACCAGAAACAAACTTGTAGACCTGCCAAGGCATGGGAGACTGAATTGCCTAGGTAAAGCAGTTGGTGTGAAGAAATCAACTGTGGGAGCAAATTATTAGAAAATGGAAGACATACACGACCACTGATAATCTCCCTCGATCTGGGGATCCACACAAGATCTCACCCCGTGGGGACAAAATTATCACAAGAACTGTGAGCAAAAATCCCAGAACCACAAGGGGGGACCTAATGAATGACCTGCAGAGAGCTGGGACCAAAGTCACAAAGGCTACCATCAGTAACACACTGCGCCGCCAGGACTCAAATCCTGCAGTGCCAGACATGCCCCCCTGCTTAAGCCAGTACATGTCCAAGCCCGTCTGAAGTTTGCTAGAGAGCATTTGGATGATCCAGAAGAGGATTGGGAGAATGTCATATGTCAGATGAAACCAAAATAGAACTTTTTGGTAAAAACTCAACTTGGCGTGTTTGGAGGAGAAAGAAAGAATGCTGAGTTGAATTCCACTCCCCCCCCCCCCCCCCCCCGCCAAGAACACCATACCTACTGTGAAGCAGGGGGGTGGAAACATCATGCTGTGGGGGTGCTTTTCTGCAAAGGGGACAAGACGACTGCACCGTATTGAGGGGAGGACGGATGGGGCCATGTATCGTGAGATTTTGAGTGAAAACATCCTTCCATCAGCAAGGGCATTGAAGATGAAACGTTGCTGGGTCTTTCAGCATGAAAATGATCCCAAACACACCACCCGGGCAAAGAAGGAATGGCTTCGTAAGAAGCATTTCAAGGTACTGGAGTGGCCTAGCCAGTCTCCAGAACTCAACCCCATAGAAAATCTTTGGAGGGAGTTGAAAATCCGTGTTGCCCAGCGACAGCCCCAAAAAAATTACTGCTCTAGAGGAGATCTGCATATAGGAATGGGCCAAAATACCAGCAACAATTTGTGAAAACCTTGTGAAGACTTACAGAAAACATTTGACCTCTGTAATTGCCAACAAAGGGTATATAACAAAGTATGGAGATGAAATTTTGTTATTGACCAAATACTTATTTTCCACCTTAATTTGCAAATAAATTCTTTTAAAAATCCTACAATGTGATTTTCCGGATTTTTTTTCCATTGTTTCTCCTAGTTGAGGTATACCTATGATGAAAATACAGGCCTCTCTCATCTTTTTAAGTGGGAGAACTGACTAATTGGTGGCTGACATAAATAATTTTTGCCCCATGTATATACAGATGTGTGTGTGTGTATAATATATAAATTATGAATGATTTTGTATCTATGTACTACAAAAAAACAATTTTATTCTTATATATTATTAATGTATATATTCATTATATATACAATATATTCTCTATTTCATGAGGAAATATATATATTTCTATTTATATCTCATGGACACGCACAAGTAATATTAATGATATAAATAATGATTAATTAAAAAAAAAATTTTTTTTTGCCTTTATAAATCCAGATTTGTTCCTCAGTTTGATGTAGGAATTCAGGATCGAAAATGATCAAATGTAACCCTGGAGCACAAAACCAATCTCAAAATTGAGATTTATGCATCATCTAAAAGATCTAAAATTCCATCAATGTATGGTTTGTTAGGATCGGACAATATATGAAAATCTGGAATCTGAGGGTGCAAAAAAAAAACTCTAAATATTGAGAACATCATCTTTAAAGTTGTCCAAATGAAGTTCTTAGCAATGCATATTACTAATCAAACATTAAGTTTTGATATATTTACGGTAGGACATTTACAAAATATCTTCATGGAACATGATCTTACTTAATATCCTAATGATTTTTGAAAAGAAAAATCGATAATTTTGACCCATACAATGTATTGTTGGCTATTGCTACAAATATCCCCCAGCGACTTAACACTGCTTTTGTGCTGCAGGGACACATATGATAATTTGTCCAAATGTGGCTCCTGGACTCTCAAACTCCAAAATGAACAACAAAAAAAGTCGTAACATTAGTTGGTTTAAATGTTTGAAAGAAAACATTTTGATTAGAAAAAAAACAGCTTTTATGATGAGAGCAAAATGTTTTTGAGAGAAACATTTTGTTTCGGATGAGAAGAAAATTTGTTTTCGATGAGAGATTTATTTAGTTTTTATGACAAACTTTTTTATGAGAAATTTTTTTTGATGAGGAAACAAAATAGCTGTTTTTAATGAGAGAAAAAGTGTTTTTCAAAGAGAGAAAGCAAAATGTTTGTTATTGAGAGAAACAATGTTTTTGGATGAGAAAGTTTTTGAGAGGAAAGAATGTTTTTAGATGAGAGAAGAAAAATAGTTTTCAAAGAAGTTTTTTGTTGAGAGAAACAAAATCTTTGGGCTTGGGCTCAGGATGAATCTAAGGCACTGTTTTATTCCAGCTTGACTCGCTGCAGTAATGTAGTTTAAGTGCTAAAAGTTATAAAAGTCAGCGGTGATTATCTAGTTTTAATATTTCCCTTTACTTCCATGTAGCCCTTAAAATGTTCACATCTTCATCTCAAACTCACTCGCGTATAAAAATACTCATAAACGTCCACATCTCACTCAGACAAGGAAACAACACCCAGAAATTAAAATTCTCTCATGATTTTGTCATTTCAAACCTGTAAGCTGTTCGTTTTTCTCTCATCAAAAACGCCATTTGTTTTCTCTTTTTTTTTCCTCATCTAAATTTTTTTTATTTTTTTTTTTAAAGTTGTCAAAAAACCTCTCATCGAAAAATTTTCTCTTCTCATAAAAGCTTTTCTCATCCAAAAAACATTTAGGAAAAGGTAAGTTTTTTGAAGTGAGAGTAAATCATTGGGCCTTTGACACAAAGGATCTGAGACAGGTTTTTGCATCTTGATTTTCCGTCTTTTCTTCTGTATTTAACAGACTTCTGATGAAGTGCTCAAATGCAATGAATCATGAGTTCTGCAGATGTTTAGTGACACATTGAGACTGAAAAGAGAAACACTTGATTCATCACAGCTGATGCTTTTTACTAATACGTGTAGTACTTCTAACATTGCTTTTTCATTCTGTGATGATGATGAACTAGTGACGCTCAGTGTTTGTTTCAATGCTGAGAGCCAAATGAGAAAGGAAGGAAGCAGAACGAGAATTTGACGGAATAAAAGTCTCCTGCTTTATTCTGACACTTTATATGCACAAAAACACTTGTTTGAGAGTTGAAGTAATGTTTTATATCTCTAGATGTTTGGTTTTACGGTGTCTGTTGAACTTAACGGTGTATTAAGAGCCACATTTATCAATCACACACTGACATCGTCCTACAAATGAAAAAGCAACAAGTGTTTGTTAATCATTACATTCTTTGGAAAAGAACAGAATTGACAGTGAAAACTAAACTATGAACATGACATTATGTTGTCTCTAATGATAGACACTAGATCTGCATTTTCTGTTTTGAAAAAAAGAAAATTATATATATATATATATATATATATATAAATCAAAATGTTGTTATAACATATTTTAAAACATTATAAAATATAAAATATTTTAATACATTTTAATTCTTACGTTTTTTCCTACTTGCGCTTCAAAAAGACGTCTAAATACATGAACACTGCTAAAAATCATGCAATATATAAAGTTATATGTAAGATTATTATATTTATAAATTAAATATATATGAACTGTATATATAAAAATCACAGCACAACATATACATTTATATTATATATTATATATTCAACACACACACACACATATCAGGTTCCTCAAATCTTGCCCTGGAGGTCCATGTCGCTGGCATAGTTGAGATCCACCCTGTCAAACTCCGCTACCTGTGATTTCTAATGATCCTGAGACATTGTTAGCATGCTCAGAGTGGTGTTGTTTGATTAGGTTAGAGCTACAACACTCTGCAGGAAAGTGGATCTTGTTGGGCCAGATTTGATGATCCCTGATATACAGTTGGGTACGGAAGTCTTTCAGACCCCGCTTTACATTTTTTCACTCTTTGTTATTTGCAGCCAGTTGCTAAAATCATTTAAGTTAATTTTTTTCCTCCTTAATGTACACACAGCACCCATATTGACAGAAAAACACAAGAATTGTTGACATTTTTGCAGATTTATTAAAAAGAAAAACTGAAATATCACATGTCCTAAGTATTCAGACCCTTTGCTGTGACACTCATATATTTACTCAGGTGCTGTCCATTTCTTCTGATCACCCTTGAGATGGTTCTACACCTTCATTTGCGTCCAGCTGTGTTTGATTATACTGATAGGACTTGATTAGGAAAGCCACACACCTGTCTAATACCTTACAGCTCACAGTGCATGTCAGAGCAAATGAGAATCGTGAGGTTAAAGGAACTGCCTGAAGAGTTCAGAGACAGAATTGTTGCAAGGCACAGATCTGGGCCAATGTTACAAAAAAATGTCTGCTGCACTTAAGGTTCCTAGAGCACAGTGGCCTCCATAATCCTTTAAATGGAAGATGTTTGGGATGACCAGAACCTTTCCTAGAGCTGGCCGTCCGGCCAAACTGAGCTATGGGGGAGAAGAGCCTTGGTGAGAGAGGTAAAGAAGAACCCAAAGATCACTGTGACTGAGCTCCAGAGATGCAGTCGGGAGATGGGAGAAAGTTATAGAAAGTCAACCATCACTGAACCCCCCCCCTACCAGTCGGGGCTTTATGGCAGAGTGGCCCGACGGAAGCCTCTCCTCAGAACAAGACACATGAAAGCCCGCATGGGTTTGCTAAAAAACGCCTGAAGGACTCCAAGATGGTGAGAACTAAGATTCTCTGGTCTGATGAGACCAGAATAGAACTTTTTGGCCTTAATTCTAAAAAAAACCAGGCACTGCTCATCACCTGTCCAATACAGTCCCAACAGTGAAGCATGGTGGTGGCAGCATCATGCTGTGGGGGTGTTTTTCAGCTGCAGGGACAGGACGACTGGTTGCAATCGAGGGAAAGATGAATTTGTACAGGGATATCCTGGACAAAAACCTTTTCCAGAGTGCTTAGGACCTCAGACTGGTCCGAAGGTTTACCTTCCAACAAGACCATGACCCTAAGCACACCGCTAAAATAACGAAGGAGTGGCTTCACAAACACTCTGTGACTGTTCTTGAATGGCCCAGCCAGACCCCTGACTTAAACCCAATTGAGCATCTCTGAAAAAAACAAAAAAATAGAGACCTAAAAAGGGCTGTCCACCAACGTTTACCATCCAACCTGACAGAACTGGAGAGGATCTGCAAGGAGGAATGGCAGAGGATCCCAAATCCAGGTGTGAAAAACTTGTTGCATCTTTCCCAAAAAGACTCATGGCTGTATGAGATCAAAGGGTGCTTCTACTAATACTGAGCAAGGTTCTGAATACTTAGTACCATGTGATATTTCATTTTTTCTTTTTTAATAAATCTGCGAAAATGTCAACAATCTGTGTTTTTCTGTCAATATGGGGGTCTGTGTGTACATTAATGAGGAAAAAATTAACTTAAATGATTTTAGCAAATGCTGCAATATAACAAAGAGTGAAAATTTAAGGGGATCTGAATACTTTCCGTACCCACTGTATATACACACACATATAACACACAGTTCATATATAACAGGGGTGGCGAAAGTAGGTCCTGGAGAGCCGCAACCCTGCAGAGTTTTGCTTCAACCCTAATCAAACACACCTGAACAAGCTAATCAAGGTCTTCAAGATCACTAGAAAGCTACAGGCAGGTGAGTTTTAATTAATTCGCCCCCCCTATATATAACATCACAACCATTGACACATTACAAAAAAAAAAAAAAAAAGTATAAAAAAATCTCTCGTCAAAAACACTTATTTAATCAAAAAATGACTAGACAAATGAAAGACACAAACATCAGGTTTATTTTTTTCTTTTATTTCTTCAGTGTCGTCTAGTATGAGACAGTAAAGTGAAGACATCAGTGAACGTCTTGCGTGGATAAATGCTGCTTTGACAGAAAGTACATTAATAATATAATTACTAAATGATAATTACAGTAATAAAACAGTCTGCGTTGGTGTTGTTAGGAACAGAAACAGAACGAATGCACAGAAGGAGACGCCTGTGTCTCTGGTGAAGGTCCGAAGCTCTTCCTTCGTCTGGATGAACCATTAAAACCACATTTACACTTTCCATCGAGTTTGAGTGAAACGAAACGCGTTTGAGGGGAAGCAGTTCATGGCTCGAACATCCGTCTGTCCCTCAACAGAAAACAGCAAATGAACCCAGACAAAGAGAGACGGGAGTCTCCGATTCTACAGGACGAACTTGCCGAGGAAGAACCCGATGAAGATGGCTGCGATGACGACGAGCAGCGAGGGAAGAGATCCGGCCTTCGACTCGTGACCCAGCGCAGAGCTGGATTTAGTCGTGAGGTATTCACTGCGCTCGAACCTCCTCTGTCTCAAACCCTCGTCCTGATACACACAAAACCCCGTTAGTGCACTTAGGGGCCTTTCCTGTTCCTGAGAATGTTTTTTTTTTTCATAGTATGATCACCGAATTGAAATAAAGCTTAAATAATATATAAATATTAGATGAAAAACTTTTTCAGTTAGCTGCCAAGCCAACATTTTTATTTAGTTAAAGCGTAAAACTACTAACTGGACGTGACAAAAAATAAAAATAAAAATAAAAATAAATGAAACCTAAATAAATAATATAAAAAAAAACTAATAGCACATTATAAAAGCACTAAAATTACTAACTTTGCATAGAAACTAAAACATCGGGCCATCGGTATCGGCTCTTTTCATGATATTTCCGGTATGCCGATGGTTTTAAAATAATCGGCCGATAAATCGGTGCATCCCTAATTTATATGGTTTCCAATGATTCATTTAGAAGATGCTTTTAGCCAAACTGACGTACCTTGAGCTGGCGATTCTCATCGTTGAGCTTGCCGACCTCCGTCTGCAAGCGTTTGCACTCCTCCAGGATCTTCTTCATCTCCGAGTCGTTCGCGGCCAGCGGCCCGTCTGCTTTAGAGGAGTTCAGAACCGGCGCCGATTTAGAGTCAACGTCGTTCTGGAGGAGGAGGACGACGGGACAATTAGAGACCGAAGACAAAACAACTCACCCTTCACCCCTTCAGTATGTTTTCATCTTCAAAGAACCAACATCTAAACTCCTAGAAAATCTGTAAATACCATAAAGCCTCGTTTTAAAAGTGTGATTTTTAATAATTATTAATAAACTCTTTAAAAAAAAACTACTTAAAAACATATTACGTTGTCTAAGTAAATAAATAAATTTAATTTAATAGTAAAAATTTTTGAAAATGCTTATCCTTCTTTATTATGATCCAGTAAATCATGACTTCTTGGTTAAAAAGATAATTGAATATATTGAAGTCTATATTGTTTATATCATTGCAAAATGTCGCTATCATCACACAGCTCTATCTGTCAAGTGGGAGTATGTTATTTAGAGTTATTTCAGATATGCTATTAAGTTTTAGTAATTTTTGTGTTTTATATTAATTATAATATTTAAATTAAACTAAACAAAAATTAAAAATGTTGTCCTGAAAACCCAGCGGAAATTAAATTAAATATAAAGGAACTTCAACTTATTTTATTTCAGTTAACATTTATTTCACTTTTTTGTGGTTTGTGTTTTCGGTTAACTATTTACTCTCTCGTGTCCGGGTTATTATAATAAATTACATCATTTTTAGGTGAATTACTCCCGAACAGACACAACTGCATGATCTTGGGAACTTCAACACAGTTTGAGAACAGACGCCACAATAGAGTTGGACATGAAACTCTTGAAGCTCAGAGAGAGGAAATCAAAGGCTTGGAAAAGAGGGGCGAGACTCGTTTCGCACTAAAGTGAAGTTCAGGGCCGAGATGAGATGCTCTAGAGACGGAGCCAGGACTGATGTGGGTGTTAATGACATCACGCGGCTGACAGGGCGTGGACGGGCGTTGCATTGTGGGTAAAAACTGAAGAGATTGAAATGTTTTCCACAGCATCATAAAACACCTCCATATTTAAAGCTGCACAGTTTGGGGAGAAAAATTCTCACTGCAGCTTTCTGAAAACCATGGCAATTGCGATTTAAAAAAATAAAATAAATACATTGTGATTACAAATAAAATATTTTTTGATTACAAAAACATTGTGATTATATATCAATAAGGCGTTAAAATAGAAAATGTCATTAAATAAATGTAATTAAATACAACATTAAAAATATTAAATAATTATTATTATTATAATAAACAAAATATAAACAATACTAAAACAGAAATATTACGTTCCTTTTCATATAATTTTTCACTGTAAATAAAAATGAGTAGTTAAGAACAAATAATATAATACTATTATTTATTAATTTTACATTCTAAGTTACAATTCTACTATATTTTTTTTCTCTGTCTTAATTTCCATAGTTTCAAATTTTGACTCCTTTTTATTTTCTATTTTTATTTAGTTGCTTATTAGTTATTATTAATATTTATTCATAGGCATGTGTAGACATTTAATTTCACTGTTTTAATTTATGTAATTAGTTGAAAGCTTGCTTGTAAGGGCATTAACAGGAGACATTATTAGGGCTCTCTGTATATTAGTCGTTTAAGGGATTGTTTATTAGAATAATAATGCTGTGGAATGCTAATTTATGATAATAAGAGTTTGTTTCTGTGTATTTGCTATTCCATGCTGAAAAATCCAATATAAATAAATCACTCATTCATCTTTGTGAGTTAATATTTCTGGTAGATTTGTTCGATGATTATAGCAGCAATATTAATTGCTATGTCACATTTGTCGAATCTGATGAGTTTCTTCTGCCTTATTAAAATAACAGTGTTTGATTGGATGCACGACCCTTGACATCGACAACACAATGTGTGACATGTTCTCTCCTGCTGACCCCGCTGACCTTTGACCTACCCTACTGATGTCTCTATCCTGCTCTCTGCTCTGACCCTCACTGACCACCGCAGGCCTTGACCTCTGACCCTGATGTTCTAAAGCCGCCCGGAGAGGCACGGAACCAGTGGAGCAGGTTTCTCTTCTGAGGACTCTGGGACGCCACTGCAGAGCATGAACAGTGTGTGTGTGTTGTGTGTTGTGTGTTTTGTGTTGTGTTGTGTTGTGTTGTGTGTGTGTTGTGTGTGTGGGTGTGTGTGAGATGTGTGTGTGTGTGTGTGTGTGTGATGTGTGTCTGTGTGTTGTGTCTGTGATGTGTGTGTGTGATGTGTATTGTGTGTGTGGGTTGGTTTGTGTGTGTGTGTGTTGTGTGTGTTTTGTGTGTGTGTGTGTGGTGTGTGTGTTTTGTGTGTGTGTGCATGTGTATTGGGTGTGTGTTGTGTGTGTGCGTGTCGGTGTGTTGTGCGTGTCTGTGTGGAGTGTCTGTGTGTGAGTGTCTGTGGATTGGACTTATCAAACTAAAACAAAAAACTTTTTAAATGTTTTACTTTACATTCATGGATCTAGAATATTTGAAAGTTTAACTTTTTGAAAAGTAAAAAAAAAAAACGATATTCTAATTTTTGAGATGCACCTGTAGATATATACATACATACATTAATCTATTATAGTATGTTAATGATACTAAATAACACTGCTTGTTTGTACAGCTTCATAATTT
This sequence comes from Sinocyclocheilus anophthalmus, assembly GCA_018155175.1. Lineage (NCBI taxonomy): Eukaryota > Metazoa > Chordata > Actinopteri > Cypriniformes > Cyprinidae > Sinocyclocheilus > Sinocyclocheilus anophthalmus. The sequence continues at coordinate 195,367 of JADLZN010006403.1, read as the reverse complement.
GGCGCAAATATTTTTGTGTTTACCTACACTATAACTATAAAGCTAATAATAGTCATAATACATTATTATTTTTATTATTGTTGTTGTTGTTACTATTAATAATATTATATCAAATATACGATTAGAAAAAAATAAATAAATAATTTCACTGTAAAATAAAACAACACATCTTTAAGGAAAATATTAATTATTACTATTTTTTAAATATTAATTATGTTAATTATTTATTGTATATTTCTTGCTTAATTTCCTCATTTATAAATGTTTAAACCATCCAGCTTTTATTTTGGCAGAAAACCACAAGAAGACCTTAAAGCTTCTCTGTTGTTGGAAAATGGTGCATGTTGCATTTTCAAATGCACGCTCAAAGCCACATCGTGATTTTGGTTTTATTTGCATTAATCGTGCAGCCGTAGTGTGCATCAGTGCTGGTGAAAAGCATCTACATACAAGCTAGTTAAAGGAGGAACAACGACATTATTACTGAAAACAAAACTGCTTAAGCTTCAAAACTTAACTTCAAACTCTAAACAGCTGGAATAAAAAATGTGCTGTAAGTGGTTTCAGATGTTTTGCCAGACTGAGTCAAACTCTCTAAAACCCCGCCCTCCAAACACAACAGCCAATCAGAATGAGATAAAGTGACTGACAGGCAGTGAGTGTTTGTGATTGGCTGGCTCTTACACCTGTTTCACTGATAGCCGTCAAAAACAATCACTTACAGCACCTTACCATAAGAGCAAAGCACGTTCTGCTGTTAAAACAGAATTATAATTCAATTCACAGCAGCGTATAACAGGGTGGAGTGAACGCCTTTCCTCCTATTCATCTCTCTGTACTCACCACTTTATCGTTTTCAGACGGCAGCTCAAAGACGCATCTGAGTTTGGAATCCATGAGCTCATCGGGTTTCACGTCTTTCCACTGAAACACATGAAAAATCGGCAATTCATCAGCCACAATCACTACCAGCTGCCCTTACACACACACACACACAGACACACACACATACACTTTACACTGGAATTCAAGCATTAACCCTATAAAGCCCGCTGTATCGTATATGATACATGGATTTCCAAGACCTCTAAATGATCCATCTTTGCTGTTTCACACTCAATCTCCTGCATCTCTTCTGTCGTCCGATTGATAGTTTGGAGTTTTTATCCAGTAAAAGCTCTTTTAGTGTAATTGTACAAGCGTCCAGCTTCAGCTGGAGCTTCTCGTGTCAAATCTTGACTGATTTTGATCAAGTAAACGTCAGAATACTGCAGAATATCTCGCTGACGCTTACTGGAGCTGAAGCCCAGCTCTCTTACTGATCTCCCTCAAATCATGTGTTTTAGAGTCTCAAATCTATCCTCAGGATCTTTTGAGGAGCCGTTTGTTTTCCCAGAAGTCGTTATTAACTTTCACTGTTCCTCAGACGGAGGAATGCGTTCACAAGCCTCCATAACATCTCAACATCTGGAAGGAGCCGTTATTTCTTTCAGCTCTCAATCCCGCATTAATGGTTGGAGCATTTCAGCTCTCATCGCACTGAACATGTTCAGAGACCAATAAAATAGATCGAAAAAAAAACGCTGATATTTAAGATCATTTTTCTGTCAGGATCCTGCTTATAATACTGTTATAAGATTCTCATTGCTTTACATGCACAAGCAGCTCAATCATAGAATATCAAGGCATCTGCAAACCAAATTATCATATTTTGCCTCAGTTGAGTCTCTGAAATCATCTTTCATATTCTGAAGAAGCTTCATATTCTCTCTCTATGAGCCATAAAAACCAAATATGATACAAAACACATATGCAAATTTTCTATATTTGTCTGAAGGTTCATTAAACAGTTCAGTTTAAAAAATAAAAATAAACATATTTTTTTTCGGACTATTATTTCATATGTCAGGCCTTAAAGGTTTAAAACAGTTGAGCTAAACAGGGTACTTTCTGCCATCTGCTGGTGTGAACACGCAATTGCAGCACTGAACAGCAGCGCCACAAAACACACATTGACCTTTCACTCCACTCCACTCACTACTCAAACACACACACACATCTTCCGTCATCACACGCACACAGCACACTCACATCAAACCCACGTACACACACTCACCAATCAACACTCAATCACACGCACCACATCACCCCACTCAAAAACACACACCACACCCACTCACTCCAACACACACCCCACTCCTCAAACACCCACCACACACACTCACACTCCACTCAACACACCACCCACACACTCACACTTCCCAACACCCCACCCGCACTCAAACCACGCACACACACTCACATCAAACCACACGCACACACACTCACTCAAACACACACAAACACACACAAACACAAACACACGCACACTTCCATCACCTCAAACCCCACACACACACACCAACCCCGCACTCAAACCCAACAAACACAACTTACTCAAACCCACAGCCGACACAACACAAAGCACTCCTCACTCATACACACACACACCACACACTCACTCACACACACCACACACACACACACACGCACACTCACTCAATCACACGCACACTCACTCAATCACACTCACACTCACTCACACCCACACACACACCACACACACACACACTCACTCAGAACCCACACACATACCCGTTACTCAACACTCACACACAACACACTTTACCCTCAAACACTCAAACACACAACACAACACACTCAAAAACACTTAACCACACCTCAACACACACACACACACACTCACTCAAACACACGCACACTCACTCAATCACACGCACACTCACTCAATCACACGCACACTCACTCAATCACACGCACACTCACTCAATCACACGCACACTCACTCAATCACACGCACACTCACTCAATCACACGCACACGTCCCCAATCACACACGCACACTCACTCACAAACCACACCTCACTCCAAACACACACACTCCCACTCAAACCCAACGCACACTCACTCAATCAATCACGCCTACTCACACACACACACAAACACTCACGCACTGACTTATTGTCACCACACACCACACACACACACAACACTCACTCACTCACACACCTCACTCCCGATGTACTGCTACATCTTTAGAAGACTGGCCTCTTACGCTAATTATTGTCTGTTTCTCCTCTTCATTCCGAGGTCACCGTACCACCATATCCCTCTGGTCCATATCAGATGGTCACTGCAGTCACCCGGATCTGGTATGTATCCAGATCAGATGGTGGATCAGTACCTAGAGAGGACTTCTACATCCCTGAATGTCAGCGGAGACCATGTCGACTAGATGCGCCCCAGAGACAGATCCCCAGTGAAGGCCTTGTCTTCTAGACGGCCACCGGGACAAGACCGCAGGAACCAGATGATTCCTCTGCACAATCTGACTTTGCTGCAGCCTGGAATTGAACTTCTGGTTTCTTCTGGCCAGAGGAGAACTGGCCCCCTGTCTGAGCCTGGTTTCTCCCAAGGTTTCTTTTATCTATTTCTGTCACAGATGGAGTTTTGGTCCCTTGCCGCTGTCGCCTCTGGCTTGGCTTAGTTGGGGACACTTCATATAAATTTCAAGCGCAATAAAATCGTTAATAAATGCACTTGCAATGATTGCAAAGTACTATTTACACTGAACTAGGCTGGATGATGACATCCCCTGAATACCAATGATGAACGTCTTAACTGAAAAACTGCGTTTTTGTACCGTATGGTCCTTTGCATTATTGCCACACGATTTTCTAATTAATAATGCGGTTCAGTTTGCTTTGTACCCATCTGTATTGTTAATTGTATTGTAGCGCTATATAAACAAAGGTGACTTGTGACTTGACCTGACTGTCACACACACACACAGCAAAATCAACCACACACACACACACACTCTCACAAGGTTTACCATGGCTTCTGCGTCTGTAACGGCTGCAGGGACGAAGATGGTCTGTACCATGAACTTATGTTTACTTTTCTCATTGGGGTCGTAATCGAACGGCTGCAGCATAACTGTGACATAAAGACAAGTATTAACACAATCAAACTAATCATGAGAATACAAGCATTTCTATAAACATGTTTAATACGACTTATCTGCACATAATCAAACTAATCAGTAGCCTATATTATTTTGCACAAGAAACAATAGTGAATATTCTATATATGATAACAGTAAAAACAACAATAAAGCATCATAAAAGTAGACTTCACATGAGGCTTTGTGTGAGAAACAGACACAAATTTAAGGCAATATTTACTGCCGTATTCATGAGTTTATGAGAAGCACCAATGTCAATAGATTAAAGCAACAAACTTAGATTAAATAATGTTAGTTATTTTTCTTCCTGACTATTGAGTTTATGGTCATTGAATGTCTTTCCTGAGATAAAAAATGACAACATTATGTGACATTGTTTACAAGCTGTTTTACTGACGGAGTTCTGCAAATGAAACACTGATTGATTTTAGTAAGTTTCTTTCAAAACATTCTGATGTTCATTCATGTTTATTTGCTGCTATAACTTGTAGTAAAGAGGAAGACATGATCGATTCACTACAGCCATCTAACACGCCACATTAAAGAGCAACAAAACAGCATTTAACTGTTTGAATTCTTCGTTAAAATTGACAGAATTTGAAAGCTGAGACTTTGTTACCTTTCAAAAGTAACAAAAGCATAGACTTAAAAGATCTCGGTTCATCAAAATAAAGATCGATATTGTCAACCAAGCTCTAGCACGGCATTGGAGAAGTGCTAATTAAACGTCATTGTTTTGGTCAATGATTTTGGCCTCATAAAAAAAACAATTTCAAGCCAAATATTTTGGATTGCTGAACTCTGGTGGACTGACCTGAAATGAAGAGCGTGGCCCCGGGGTCGATGATGCCACTGTTCGGCCGTACGCAGTATCTGCGCGGCGCTGTGGTCTTCACTTTAAAACATACTTTCTTATCTGATGGATTCTTTAGCTTCAGGTTCGCAGTGACGACATCTGTGAAAGGACCTGAGAAGAAAAGGTGAAGAACATCACATTTGGAGATGAACCAAGCCAAGAAAATCTTGGTCCACATTAAATATCAGATAAAACACATACTGCTCAATAAGTATCTGGTTAAGACACTGTGAGAAGATCTGATACAGCATCAGAAACCAAGCATGGCATGGCCGTAACCAGGGTTTGAAAATTAGTGAGGTCCGGGGTTGGGTTAAGAATTGTGCTATAATAACCCCTACAAATACAACTCATTATATACACTAAACACTTTAAAAGAGATATACATGTAGACGTTTGTGAAAGATGTTTTGGAGGGATGAACACTGTTAAATTATACCACATTTATTGCATCAAAATTTGTTCATATTTTACTATATTTAATGGTGGATAATTTTATCAGTTGTTTATTAATCATGCAACAATACATATCACTGTTATAGTTTTCTTTAATAATCACTGCTATATAGATGATAACTTTGTCTAGTGCTCTTATGAATGTTTTTAGCATGATTTTGTGAAAATTTAACTACTATACTGAATGACATAGCATAGACTTCTTAATGGGTAGTGTTTGCGTAGGCTATTTCATTTCATTCTGCACTTGTTCGAGATCTGTGTACTAGTGATAAATGCTACTGTTTTTGGCTGTTGATACATGTTTTTGATGGATATTAATTAATTTTTTGCGTTTTGCCTTACCGATGTGCTATTCTGTCGCAATACCTGTCCGTGACTTTTTTTGATTACTGTCCTTTAAGTGGCCCGCGATGCAGTTGTTGCCGATGTGCTATAAAAACAGTAAAAACAAAAAATAACAAACCAAATAAAAAAAAACCCCCAGAAAATGTTTCAACGGGCTGCATGATAAATCGCATGCATAGTTAAAACTCTCTCCTTGTCAGTAAAAGCCGGTTCTGTCATCAGCGTACAATCCCTCCATCACGCCGGTAAAAGACTTATCACACAAGCCGTCCACGTGAGTAGTAAATAGCATGCTTCCATGTTAAAGCACGACGTGCTGATGGAGATTTACAGCTGATATACGAACCGTCTTTACTGACAAGATGCGCCTTAAAATCGCCTGGATTTACGTGCAAGCCCTAATGTCAAATTTTGCAAATAAGATAAGCATAAAGATATCTCTGACCCTAATGGCACTTCCTTCCCCCTGATACTTTTTAAAGTGTCAAATAAGTGAACATACAAGTCCCAAGCGCTTAAAATAGTGGATCTGGATTTTATATATTTATATGAGATACACTATGGCTGTGCGATTAATCGAAATAGTCATAAAATCGCGGTTTGAGGTTGCGCGATTTCTAAATCGCTTTATAGCCCGATTTTCCCACCCCCCGACACCTCCCGCAGTAAGCTATCCGAACCAATCAGAATGCAGCTCCCCTAAATGGAGCACGAGAACAGAACAAACCGGGCGGGCATACAAACGTAACGCCAGGTTCACACACTCCGTCTGTGTGCGCCTACAACCGGGCATGCGCGAAGTGAATGTTGAGACAGAGCGCAAGTCAAGTAGGTGGTACTGCACCTGTGTCGAGCTCGTCCATCCGTACTCATCCGCGGTTGAGTATACTTTGAAAGCTGTACACACATATATAAATTACAGCCCTAATATACACATATATAAATTGTACGTATACGTATGTGTGTGTGTGTATATATATATATATATATATAATTTTAATTTATATATATATAAATTTATATATGTTACATAGACACACACACCCATAATATATATATATAACACCCACACACACACACACACACACACCACATAAAATCTTGCACATTGACTCTAGTGTACACGGGGGGAAATACACTAGCAAGAGGAGACGAGGTGACAACATGTCACACAAAGGCAGAGACGAACAGATTCGAACACGTTCAAAGCCTCTCTGAAACAAACAAGCACAAAGACGCCACTGTATTTTAACCGGTCAGTCGGCTGCCTTTATTGAATCACATAATGGCTAAATTACCATGAAAACCAGTTTACTGGCATTTCAAACAGCACTATTTCTGAAGGTCATATAAAGAGAGACATCAGTCAAAGACACTGAGCGTCTTCACGTAAACCTGCATCACACCACACACTCCCACAATCCACCGGGAAACTCAACACATGGCCTGCGCAGGCATTCTGTGGCCCAAATGCAACCTTTATACTTAGACATGCAATAATAGCAAACTGTGGCCCTTGAGCTGATCTGTGCGTCACTGCGTTCAGATGCCGGAGGACTTTTCTTCTGTGCAAAACACACAGTATATTAGGACATAAGGTCCATAAATGTGGCAACATGAAGGCTCAGAAAATGATGTTAAAGTCGGCATGAGTGCATTAAAGCACAAGGATACACACCAGAGACAGTGTCACAGCAGAATAAATGACATTAACCTGCAGTTTAATGGATGATGTGTCAAAGTAATATGTGTCCCTGCAGCACAAAAGCAGTGTTAAGTCGCTGGGGGATATTTGTAACAATAGCCAACAATACATTGTATGGGTCACAATTATACCTTTCTCTTTTATGCCAAAAATCATTAGGATATTAAGTATTATGTTCCATGAAGATATTTTGTAAATCTCCTACCGTAAATATATCAAAACTTAATGTTTGATTAGTAATATGCATTGCTAAGAACTTCATTTGAACAACTTTAAAGATGATTTTCTCAATATTTAGATTTTTTTGCACCCTCAGATTCCAGATTTTCTAATATTGTCCGATCCTAACAAACCACACATCAATGGAAAGCTTATTTATAAAAATTTTTAAAAAGACCCTTTATTACTGGTTTTGTGCTCCAGTGTCACAATGGAAAAGAAAGAAAACAGTTTAATTCAAACCGCCTCAGTTGGGAAATAAACAAAATTAAATTAAATGTAATTTAATAAAGAAATAATAATTAACAAATAAAATTTTTAATTAATTTAATTTAAAATAAACTGTCTTTAATTTAAATATAGACACAGTTGACGAATAAATAGTGCTTGGCACTATGAATTTCTTTACAAACTTTGACTTCTCGAGTTAATAAATGTACTAAATCATGAGATCATAGCTTAAACAGTTCGTCTCAAAAAGGGGGTTTGCAGTTTGACTTACATACGTTAATATATTAGTATTATTCCATTACTTGTATATAATTCTATATCCAAATATATATATAAAATCTTAAAATGAGGCCATTTATATAACGCTTTTGTGTATTGCTGACACCCAAACGTTTTAATTTTATAATCAATGTATTATATGTGATTATTAATTATTCATATCTCTATTATTAAATTAAATTAAAGGTATCTATTTAATATGTGCATTATATCTTAAATTAAAAATGACATTTACTATTATTAATTTTGCTAATATATATTCATAGAATTTTATTTTTATAGATATAATTTATTAAAATTTCACATTAGTTTAATTAACCAATATTCAAAGGTCATGTGCATTAAATAAAATTAACAGATCTTTATTCACCACTGCTATACAAAAGCAATCCCAAGTTTTTTGGCGGAAGCTGAACTTTTATTTTGACAAATGCCACAAACCTCGTAAACTTAAGTGAAGCAAGCCGCTAGAACCTCTTATGTGCATAATCTGCATAAAAACGTGTCAAAGTGTTATTTAGCATGTTTAAATGAAATCGTGTGTTTTCATATAAGCCTATATGAGCTTCACGTCATCCGTCGGTAAGATATCAGTCAACCGCTGGTTAAATCTACTCAGTACAGGTAAAAAAGATGAAGATAGAGTCATCATGACTCAAATTCATCTACAGAATTTACATGGAAATGCTCCTTTAAACGGCCGCAAACAGGACAGTTTGGTACAGCGAGCAGCAGCAGAACTTCACAATCTAATCCCGCTCCAGCTCTTCCGATGGCCTTTGCATCAGATGAAAGGAGATGATGTGAATTATGCCTCAAAGCCAGGATCTTATGACCGATCTTATGATATTATGCATGTGGCATATTAGTGGATTAGAGGAGTCCTGCAGGATCAAGCGCAGGAATGGATGGATTTTTGTAAACACCGCACAGAACACCAGATGCTCGGCCTTAGAAATTAAGTTCTGCTGGACTCGTGAGAAGAAGGATTGTTGTGTGAGACATGAGGACTCTGATCGCATCAGATAGCATTAGAGAGCATCATACGAGTTTCCACTGTACGGAAACATCCAGAGAGAAATCTAATCAGCAGAACAACAACGACAACGATGCATAACCCTTCACAAGCATGATTACCAAAGAACCAGACTACTAAACACTGAAAGAAACAGCTGTATTAAAACATTAGGTGAAAAACTAGGAAACAATGAACTGGAAATAAAATGAACTAAAACAGATTTTTTTTATATTATCATTTAGGTTTAAACGAAAACTAATAAATAACAAAATCACTAAAAAACTAAGATAAAATAAATGAAAGTGGGTCAAAGACGTTAAGTTGTCCGCATCAAAAGAAATGTACAAAAGTGGTTTTATGTCCACAGAAAGCACATTAAATGTTAGTGAAGTGTCTACTTTTAAGGGTTCAAATACGTTTTTGGAGAATAAATTGTTACAATTTGGTTGAAATAATGTTACGTTGTCATTCAGGGTAACATAATATTTATGTCAAAATTCAAACATGCTTATTCTGACCTGTACATATTAAAATATATAAAAGAATAAGGGAGCATGTAAAATTGCATTGTGTTTTAAAGGAGTAAAAAATTCTTACTGACAAACCTAGGATAGAGGCACATTTAAAAAATGTTAAATTACAACTAATTAATATTTGGGGTGAAAGTAATTAGTCTTTTAATATGCCATAGATTGATTTTTGTTGTAAATATGCCTGAAAATATTGTTACACTGAATTACATTTTAGTGGGTCTCTTCTGTAAATCAGGGGAAAAATGTATGATATTTATTTTTGCTCAGAAAAACAAAAACAAAAACAAAATTGCAATTAAACAGAAAACTTTTTTATATTTTTTGGAAAAACAACAACAATTTAAATCCGTAGGCCTATTACATTTATTGTTTCTATGCTTAAACCTTTTTTCGTCTTTGACCCAAAACAAACTGAAAAAAATTATATAATTTTTTAGTGATTGCAAAAACTGATAAATTTAAATATATTTACATATTTTTTAAGTTAGTCAAACCTAAGTTTTATTTAAACGTAGCTAAAATAAATTGATTGCAACCACTTAACCTACTTTTTTTTGTTTTTTGTAAATTCAATGAATAATTTTTTTCAGTGTATAAACCGCTAATTCAAAATAAAAAACCTATAATAGTATATATAAATAACTAAACAGTATGTAAAAGCATTAAAGAAATGCAACTAAAACTGCAAATTAAATGAAACTAATTAGTAAATATTTAATAAACACAACTATAAAATGAGAGAAAAGCGCCATAACAAAATACCAAACTTAAAATAAAAATATTGAAATTATAAATAATAAAATAACATGCATGTAAAAAATAATAAAAACAGAATATAAAAAATTACATAAACTGAACTAATTGAAATGAAAATAAAGCCTAAATAGTAAAATTCAAAATAAACAATATAACAAAATGACTAAAAATGTAAATAGAATATTTTCAGAAAACACAACCTGCTTACGGTAAACAATTAATCTGAGACATCTCTGTATCTCAAGATCAGAATTTGCTAAATTAAGTTACTAGAAAACGAATGGATGGATCTCTCTTCATTGCATGCAAATGACATAATGGTTTAATTGTGTACACAAGTCATCTAATCTTAAGCAACAATACGACTGACTAATCAGGTTAACCCGGACAACCGTAAATGAAGCACTTGGTGGATTCTACTGTAAAAGTCAATTCAATTCAACAATCTGCACAAGCATCGTTTCAGCTGCAGCCAACATCAGATTTCTGCAGTTAAAGCTGGACCCATCGAGATAAACTGCATATTTACTGCATAGATGTGACTGTGTCTGGTGCATCAACAAAGCCGACAAGAAAATTAACTCGTAAAATTTTGCCTCAGAAAACATCCGAATCATGTGAATGCAGAAAACAAAGCGGCGATTCAAACCACGTTCATTTCTGAAGTCAAGCTGCTAAACACACACAATTACGTTCTTTTCAATTTCACGGTTCGGATTAGCATGTTATTTAATAAACGTCACTTATTACATGGCTCTCAGGAATACCTGATTCTGATTGGTCAGTCACGTCTCATAAACTGTATATTATACCTTACACCCCAGATGTGTGTAGGGCTGGGCGATATAGCTAATTATGTGATTGTATCAATAACAGACCACTAGATGGCGCCATTGAAGAATCAGAGTTGTATTGCAGGGAGCCATGTAGAAATATAAATGAACGTAGGGCTGAGCGATATAGCTAAAAAATGTCATAATAACCCAATTATAATGGTTATATCGTTCAGCCCGTAATTTATTGAGATTTTATAACCTTTTTAGAAAAAAACTTTTAAATTTAACCACTGTATTTTTAAATTAACCCAATTTATTGAGACAAACAACAATTTTTTTTTTAACAATCAAACACAAAATAAAAATTAAATATCTAATTTCTAATGTTTATATGCCTATTCATAGGTCTTTAAGGACACAGGAGGGCGCAATGAGCAAAATAATACAGCGCATGTAAATTGTCAACGCAAGGAAGTAACTCTATAAAAACATGCATTACGTCTAAACTAACTCATAAAAATCAAATATAATTTAATAAATTGCATAAACAATTATGAACAAAAAAGCATCACGTATTTATGCATTGCTTAACACAAAGAGCCGAATCGCCCATCACACGGGTTGCCTTTAAAAACATGAGATGCAGTGAAAAGGAAAAAACCTCCACAAAAATATGCGACGTGTTTTCTAAAAGTTTAAACTGTTTTAACTTTGCATGCTCTGGGGAACCGAGTGCAGCGGTCGTATTTGTCCGTCTAAAAAATGCGTTGAATATGCGTTCTGTGTGAATGACTTTTTTTTCGGTTTTAACCTAATCAAGATCTTCTTTGCATTGAGCTTCTATATTTCTCTAATTTTTTGAATGCATAACACAGCAGCGGCACGTCTCGTGGGTTAGACTAACAAAACATTAAAGGGGTCATATGCTGCGATTTCATTTTTTCCTTTCTCTTTGGGGTGTTACAAGCTATTGGTGCATAAAGAAGATCTGTAGTTGCAAAGACTAAAGTCTCAAAACAAAGAGATATTCTTTATCAAAGTTAAGACGCTGCCACACCCCCCTAAAACGGCTCGTTCTAACACGCCCCCCCACATATCTACATCACTATGTAGAAATATTAGCATAATGCAGCCCAAATGTGCACGCAAAGAAAGAAGGCGGGGTTTCAGTAACCGCAGTTAGTGTTGAAGCAGCAATGTCAGGGAGACGCTGTGTGTTTCAAAAGCAAAGCAAAAGCACTTTATTTGGCCCTACGAAAGTAGATGCATTTAGGAATCTTAAAGATCACTTACAACAGAACAGCAATACATTTTATGGACGACAGTTTTTTGAACCTAGGAGTGAGGAGGTCATTCTGACTACTATGTACAATCTGGCGCTTCGGAAATCAGCTACGTGTTGTATTAGCTTAAGTATTGATGTGGACTGTTCTTCAAATGCGGAGTTAAGTTTTGCGCCTCGTGTTGTGTGTGTGTGGTGCGTGTGTAGGGTATGTGTGTGTGTGTGAGAGAGAGAGAGAGAGAGAGAGGAGAGAGAGAGATATGTTGTGTGTGTGTGTGTGGATGAGAGAGAGAGAGAGAGAGAGAAGATATGTGTGATGTGTGTGTGGGGTGTGCGTGTGTATGTGTGTGTGTGTGTATGAGAGTGAGAGAGAGAGAGAGAGAGAGGACGAGAGAGAGAATGTGTGTGTGTGTGTGTGTGTGAGAGAGAGACGCGTGTGTGTGTGTGTGTGTGTGTTGTGTGGGTGTGTGTGTGCGTGCGCGAGCGAGCAAGAGCGGTGCTGTGTTGGTGTGTTGTGTGTGCTGCATGCGAGACGAGAGAGAGAGCGAGGAGAGAGACAGTCACAGTGGAAGCAGCTGTCTTAACTAGGGATGGACGAGTACGGTTTTCAACGATAAATCATTGAAAAATGCACTGCCCCCCCTGACGGTTAGTATTATCGTTTAAAATTTAATTATCATTAAAACCGTGTTTGATTATTGCAATTTTGAAAACTTGCGGTAAATCATGTCCAGCCAGCATCAGTCTGACGCAGAAGCAGCATGCAATGTTGTTGTTGTTTTTGTTTTTTTTGCACGAGAGGAAATGGTGGATGGCAGTTGACAGCGCTCGGGAGATTTTTCAGCCGTCTAAGAGGACCAAATCGGAGGTCTGGTTGTGTTTTGGCTTTTACAAGAGTCCTGAAGGCTTTTTAATCGAGGACGGTCACCCTGTCTGCTGATCTTGCAAGAAGAAAGTCGCTGCAAAAGGGGGAAACGCATCAAATTTGCTCAGTCATCTTCGTGACCACCACCCACTGTTATATAACGAATGCAAGGCAACTTTTACCTCAATACCAAAACTAACTGGGCAAATAATTGGACAAAAAATATTGATTAGAGATTAAATATTTCGTTATCTCGCTTATTTAACGCAAAGCTTCCGAGAAGAAAAATTCTCAGCAAGTGGCTTTGAGCCAAGACGAACAAACGTTCAAACTATAAGGTTGACATTAAGGGATAATGTATTGTATATTCATAGTTAACTTATTACACAGATTTTTTTTTGTTTACCTATAATAATATATAAATACGGGGATATGAAATATTAATTTGAGATTGTTTTGAAATCTTACCTGTTTATAAATCCATTATGAACAGTGTACAAAACAATTGTTAGGACAATATGATCACTACAGCAAAATTATAGTAGTATTAATACTAAATTCCTCTGATTTCATTTTCAATACAATCAAAAACTGAGACGCAAGACGGCAAGCTGCATTTGAATGAAACGAGAGAGCGCGTCTGCGCCTCTGCGGTGATACAAGAGACATGAGGGCGACTTCCAAACTTATGCCCTACTCCCTTCGAAGGGCAGAGCCCTTGAAGTGTGTTCTTTGAAGGGTGCAGGGCATTACTGTCTCGTATAAGTGTTTGAAACTCCCTCAGTGAAGGAAATGACTGACCAAATGTTACCTTGACAACACTGCGCATGCGTGCAGCATTCAGTACTCATCAGTTGTTGCAAATAAATATTTATTATTTTATTCAAATATTGTCTAACTGTGTCTTATTTACTATTAAACGTTTTAAAACTAAACTTGCTTACACTACCATCTTAAATCATATTTCTATCACTGAAGAAAAATATGTTGTCTTACATTAAAACAGACAAAAATTTTATTAGCCTGTTCTATATGGTTGTATGTGAAACTCGAAATAACCCAAACTTTGCGTTAAAAAAGCATTCACAGATCTCTAACGAAGATCACTGATCCGACGAAAATCACATTGGGGTTGTATATATATATATATATACACAAGTGATTGATTATATTATATTAGGGCTCATGTTAATGGTTTTGCTAAAAAAATTACATATAGCTGAATGTATTAGGTGTTTGTGATTTCAAATATAAAATGCTTGAACTGTTGTCAGGTTGGTGTATCAGTGCTTTTTGAACATTTCCAGCACATTTTAACAATACAGTGATAATACTGATAACCGTGTTAATTTTGGTCACTATAATCGTGATATGAAATTTCATACCGTTACATCCATAGAGGACCAGAATTATATCTATAAATCAAAGTAGGCTACAATTGCCTTTTTATATTTATCCTGCATGTGATGTGGAGATATAGCAGTGTCATTATTCTATAAATTACTGGTGTGACGAAGAAATCTGAAACGAACTTATTACAAGAAAGAGATATTATCGAATGTGAACTGAGGCGTAGAGAGGGGTGAAGCAAAAGCCATAAAGATCGCTAGAGACCAGGAAAGGGATCAAGTCCAGGACACAGAGACGAATCAGCAAAGATCTGTTTCTAATCATCATCTCATGCTGCCACTTACGGTCAGGAGAACTTGCCCAAAAAACATGATTAAGATCGAGAAGGGTCGGGCGATAAAAAGGTGCAATTTAGCATAAATCAGAGAGGCCGTCCAGCACCCCTGTTATCTGAAGGGTGACAGCAGAAAACACCGCTTCACTCATCACTGATCCTGCTTTACAAGTGCATTCATTGGCGAAAATGATTAAAACTTTTAACAGGAACGAAACAAACCAACCTGCACCAAGTGTTCAAATGTTTGGGGTCAGTACGATTTTGTCTTTTAAAATAAATTCATACTTTTATTCATCAAGGATGCATTAAATTGGTCAAAAGTCACAATAAAGACATTAAACGTTACAAAAGCTTTCCATTTCAAATAAATGCTGTTCTTTGAAACTTCTAACTGAGCACTGTGAGATGCTCCTGAAAAAAAAAAAAAACTAGAAATGTAGTCACGTTTCCACAAAAAAAAAGGTTTCAACCGTGTAATAATCAGAAAGTTTCTGAGCAGCCAAATGATTCTGAAGATTCATGTGAGCGAAGACGGAGGAATGATGCTGAAAATACAGCTGCGCATCACAGAAATACATTACAGTTTAACAGAGATTCACACAGAAAACTGCTGTTTTAAACTAATAATATTTCACAATTTTTACTGTATTCATGATCAAATAAATGCAGTCTTCATCAGACTTCATTCAGAAACATTAAAGCATCTTTCCGACCACAAACATTTGAGCGAGTGTAAATAAATCACAACCTCTGGTACAAAGCAAAAAAAACACTATAGATTTGAACAAGATTCATAAGAAGAGCAAGTACTACAAAAAACTCTGTCGGAGATGAGAAGTAATGGAAGGGGGACGCACTTAATCATACACTAAATTATGGGACACGAGCCGTTCTAAGGAAGCCTGTAACTTTTCACCCGCATAGAGCAGAGTCGTATGCGGCGAGCAGCAGCTGAGTAGGTAGGATTCAGGGCCGGGGCAGCCAACGTGCATCTCGCAGCGCTCTTCTGCGATATCAGCGAGCACGAGCGCTAGAGCACAAGACCGAACAGCGGGAGAAGAGCCGGGTTCTCACATGACAGTAGGAGAGCTTAAGCCGATGTCAAGAGGGATT
Organism: Sinocyclocheilus anophthalmus; assembly: GCA_018155175.1. Taxonomy (NCBI): domain Eukaryota; kingdom Metazoa; phylum Chordata; class Actinopteri; order Cypriniformes; family Cyprinidae; genus Sinocyclocheilus; species Sinocyclocheilus anophthalmus. Next base: position 179,216 of record JADLZN010006403.1, on the reverse strand, counting down.
ATTAGGGCAAATACGAGAGAGACAGCAACTATTCAGCGCGGAGTAGGAAGGCAATAAAGGATGTATCTTCCTACGGACTCACCTAGTGTGAAGTGACGTTAAGATACTCAAGGGTGGTCAAAGAGGAGTAAGGACACAGCCAATTGTAGCGTGCCCCACATTTGCTGATGGGCCTCTGGTCACGAGAGCATGGCATTCTGGGTAGAGGGGAGAAGGGAGGGCATGCGAACTATGAGACGCAATTCCAATCCTTGAAAGTTCAGAAACGGAAGCTGTAGAACTAATAGAACGTGAAGACACAGAAGAACTCATCCACAATATACACATTGACCGCCACAAATATCCACCACCCGCTGCCATCAGCTCCCACGTCTCACACACACCAGCGCCACTTTAGCACGAGATTTAGCAACTTTCAGACCCTTTAAGCTGCTTTTTTCCATAGAATATTCATACTAACAAACCTAGCAACTTTTTTGGATAAAATTTAGCTATGGTTCAGTTGGAAGATTTAGCCAGTGCTGTACCGCGAACACAAGGTCTGACTTTCCCGGAGAAGTGTAACCTCTCTCGGCGTCTGTTCTGTGCAGCGAGCGGCAGAGAAGCACCGCAGCGACTCCTCAATAAATGAGTACAGCGTTTCCTAGCACCTGTCGCTTGCTGATTTTTTGGAATTATAAATATGAGCGTAGTTCGTCTGTTAATATCACATGCACTTTTTTTTTTAGTTAGTTACTCAGACGCAGGCAGTGCTGCATGAGACAAAGTAATCTAGCCAAAACCACCGCATAGCCGCTCTTTAGTGTAGATGCATGCTGATTTTATCAGAAGATGCCGTGATTATAAATGAGAGAGACTCCTGGTTAACATGTATTAATGGTTCGTGTTTAGTCACTATTTAGTGTGGTATTTTTGACAATATTCACTCATCATGAAAGTAAAATAGGGCATTCTAAGTCAATAAACAGCAGTATTTCTTCTCTCAATCAGTAGAAAATATAGTTAACACCCAGTCATGCATGAAAAAAAAAAAAAACGTCTTGTACCGTGAAACCGGTATAATTTTGAAAAATACCGTGATATACATTTTTGGTCATACCGCCCAGCACTAGATTTTGAAAAACCTGTTTAAAATGATGTTCACCCACATTAAACTCCAGTCATATCCAACACAAAGCCTGATAAAAGCTGCTTTATTTGTCCTTTTTGACATCTCTGAATACTAGTTGCACAACACACTCGTTCATGTCTGCAATGACACTGAAACCACAAACTGCTGCTGCTTCTACGTGCCGATAAAACAACGACGTCACCGATTAGATGACAGCAAAACATTTCTTCAACTCTAATCAGAAACACAAAACCCACATCTGACAAACCGTGCGGAGCATTTCGCCGCTAAACCGGTGAACTTCAGTGAGTTTCGACTCGACTGCATGAGCCGAGACGTCCTCAGAGTCTCCCAAAGAGCATCAGAGAACGCTATATAAAAGCCTCCTGAAATATGCAGGCGAAAGGCATCAAGCGCTGGTTACTCATTCATCCAGGACGCCGCCCTCACAAGACAAACACAGAGGAGTCTAAGAGATTTTACACCTCCATTACTAACACATGCTGTTAGTAAGGTGTAATTCAGTGCTGTAATGCATGAACTGCTCACATGTTCAGCTTTGAAGTGCATTAGAATAACTATGGCACGTCAATATGGTAATAATTCATTTGCAAGGTATATATAACCATTGAGACCATCAATGCACCATGGTACTACTGGCTGTAAGGCCAATCAGCTGAGAAAAGCAATCAGCTGGCAGCATAATTACAGTAGTACAGGGATGCATCAGCTGATAATACCACGGTACTTCGAGATATACCCTGACACTGAAATGCATGTATAATAGTATTTATATGGCACTCTAATGCAGGGGTTTTTAAACTGGGGGATGCAAGGGGTCCATGGAAATAAAAAAAAAAAGTATTAATTTAATTAATAATAATAATAAAACTGCATATAAAATGTAAGTTAAATAAATGGCATAAATTGGAGTAAATAAAAAATATTTGACTAAATTAGCTGCCGAATAAATAAGACCTTAAAGTGCTTTAAACATAAATCAATTAAAACGGAGGTTAAAATAATAAAGATTGATTAAAATAAATACAAAATTGGAATAAATACTAAAAAAAGATTAAATAAATATAAAAATATATTTATAATTACATTAGAAACGTTAAAATAAAAAAATAAATTAAATATAAGCAAGGAGTAAATGAATATAAAACGAGTAGTAAAAAAAAACATAACCAAATATATTATAAATATAAATGATAAATAGTACTTGGCTCTTTACACAACTACAAGTACACCCATTTAATTTCAGGATGGGGGAAACTCACACAGCGATAGTATGATATTATAAATAAATCTGGGTGTCCATTGCAATTTTGTTTTATTTATTTATGTAAATGAAAACATCTGCTCTAACGTAACGCTGCTTGGGGAAAAATAGCAGTGCCATACAGAGAATTATATAATAAACATGCTCTTACATAATAAAGCACGGTGACAGTAGCATGATTAGGGATGTATCAGATGCTAAAGCGATGGTACTTTGATTTATAGCATTGTAATGTGATTTATTCACGACTGCTCCGTGAGGTATTACCATGGTACATGTCCAAAACATGAGGGAATTTGCTTAATACACGTTTTGGAAGTACTCTATGCTATTATGGTACCATGCTACAGTCACAGGGCTTTATTGTAAAGGTTTGTATCCACGTAAGCACTTAACACGTTGAAATGACCCGGCAGTGCAAACCCGACCGGCACCCGCTTCACGTCGCCTCAGAGCCGTCTGTCAGTTAACTCGAGCTCGGGGATCCGCCGCGGCCTACACGCGCGTCCAGCATTACAGCGAGCCAGACCCGCTTCACTTCACCAAAACACACCGACTGTCCGCGCTACTCACTTACCTTTGAACCTCAGGTCGGTGGAAGGCTCCAGGATGAGGATCTGCTCCAGTTTGGACATGTTTTGGCCGCTGAGGTGACGCTAGGATCCGGAGAGGAACTGTTAGCGCGAGCCCTGCCACTGAGTCACGGCACGGGAGCGCGCGGCGCGGTCACACAGCGCGCGGGAGCGCGCGGCGCGGTCACACAGCACACGGGCACGCGCGTTTATTATCTTAATTGGTCAATAAACTAAATTAAATATATGCTGTAATCTGTGCCCCGTGGCTACTGAACCCAAAACATTCTTAGCCCTCTATGGTGCGGAGTTTTGAGGAGCTGGTGGATCTCTCAAATTCCTTTCTGGCTAAGCATCCTAACTCTGTGGAGTGTGTCCTGTCTATAATTTCTGACTCTGACCTTGCTGTAGCCTCTGAGAAGTTAAACTCTGAAACGCCACGGAAGGCAGATCGAGAACACTTAGCTACAGCACAAAAAACAGACCCTTCCCTGGCCAAGTGTATATTGGCTACAGGCAGCCCTCCCCATGCATCTGGTTCAGGGGGGGTTTACTTCTGGGAATGTGGATTGTTAATGCGTAGCTGGAAGCCCCAGCAAGAGGAGTTAGGCTGGCACGACGTACGACAGATTGTCTTACCTGCTGGTTATCAGCAACACGTCTTGAAACTTGCCCATGAAAACGCATTGTCTGGTCATGTCGGTATAACAAAAACCTACCAGCGCATTACGAGGTACTTTTTCTGGCCTGGTCTTAAGTCAGCAGTGTCCAGATTCTGTAAGTCATGTCATGTATGCCAGATGGCAGGTAAATCCAATCAGAAAATTCCACCAGCACCAGCATCCCTGTGCCCTATTCCAGCTGTGGGTGACCCGTTCGAACGCTTAATTGTTGACTGTGTTGGCCCATTGCTCAAAGCCAAATCAGGACACCAATATATTTTGACCATCATGTGTGCTGCGACTCGCTTCCCTGAGGCTGTTCCAATACGTACCTCGAAAGCCAAGAGTGTTGTGAAAGAATTGTTCAAATTCTGTACTACTTTTGGATTGCCAAAAGTAATTCAGAGTGACCAGAGGTCAAACCTCACTTCTAGAGTTTTTAAACAGGCTCTCGAAACACTTAAGTCACCGAATGTCTACGGCATATCACCCCGAGTCCCAAGGGGCACTCGAAAGGTTTCATCAAACCTTGAAAAACCTGCTGCGTCGTTATTGTGTGGAAACTGGGAAGGATTGGCTCGAGGGTCTTCCTTTCCTGATGTTTGCGATAAGAGAGTCGGTGCAAGAGTCCCTTGGCTTTAACCCCTCTGAACTGGTGTTTGGCCATACAGTTCGTGGCCCTCTAAAGTTGTTAAGTGAACAATTGCCGAACCAAAGTTCTGAATCTGTTCCTGTCGATGTTTATGTCACTTCTATCCGTGAGAGGTTGCACAAAGCCCAAAGTCTTGCCAAACTTCATCTTTCCACCACTTAAACTAAGATGAAGGCGCATTTTGACAAGAGGGCTGTATATAGAGACTTTCGCCCTGGCGATTCCGTGTTGGTTCTACTTCCAAACCCCGGTTCTATTTCACATGCAAAATTCGCTGGGCCATACCTGGTTGAAAGGAAGTTAAATGAGAGCAACTTTCTTATTGCTACTCCTGACAGGAAATGTAAGAGGCGAGTGTGTCATGTAAATAGGCTTAAAAGCTATGTAGACAGACCTCACTCTGAGGCGACTGCAGAACCGAGAGAGTGTTCTCCGCTGCCTGCCTCTGTGGGTGTAGTGGCAAATTACTCCTTAGAGGAGGATGGCTTGATGAACAGTGATGTTCCAGTTTCCACTACTCGTCTGAAGAATTCTGCTGTTCTGCAAAATCTTTCACATTTCCTTTCTCATCTGACTGATGAACAGTCTAGGGACGTAATTGAATTACTGTATGCCTTTCCTACCCTGTTTAAGGACGTGCCAGGTAGAACTACTGTGTGTTCACGACATTGATGTTGGGGATGCTGCCCCCGTAAAGCAACATCCTTACAGAGTTAATCCACAGAAACGTGTGGTCATGCAGACAGAAGTTGAGTATATGCTGCATCATGGAATTGCTACGCCCAGTCAGAGCCCGTGGAGCTCCCCTGCTTGCTTGTTCCAAAGCCTCTATGGTACAGAGCTGCAACAATTCATTTCTATTAATTTCCTTGTTATTTGAATATATATATAATCATATATATATATATATGCAATATGTCGAATATTCTGCTCCAGAAATTGCTCTGTTAGCCTCATTTCTGAACATCTCCTCTTTTTTTGCCTCGTGTTTGGAAACACTGCACCACAAAAATCTGTTTTGGTTTGTATAATTGAAGCTATTTGTGACCCTGGACCACAAAACCAGGTTTGTTAGGATATTTGGCCTCAATCTGAAAATCTGAAGGTGCAAAAATAAATCAAAATATTGAGAAAATCACATTTAAAGTTGTCCTAATGACTAAAAAAAATTAAGTTTTGATACATTTACGGTATTTTAAATTTACAATTTAATTTTAAATGGTAGAAAATATGCCATAGGTCTGCACAAAATAGCATTTTAGAGGGGGGACAAAAAACTACCGCGTAATAAACATCAATCTTTACGTGTGCTGCTGTTGAGCGTGACGGGACTTTTATTTGCGAAAACCGCCGTGCGTGACTTGACGTCGCCCTGACGTCATCACGCCGCGTCGCCTGCCGCAGTGCGCCGCGTACACATGTGAGCAGAAGCACGCTGGTAAGCTCAATATGATGTTGTTATTTATTAGTAATGTGTTCATTAAACGTGCTGTGATTAACAGTGCAACAGCTGATCGGGCTGATTGATCTAGTGACTCGCTGGCTGATTGATTAACTTCATCAAAACTCGCAACGTCGCTCGCATTATCATCAACTTTTCACGTGTTTTGTTGATTGTAACATAACAGTACTGCTGAAATATAGTTTTGTTCTTTAAAAGACCATGAGCATACTCTAGTAACTTGGTCTATATCAAAGTCCTGCCATGGTATCACCTTAATTGTGTTTTTTGAGCATGATTAGTATTTTTTGACTGCCATGTAAATATGCTTCCGTGTTAATAATATGGTCATTTATTCTCTAGGTTTAATAAAAACCCGAGTTATCACTACAGAAACCTCTGTGGCTGTACCATATCTATACCGTGGTACCGTGATTTATGATTTCTCAGATAATAAATGCATGCATTTTCAGTAGGGCTGTCCATTTTTAATCTAATAATTACATGATGGGTCGATTAATTAATCGCAAATTACATTTGGCTGTGAAATAAGATTATTTAAAGCTATTTTTGGTGAATGAGAAAGTATTAAGTAGACATTGCAAACAGTAGCTTTAGAAAGAAATGTATATATAATATAATAAACGTTTAGGCTACAACGGCCCAACATAAACTATGGAACATCTAATTTTTTGGGTGAACTGTCCCTTTAAATTTTTTAAATTTTTTATGATACTCTAAATAATAAACTAAATCTGCCAGCAGATGGCGGTAAATGTCTGAGTCATTCATTCATTCGATTCGTTCGAACGGCTGATTCATTCAGGAATTCAGTAACGACTTCTTCATGAATGGAATCGTTGATCATTGATTCACTCGATTCGTTCAAAACGCGGATTCATTCAGAAATTAAACACCGCCGTGTTTCTAACAGAGTGCAACAATTCTGGTTGTTTTTTTTTTTTTTTTTTTTTCTTTTTTTTTTTTTTTTTTTTTTTTTTTTTTTTTTTTTTTTTTTTTCTTTTTTTTTTTTTTTTTTCCTTTTTTTTTTTTTTTTTTTTTTCTTTTTTTTTTTTCCTTTTTTTTTTTTTTTTTTTTTTTTTCTTTTTTTCTTTTTTTCTTTTTTTATTTTTTTTTGTGTTTTGTGTTTTTTTTTTTTTTTTTTTTTGTTTTTGTTCTTTTTTTTTTTTTTTTTTTTTTTTTTTTTTTTTTTTTCTTTTTTTTCTTTTTTTTTTTTTTTCTGGCTTTTATAGGTATATTTTTTTTGCAGAAAAGAATAGTGTTGTCTTAGGGCTGGACAATAATTCAATATTAATATGTATCGCGATATAATTTTTTCAATAACGGTGATATGATGTTTAAACACATTTCCGATATTCGCCCCCTTTTTTTTTCCCCCCCCCCCCCCCCCACTTCCTTTTTTCCATATACATATAACCATGTGTTATCCACTCTAAAAGCGCCTCCTGCGGGCAGAGAATGAGTTTTCATCTTAAATAAGCCCCTGTAAATGGCGCATCATACACGTGAGGTTATCTGACGGAGAGACACAAAGCAGTTTAAAGCAGAGTCCTGCAAACCTGCATCCGCAGTAGCTACACAACACAACACACGACCCGTTATCCGACAGCAACCAGCACAAATTTTATTCTGTACCTGACTCATTTGACATAAAGACCGCGACCTGAACCACACACCCGCATTAAATAGGCTACTGCATCAGAATGGCAAAATTATTCATTTTCTCATGTGACACAAGCAATCACACCAAAATAGGCATTTTAAGTTGGTGCTCTGAAGAGAAATAGACAAGCAGCGCAACAGAGGAACGATAAGAACGCGCATCCTTCCTGCATACAAGACAAACTTTTTCCTACATCTTGTGAACAATCTGCCAGACTGTTTTGAACAAATGCGCATAAACTACATACTTAAATCTTCATAAATAAAAAGAACATATTTAAATATAATCCTTTACTGTTAAATGCAGGTCTCCCTTAAACTCTGCAGTGTGTCGGCTATCGGCCGTTACGGACCTTTACAGACGCATCAAATAATCTTAAAAATAAAAATGATATAGGCTACAGAAAGAGAGCAAGGCGTGCTCCCAAGCTTCATTCAATTCAGAGGCAGCGCCATGGCTAGAATGCGTAACAAAACCCACGGTCAAATCCAAGTTGAGGCTCAGTCTATATTATTGCATTTCACGTCCACTTATTTAGCACGTTATCGTGGGAAAGTAAGAAGGCACGAGGATTATAGTTAAATAAGATGCAGGACATAGTTCTATAAGAGAAGAGAAATTAGCTAAGCATTATTTTCAGAATTAAATGATCACAACACACATTTATCATTCAGTCTGGTGCGTTTTACATATAATGTAAGCGCAGCTTGTGTAGATTTAAAAAGGCATGACCGCTTCATTTTGGTGTGTATTTGTATACATTTACCATCCAATCAATCTCAACATGCTTTAACTTGGTGTCGCTATACGTTTGCATCACTAAGATTAAATTAGCCTAAGTCTTTCTTTGGCCTGCACTCTGGAAGTGATCTGTTAAATCTAATAAACTTTAATTACTAAAACTAAAACTATATAAAAACTAAATAGAAATGTGTTCAAAAAATAAAAACTAAACTAAAACTAACAAAATCATTAATGAAACTAATAAAAACGAAACTAAATTGTATTGCACATTTGAAAACGATATTAAAATAAAACGAATTTAAAAATGCAAAACTATAAAAACCTTGGTCTCCAGCAACATTTCCAGGTTTTGTGTTATTAATGTTTTTTAAAGAATTCTCTTCTCACCAAGCCTGCATTTATTGGATCCAAAGTACAGCAAAAACAGTAAAATGTGAAATATTTTTACTATTTAAAATGGCTTTCTATTTTAATAGATTTTAAAATGTAATTTCTGCCTGTGATTCAACATAGGTACATTTTTTAGAACATCCTGCCAGTCTTCAGCGTACATGATCCTTCAGCAATCAGATAATATTTGATTTGCGAATTATCACTAGTTTAAAACAGTTGAGTAATTTTGTTTAGTTCAGAAGTCTTTGATGATAGAAAGATCCAAAGATCGCATTTATCTGAATCTAATGAAAAAAGCTTTTGTACAGTATACACTATTCCATTCAGATATTTTATTGACATTTTTTGGAAAGAAATAATACTTTTATTTAGCAAGGATGCTTTAAATTGATCAAAAGTGATGATAAAGGCATTTATAATGTTACAAAAAAAATATATTCGAGATAAATGCTGTGCATATCGTTCGAATTATAATCGTATCGACCGAAATTAAGAAATATCTCGTGATATCAATTTTGGCCATATCGTCCAGCCCTATGTTGTGTTTAAAATATAACACAATATAAACTTTTATGAGCTGCTGAAACTGTTTTTTTTTTTTTTTTCTTTTTTTTTGGTCTTTTTTTTTTTTCCCACCCCCTTTCTTGTGTAAGAATCCACATTTGCACTCGTGCTATTCTGTGACAAATACAGAACTCATGTGATATCGCTTATCACGTGATATAAATATGAGACAAAAACTCATACAGGGGCATTTTTTGCCCCAATATCTTGAATTTTAGGGCATAACTGCATTTATGGAGTTGTTGTCCTGCATCATATTTGTCAACAGTCAACTAATAAGATGATGTACAGGTCTGGGGGCGGGGCCAGTGCTAAAATATTTTAATCACTTCATAACTATTTAAGTTAACGTGTTAAACTGACAGCCCTAATTTTCAGGTGTGAACGTCAGATCTGAGAGACAACGACAAACCAAAGTGATGGTTGAGGAGATGGAGGTCAAAGGTCAGCGGTATTTTAAGGTGGGTCAGAAGCGGCTCGCGCAGGACGGGACCAAGAGGCGAAGACTGGACGCCACGAGCGTGAGCTACTTCCGCCGCGTCGGCGATCGACTGAACGAGGGATTCACAGAGGAGGAGGAGGAGAAAGGTGAAGAGGGATCGCATCTGTAAAACAGGAGCTCTGCTCACTGAGGCCACATTTATTTAATCACAAATACAGTAAAAACAGTAATAATGTAAAATATTATTACAATTTAAAACAACTGTTTTCTAGTTGAATATATTTTAAAATGTAAATGTATTTCTGTGATGCGCAGCTGTATTTCGCATCATTACTCCAGTCTTCAGTGTCAAATGATCTTCAGAAATCAGTATAATATGCTGATTAATACAGTTGTGCTGCACAATATTCCGTGGAAACCGTCACACATTACCATTCAAATGTTTGGAGCAAGATACTTTTATTGATCAAGGATGCATTAAATTGATCAAAAGTGACAGTAAAGACATTTATAATGTTACAGTAGATTTCTATTTCAAGAATGCTGTTTTTTGAACTTATGTGTGTGTGTGTGTGTGTGTGTGTGTGTGGTGAGAGAGAGAGAGAGAGAGTGTGGTGGGTGTGTGTGTGAGAGTAGAAGAGAGAGAGAGAGAGAGGTGGTTGGTGTGTGTGTTGAGAGATGAGAGAGAGAGGGAATTGTGTGTGGTGTGTGTGTGTGGGATGAGAGAAGAGGGAGGAGTGTGTGTGTGTGTGAGGAGAGCGAGTGTGTGTGGAGAGAGAGGAGAGAGATGTGTGTGTGTGTGGGTGTGGATGTGTGTGTGTGTGTATGGAGGGGTTGTGTGTGTGATGAGAGAGAGAGAGTGAGAAGAGAGTGTGTGTGTGTGTGTGTGTGTGTGTGTGTGTGTGTGGAGTGAGTGTGTGAGAGAGAGAGTGTGTGTGGTGTGTGTGTGAGAGAGAGAGTGTGGTGGTGTGTGTGGTGTGTGTGTGTGTGTAGTGTTGTGTGTGTGTGTGTGTGTGTGGTGTGTGAAAGCATGTTTTGGCTACCTGTGATCGGAGCGGTCTCGAGCTGTGTCTGAGTGTTGTGTGTCTCTTCAGCTCTGTTTGTGGAGAACGTGCTGTCGGAGGTCAAGGGTCAAGCGGCACTCGTCTCCACTGATATGACCGGAAGTGTGGCTCTGGAGCGGCTGCTCTCATTGGCCAGTCCCGCTCAGGTGGCAGGTGTGCTGGCGGAGCTGGGAGGAGAGACGGGGTCAGAGTTCAGAGGCGTGTCATGTGACCAGTGCGGGGGTCATGTGATGGAGAGCGCGCTCAGACAGGCCCACCGCTGGAACGGTGAGAGTATCTGATCATTATTAAGAATAATTATTATTATAATCATTTATTGTAATATTTTTAAAGGGGTCCTATTATGCTTTTTCAGCTTTAGTTAGTCTGTAATGTTTGTTTGAGCATAAAAAAGATCTGCAAGTTACAAAGCTCAAAGTCCACTTCAAAAAAATATATTTTATTTAACAGAAACCACTTTTCAAAAACTACAACAAATGACTCATTTGGACTACAACGCATAATTTCCAGGATTCGTGATATCACAAATACCGACGAATGGCATGAGACCTGGTTGAGCTGCACTAGAGAATGCAGCGAGTGTTATTCATTATGTTGGAGACACGCTAGCTTTCCCAAGACAGATGAACTTAGTGTTTACAATCATCCGGGTTTAAATCATGTTCAAATTTATTTGATTTTGACGCAATGTTTACACTGAAGCTTGCAGGCGGCTATGTAAGGGGCATGACATTTCCCAACCAGGTCGCCAAGTGCTGCCAATCACAGCACACACTGGCACAGCAAACCAATCACAGCACACACTGACCCAACTAACCAATCACAACACACACACTGGCCCAGATAACCAATCACAACACACACCCAGCTGACAGATCACACTAAGCACCCAGCTGACCGACACAGCAACGCACCAGCTGACGATCACAGACACACATGGCCCAGCTGAACGATCCAAGCACGCAACCGTGACGATACAGCACGACCCAGCGACGATCACAGCACGCACCCAGCTGAACGATCTACAGCAACACGGCCCACGACTGACCGAATCACAGCAGCAACACAGCTGGACCGATCCCAGCCACATGGCCCAGCTTGACGATCACCAGAAACACATGGCCCAGCTGACGACCGATCACAGCACGCACCAGCTGACGATCACAGCAGCACCCGCTGATCCGATCACAGCCCACACAGGCCCAGCTGACCGTCACAGACGCACCAGCTACCGATCACAGCACCCACCGGCGACCAGATGACCGATCACAGCACGACACAGCGACGTGATCACAGCACAACCGGCCAGCGACCCGATCACAGCACGCACCCAGACTGAACGAACAGCACACACTGTCCCAGCTGACCGATCACAGCACACACTGACCCAGCTGACCAATCACAACACACACCGACCCAGCTAACCGATCACAACAACACACCGGCCAGCTCGACGATCACAACACCACGATGTCACAGCACACACACTGGCCCAGCTGACCGATCACAGCACGCACTGGCCCAGCTGACCGATCACAGCGCACACTGGCCCAGCTGACCAGTCACAGCACACACTGTCCCAGCTGACCGATCACAACACACACCGATCACAGCACACACCGGCCCAGCAAACCAAACACAGCACACACCGGCCCAGCTGACCGATCACAGCACACACCCAGCTGACCAATCACAGCTAACCAATCACAGCACGCACTGGCCCAGCTGACCGATCACAGCAGACACTGGCCCAGCTGACCGATCACAAAACACACCGATCACAGCACTGGCCCAGCTGACCGATCACAACACACACCGATCACAGCACACACCGGCCCAGCTGACAAATCACAACACACGCTGGCCCAGATAACCAATCACAGCACACACACCGATCAAGCTCACAAGGCCCAGCTGACCGACACAAACCCACACCGGCCCCAGCCTAACCATCACAACACACACGATCACAGCACACACCGGCCCAATGACGATCACAGCACACAACGGCACAGCTGACCGATACAACACACACGATCACAGCACACACTGGCCCGGCTGACCGATCACAGCACACACCGGCCCAGCTGACAAATCACAACACACCCACGTCACAGACACAGCGGCACCAGCTGACCGATCACAGCACGCACTGGCCCAGCTGACCGATCACAGCGCACGCCGGCCCAGCTGACCGATCACAGCACACACTGACCCCCCAGCTGATGCGATAACAGCACAACCCAGCTGACCGATCACAGCACGCAAGCCGGCCAGCTGCACCGATCACACAGCACACCCGGGCCAGCTAACGATCACAACACAGACCGGCCCAGGGACCGATCACAGCACACACGACCGCAGCTGACGATCACAGCAGCACCGCTGGAGAGATCACAAAACACACACGATCACAGAGAACACCGGGCCAGCTAAACCAGATCAAACAACACGGCCAGCTGACCGATCACAACACACACGCTGTCCCAGCTAACCAATCACGGCACATTTTGTATTTCAGAAGGCGGGCTTTCATTTGAAACAGGAACTATTCGAGCCGTTCATGCCAGACTAGTATGAGAGCCTGTTCTAGTACACCCACAAAACAAAATCAAGACTGTTGTTAAAAGTGGCATAATGGACCCCTTTAATTTTCCAGAATAATAATAATATTATTATTTATTAATAGTAGTAAGTACATATATTATTATTATTACTAATATAATTATTATTATGTATGGGTGTTGAATATGTATTAGTATTTTCCCTAATCAAGCATTATTATATTAATTATTAGATTATTAATAAAAACAATAGGTTAAGTAAATGATTATATTAATAATTATATTATTATAATTTTATTGAATAGTATTATTTTCCTAAAAATAACAAGTACTAAAATTATAATATTATAATATTATTAATAGTAGGAAGTATTATTTCAGAATAATAATAATTATATTATAATCATTATATTGAATATGTATTATATTACCCCTAATAATAATACTAATATTGTATAATATATTTAAATTACTATATATCTTTTATTATTTTTATAATATCTAGTAGTAGTAGTAGTAGAGTAAGAAAGTAATTTTTTAATGTATTTAATATGCATATTATTATTAGCATTTTATTGAATGTATTATTCCCCAATAATATAATACTTAAATAATAATATATAGAGTAGTGTAATCTATTATTACTATTTATTATTATTATCATTTTTGAAGGTGTATCATTGTTTTGCCTAATAATAACAATTATTATATATAATAGTAAATATGAATATTATTATTTATGTTGCATTACAGTGATAGGTAGTAAAGTATTTATAAAATCATATAAATATTATTAAAATTTTTTTTGTTTTTCATTTTATTGGACAGTAATTGTAATATTATATTATTGATTACTATTATGATTTTAATATTATGAATTATTTTTGTTATGTTTTCCTTTGGCGTCACTCAGCCGTTTGCAAGCGTGTTCTCGTGAAGCTGTGCTGGAGCTGTATGCGTTGCGAGAAGCTCTGAAGCGAGTCAGTCGTTCTGTCAGAGACTGTTTCTCACGATCAGGTGTGTTTTGTGAAGAGGAGGACTCTGACGTCACAGCGGAGGATGAGGAGCATTGTGGGACGCTGGAGGCTCAGGTGAAGCGTGTGTGTGGAGTCGTCAGAGAGAGTCTGCCGGAGTTCCTGAAGGATCCGTACGGATCGCATGTGCTCCGGACGCTGGTCCAGGTTCTGAGCGGATCTCTGAGCCGAGACGCAGCTGCTGCTCAAACAGGTCAGAAACACGCTTCACAGCAGACTGAGAGGTCATTTCTGGGGCGTTTCTGCTGCTTTCTCTCGGTCTGAAGTGAGGCTCTGAGGAGCATTTCTTTTATAAGCTGAAGAATACAAAAAAACCAAAAACTTAATAATAATAAAAGCATCTGATCATTTTCTTTTCTTTTGTTCCAAAAAAGCACAAAAAATTATCTTTATAATAATAGAAGCATCTGATAATTTTGTTCAAAATATTTAAAAAAAAATTCATTTGCTTGCTAACAAGAAAGAAATATTAATAGTAATAAAAGCATCTGATCATTTTTTTTATTGTTCTAATTTTTTCAGTTGCTTCTGTTATCAGCCAAAAACTACAAAAAATTATCCCAATAATAATAATAAAACCTTCTGATATTCTTTTTATACATTTTTTTATTTGCTGCTTTTATAAGCTGAAAAATACAAAAAGATCTTGATATAATAAAAGCATAATTTTGTTCCAAAAAGCACGAAAATTATCTTAATAATAATAAAAGCATCTGATAATTTGTCATTGTTTTTATTTTTTTCAGTTGCTTCTGTTATCAGCCAAAATTATAATAAAAGCATCTGCTATTTTGTATTTTTTAAACAGTTTTTTTTTTTTATTAATTTGTGCTAACAAAAAAACCATTCTTAAATAATAATATAATGATAAAAGCATCTGATCAGTTTTTAATAATTTTTTCCGTCGCTTCTGATTGTCAGCCCAAAACTACACAAAAAAGCATCGTAATAAGTATAAAAGTATTCTGATATTGTTTTCTTTTAAATAAATAAGGTTCTGATTTGTTTGGGAAAAGCCACTATTAATAATACTACAAGCATCTGATAATGGTAAACAAAAAAAGAAACTTTATTTTTTCATTTGCCTGCTAACAAAAAAACATCTTAATAATAATAAAAGCATCTGATAATTTGTCATTGTTTTTATTTTTTTCAGTTGCTTCTGTTATCAGCCAAAAACCTGAAAAAATAATCTTAATAATAATAAAAGCGTCTGATAATTTTTTTTAAAATAAACAATTGTAATATTGTTGCTTATAACAAAAAAATCTTAATATAATAAAAGCATCTGATAATTCTTTATGGGTTTATTTTTTTCAGTGCTCTGTTATCAGCAACAACCAGAAAAATTAATTTTTCATTGTCGTATTAATAATAAAAGTATCAGATTTTTTTTTATTTTTAAAATCAAGTTTCATTTGTTCGTTACAACCAAAAAAATAATAAGAATAATAAAGCATTCGATAATAATTTTAAATAATTTAAAAAAAATAATAAATTGCCGCTAACAAAAAAACTCTTAATAATAAAAAGCATCTGATAATTGGCATTTTTTTCAGTTGCTTCTGTTATCAGCCAAAAACCACAAAACATAATCTGAATAACAATAAAAGCGTCTGATAATTATTTTCTTCTTATGTTGATGTGTTTTGCTTGTGTGATCAGGCAGAAAGCAGAAGAAGCCCAAAGCGGAGGTGCTGGATTTCGAGATCCCCGTCTCGTTCTGGTGGGAGCTGAAGCATCTCTCCGAGCGTCTGCTGGAGAACATCAACGGTAACCATCTGAACACCTTGTGTTTGTGTTTGTGTTGCTCCTCTTCATCTTCATCTTCACCTTCACCTCAGTCTGCGTGACGAACACCAGCGCCAGCGCCGCTCTCCAGACGCTGCTCACCGTCTGTCACAGGAAGAGACCCCTTCTGTGCAGGAAGCTGATCAAGGGCATCATGGGATACCTGGCGTCGCTCAGCTCGGCTCCTGGAGTCAGGTGAGGAGGACGAGGAGGAGGGATCGGGTGATGATGATGCTCAGTTTAGCTTTCAAAAAAGAGGACAGTGGAGGCAAGATGGGTTTGAGGGGGTTAAAGTAGCAAAACATTTAATTTCCATATAGGAGTGTGCGATATATATCGTCTGCGATAATATCATAAAAAATTTCCAAGAGTGCTTCATGACAAGATGTTCCTAAAAAAAATATCGTAATTGTTGTTTTAACGATGTGCGATTTTGACATTATCGAGTATTTTGCAAAAACCATTCAAAACACATCGCCTTCAGAGTGCATGCATAGATTTAGAGTGCGTTCTTTCTCTGCATGATTCAGTATTAAAATGCATTTAGAATGATCACAACATTCAAGACATGGGGACGGAAAATGTGCATATTTATATCATTTCATATAGTTAAACAATATCACACAGTGCCGTTTTTATCTCCAAAGATTACCATGATTGCAAATGTGATATAGATTTTATACTAAGAAGTTAATATTAAGAGACTGAAGTTTTAGACACCATATTGCGTGTTTTATAATAATTTAATAATTCCAAACACAGCCACAGCACTGTTTTGTGTTTCTGAGCAACATGACGGTGATTCGTTCCTGAATGAATCAAGTGTTTAAATGATTCGGTTCAGTCGCAGTGACTCACTTATTAACAGTGACTTGCTGCCACCTGCTGGCGGTTTTAATTTCACATTTAAAGTATCTTTTCTTTTTTTTTGTTGATAATTTCGAATATCAGTTTTCAAGGTTTTATGTTTAATAGATCAACACATTATTTCTGCATTAGTAACTGCAGGTTAAATGCATTCATGTCTTGTGTTTAACACGTCTAAACGCCTCTTCAGACGCAGCTTCTGTGTTTCCTCTGCACTGCAAAGATGAATTGATACTGATTTCATTTGCTTGCTAACAGCCCAAATGTCTTATTATTCTAGTTCACTGATTAAATGTAAGAATTTGACTCAAAAAGATAACACACACTTTTAGAAAAATGGCTTTATGAAGGTAGAAAAATGCCCATAAAAAAAGACTGCTGTCCACAGTATAGTCTTTAAGATATCAGCACAATAACACACTCTAATTATGGTCGAGATATTATTTTGTGGTCACCCTAATGATGCTGAGATGCTGTGCTTCTGCTTCAGTCCGCTGCTGGTGTTCTTGAAGGACCCTTCCTGCAGTCACCTGATGCAGACCGTCTTCAGCTTCTCCCAGAAGGCCGTGCTGCGAGACGTCTACAGGAGCCACCTGAGGACGCAGCTGATGCCGCTGGCCCTTCATCCTATCGCAAACTACACCGTCCAGAGCCTGATCACAGCTTCGGCGCGCTTCAGAGTGGTACAGCCCTTCGCAGGCTCCTTAAAGCAACACTCTATAAATATATATATATATATGGTAAATGTTGTTGTTTTTTTTGCATCTTCTTTCCTTTGAAATGTGTCTTTCTGTCGTGTGCTCAGTTCCTGAAGATCTTCGATGAGCTGATGGAGGGGTTCGAGGCGATTCTGGCCGCGGGTCACATGGGTGTGGTGGTGCTGATGGTGGAGAGCTGTGTTTATTGGGAGGAGAAGCAGAATGCACTGCTGCAGCGCCTCCTGCAGGTACACACCAGCTGCTGCACTGACCTCTGACTATAATCAGCCTAATGCTGTATTTCAGTGCTGTATTGATCTGCTGCTGCCCTGAAAGTACGTCTTTAATGATCAAGAGGTTGTTATAGGTAACTAAAACCATCGAACATTTTGGCTGCTTGAAATAAAATTAACTTAAAAAAATATTTTAAAAAACTTAATTTTGAGTTAGTTTAACTTGATGTACTAAAAAAACTAAAACTGAAAAAAAACATAAAACTAAACGTATATAGACATACTTAAAAATAACTAAACTGACAAACACATAAAAAAAAATTACTAAAACTTGAACTAAAATATAAAAATCATTTTTAAAAAAATTATAAAAACTACAATAGTATCTCTGTACTAAGCTAGCGCTGAATAATGGCAAATAAAAATAAAAATAACAAAACGCACAATTGCTAAAACAAACCAAAATACAAAAACTTTTTCAGAATATTAATAACTATAAAAACACAACAAAATTACTAAAACTTACATTTAAAAACATGAAAATGAAAATCAAATACAAATAAAAATAACAAAACACACAATTGCTAAAACTTGAACTTAAAAAATTAAAATGAAAAATGTAAAAATACAAAAACCTTTTCAGAATATTAATAAAAACAGCAAAATTACTAAAACTTAAATGTAAAAATATGAAAATGAAAAACAAATGCAATTTCAAAATAACAATAAAACCTAAAAATAAAAACTGAAAATATAAAAATACAAGACCTTTTAAAAGATATTAATAATACTGTCTACTATCTTAATAATACTAAAATGACACATGAACGGTGAAGTGTATAATTTGGGCACCCAAACAAAATTGCAAAGCTACTATAATATTACTCTTACAACTTCTGCATTGTACAGTATGCATACTACTCAGTGTGCTAATGCTGTCTGATGAGCAACTACATTTATCAGAATGTGCAGCATAAACCCAGAGAATGCATCCTGCGTCACACATTTGTATTGTTTATTTATGCAAACTGTTTCTCATTCTATTCTTCATAAGTAGTTGCCAGTGTGCAGTATGCAGTACGCTGGTGTTTCATTTGAGCTTAATTTCCCATCAGGCATTTCACTGCAGTGAACCAGCCTCTCTGCAGGTCTCCTGTCTGCCTCTCTTTCTGTCCTTACTGGCGTATGAAGTGTACTACAACACCGAGACAGCAGAGGGAGACGCCGTCACACAGGTGCTCCATCACACACTCTTTCTAGTTTTACAGCATGTGTATTGTGTGCAGTGTGTGAACACAGCGTGAGATAGCGTATCCCACAATGCAATGTGTTGTGAAATGCATTTGACTTGATCTTCTAATGTGGCAAAGAAGCGGAGGTAACATCAGCCACGAGTTTGACTGGTTAATGATGGTTAAAGCTTTCAAAACTGCATTTTTACACATAAAACTGCATCGTTTTCAAGTCTAACTGGATGCCGCTGGGCTGCATAATGGAGGAAAAAACGACATTGCAATATTCAGTTTTTCTGTGACATGAAAAATATTTTGAGTCAGATAACCTGAATGGCTGTGTTTGGAAAGAATTAATAATTCTTTAATGATTGCAGTTATTTTGTACCGTACTGAATCTGCAAATCCATAGAAAATAATTATAATGACATTGATATATACATGCATACATACATACAGTATATATATTTTTTCTATAAAACACACACACACACATATATATATAAATATACTGTGGTTTCTATAGAGAGAGCGAAGAGAGAGAGCGAGAGGAGAGAACTTTTTATTTTGATCAAGCACAATATCTTTTATAAAAAAATCTTCAAAATATTTTTCATTTTAAAAATAATATTTTTTAAAGAATATTATTATAAAATATCTATATATCTCTTTTATATTTATTAGTAAAAGCTTAACAGAAAATTTCCCCCCCCCACCCCTCCTGGAATTATTAGTTTTTTGTTTCTTGAGTGCATCGCATTCCTTTTATTGCCTAGTGACATATTATATATATAAAAAAATATATCTATAATAAAGAAATGTATTGTAATAATATGTTGTTCTGCTTTAATAAAAAATTAGTATTTAATAAATAAATCCATTCATTTTCTCTAGTAAAACTGAAAATTACAACATTTATATCTACAATCCAATTTCTTTATTTTTCAAATTTAAACAACATTTATATATAGATTAAGAGGAGAGAGAACATTTTTAATGATTTTGCTATATAAATAAAACACTTCATAAATCTTAACAACCATTATTTTTTTGATTGCATAGCAAATCCTTTTCTTTCATTGACATTATCAAAAATATTTTCCAATAATAATGTATTGTAATAATGCCTGTTCTGCTTTTAAATAAAAGGAGTATTAATAAATAAATAGGCAAAGTTACTTTTCTAGTAAAACTGTAAAATTACAACATTTATATATACATCTCAATTTCTTTATTTTTTCAAATATTAAACCCTTTATCTCAAGCTTTTATTTTTGGTGGTTGTTCCGCAAATAAATAAAACCCCCAGCCATTTAATTTTGTTTGTTTGTTTTTATACCCAGCCGTACGATTTGATATTTTGAATATCCAATATATGAAGTTTAAAGCTAGCGCTTAATAAATGAATGATGAGGTCATGTGTGAACATTGTATCAAGCTACTGTTTGAAATGTTTGTGTTGCTGTGCTGTTTAAACAGAGCTGAAGTGTGTAGTATGCAGGTAACATGCACTCTGTGCTTTTAGCCTGTGCAGCGCCGGCTCTCCGTATCTTATCACGGATCGCGGCTGGTTCAAGCTCTCGCCGGATTCAAAGATCGATCCGTCCTGATGAACAGCCTTCACGGGCTCGGCTCCGCTGACCTGCTGACCCTCGGCACTGACCGCTTCGGCAGCCACGCGCTCCAGAAGCTGCTGACCGCGGCCAGCGATAAGGGCAGATGAACAATATCTGAGAAAGCTGGAATTAAAACTCACAAACGCATATTTTCCTTGCAGCCAAAAGCAGTGTTAAGTCTCTGGGGATTTTGTAGCAATAGCCAACAATACATTGTATGGGTCACAATTATACACAATTATTTCTCTTTTATGCCAAAAATCATTAGGGTATTAAGTAAAGATCATGTTCCATGAAGATATTTTACTCGTAAATATATCAAAACTTAATGTTTGGTTAGTAATATGCATTGCTAAGGATTTTTGGACAGCTTTAAAGGCGATTTTCTTAGTATTTTGATTTTTTTGCACCCTCATATTCCAGATTTTCAAATATTGTGCTATCCTAACAAACCTTGCATCAATGGAAAGCTTATTTATTCACCTTTCAAAATTGCAATCCTCACCAGGCAGCTTTCACGGTCAGCCTGGCCGGTTTTTCCCGCTGCGGTACAGCCGTATGTTGAACCGTGTGGAACAGCGCCACCGTCAGCCAGAGACAAAGCATCGCTGAGAAACTGGGTGAGATGACTTTTACATTTCATTTCACATGCTTTAAAGAAATAACTGTTCAGCCGAGTTTGTTTCTTCATCAGGTTTGGAGAAAGGTAGCATTGCATCAGTGTCTCAGCATGATGCTCTGCAGTGAATGGGGTCCGTCACGAATGAGAGTCCAAACGCTGAATAAAAACATCACACTAAATCCACAGCACCTCCCTCCATTATTTTAACATCTGAGAAGACAAAAGATGAAACTAATCCAGCATTAAGATGTTTTAACGAAATCATTGAGTCCATATCACAAAAACGTCTTTCATGGCTTGCTGGTTTTCAGCTTTTGTCTTCTCCAGATGTTAACTGATGGACTGGAGTGCTGTGGATTATTGTGATGTTTTTATCAGCTGTTTGGACTCTCATTCTGACGGCACCCATTCACTGGCAAAAAAAAAAGAGATTGATGGGTGATATATTTCTAGCAATCTTCTCGCAACTTATATTCCGGAAGTTTGTTATTCTTCCAGTTAATATTAGCTCATGACAGAGTCATGTGAAGTTGTTTTAGATTGAGTAAAGCATGTTACACTGTCAACTTCCCAAAGTAATTTGCCGTTGTCCTTGCACGAGTTGATCCATCAGAGCAGCTGATGTTGTGATCAACGTGTGTTATATTCTCTCTCCTCTCTCAGTCCCCAGTGGAAGTCAGCTCCGGTCCGATCAGTTCGCACGGCACATTTGGGCCAAATTTGGTCTGACAAACTTCATGAAGCGACGGGCCGATTGGCAGGAGGTTCAAACGGGAGAGTCGAAGAAAAGGAAGATGTTCAGTGATATTCTGCAGTAACTCAGAGAGACTTTAAACAAACTGTGATCGTTTCCCCTGAACGACACCATACAAGTTTTAGTAAGTGAGGAGTTTTCACTGAATCCCTCTTGAAGTTGCATTTTATCAATAAAACCAGCTACAGTTGCGTATCTCTATGCACACAATGTGCATTTGGCTTGACCTTCCATTTCTAGTGTGGAAAATAATCCTTTGGAAGCTTGAGGAAAAAAGAATAAAAAAGTTTATAGCTTTTTATCTCACAATTCTGTCTTTTTTCTTGCAATTCTAAGTTTATATCTCGCAATTCTGAGACTTTTCTCTGAAATGCAAGTTTATACGTCGCAATTCTGAGTTTTTATCTCACAATTCTGTCTTTTTTTCTTGCAGTTCTGAGTTTTTGTCTCGCAATTCTGAGTTGAAACGTCGCTATTGAGTTTGTTGCAATTCAAGTTTATATCACAAATCTGAGTCTATATCTTGCGATTCTACAAAAAAAGATATGAGATGTAATTGCAAGAAACTGAGAGATAAAAAGTAGCAATTACCTTTTTTTATTTTTTATTCTGTGGCATAAATAGGCTTCCATATGAAACAGAAAAAAGTTATTTTAGTTAGTGAAGAATTTATTAAATCGCTTTTCGAAGTTGCATTTTATAAATAAAAGCGTCCAGACTGCACACAGTGTTGGTTTGGGATGAGCTGTTATTTGTGCACATGAAGCGTCTGTGAAAGCATCTTCAGAATGAGGTTTGATGTTGTTCGCTCAGTCTGGTCCCACCGGGTGAAGGTCGGGTCGCGCTCATGGGCCGTGGATACGGAGCGCAGCTGCGGTCTCCTCTATCTGTGTGGGAGAGACGGAGGGAGGAATCCGATCACTGGGGCGACGTGACATTCAGCTGGCAGACTCCTGATGCAGTCAAAACCAAAGCGCTGATAGAGCGCCGAGCGCAAGGACCTGGGAACTTCACGCAGGAGAATGTGTGAGATCTGCTGGAGTTGTGATTTCTGAGCGATGGCGTCATGTGGAGATCTGCGAGGACCCATGTGATGGGAAACCTCTGGACTTTCACTCTCTTTTTGTGTTTAAATATTGTTATTAAGGAATTCAGCCAAACCGCACCTTGCACCTTCACTTTTTTATATATGACAACGATAATAAACTTAGTCTAAAAAAAAAAAAAAAAAGAGATAAAATTTAATGAATAAAAAAAATATATATAACATGCCCACAAACATAACCCAAGGTGCTATCCAATGATAAAACAGTTGGAGGTGGGCATAATAAACATTTATCATAGGTTTGGCTGCGAACAATCCAGGTATCATCACACCTTCACTCCTTAAAAATAATTGCTTCACGATGCCTGTTTTCGTCCCTAAATGCTTTCCATCAAGAACCGTTTAATCTTTCGTTTCACACAAAAGGTGTTTTTTTTGTGGGGGGTGGCAAGAAGGATTCACAGCGGTTATCTTGTCATATGCCAGTGAGTTTAAACAAGTTTCCCCGAGCAATGAAATTCTTACTTTGCTGTCCACAATGAATGCCAGTGCAATGCTATCACACATCATCACACAATTTAAGAACATAAGAACACAAACTATGCTGCAGTAGTATGAATAAGACTATGAAAAAAAAAAATTTTGAAATATAGACTGTGTCGTATATTTCGACGTATAGAGTAGACATTTAGAATGTTAAAAATAGAAATATAGACTATTTTATATGGTATCTACATTGCAAATGTAACAGTAATCACTTATATGCAAAAAAACAATAGTGCAAGTACCGTGCAAATTGATTCAAGTACTTATACATAGCCAGCATAACAGATGTGCAACTTGAGATGAGGCTACCATTAATCTTTAAATATGCATGGGTATACAGAAATAACTTACAATGATCCATGAGATTAACAGTTGGTCCGACTGTTCTCTTGAGGTAGATACGGAGGTTATTCAGATTCTAAAAAGGGAAGAAAGAGATGTTCTTTGACTGAATGGTTCTTTGTGGCATCGCTGTGAAGAACCTTTTAAGCAGCTTTAGTTTGAAGTGTGTTTCAAAAAAAGAAGAAAGGGGACCAGATTTTTTCAAATAACAGAATCTTATCATTTAGGGTATACCTAATTCTTTCAAAGTGAAGAGTGCCCAAGAGCTCCGTCAGCCATAATTTAAGAGTCGCAGCTTCTACTTTCTTTCTTTTTATTAATCTCCTTTACGTTTTTATTTTTTTAAATTTTTTACTTTAAGTGTTTGTTTTACTTTATGTCCTTTAGTTTTTAATGTTTTAATTTTTACTCTCTTTTACTTTTTTGCTTAATCTCCTTTACGTTTTTATTTTTTTTACTTTTAGTGTCTTTTTTTACTTTGTCTTTTACTTTTTAATCTTTCACTTTTTGCGTCTTTTACTTTCGGCATCTTTTAATTTTTTATGCCTACTTTTTATGTACCTTTTCTATCTTTTACCTTTACTTTAATTTTTTTTCCTTTTCATGCGTTTTATTTTTAATCTTATCTTTTACTTTGAGCATTTTTTGATTTTTACAAACTTTTTAATCTTTCACTTTCTGCATCTTTTAGTTCTGTTACTTTGACTTTTTTTCCTATTCTTTAAATTTTTCACTTCTTTTCGCATCTTTTTTACATTTTCCTTTACTTTTAATCTTTTACTTTCAGTTTTCGTTACTTTTTTTATTTTCACTTTGTTCTTTACTTTTTATTCTTTCACCTTCAGCAAAGTTATCTGCTTTTACTTTTGTGTTCTATATAACCTTTAACTTTCAGCCTCTTACTTTTATCCTTTACCTTTTTACTTTGAGGACACACTGAGGATGGACAGAGTTGTTTGTAATGCATTAAATCAAGCTGGTTTGATCAAACCCTTAGTATCTAACTGGGATGTAATACAGAACACTTTAGCAGCCACCTATGACACCTTAGCATCATTGTGGTGAGTTTTGCACAAGCAGTTAGCACTCAAAATAGTTGATATCAATGCTAATTATGCAACTGGTCATGGAAATGTTATTTTGAGGGTTTTATGCGTAAAAGCACACTCGTGCACCAGGCATGGGGGACTGCGGTTTGTCGTCGGAGGCCTGTATGGTGAACGGTTTTCCCAGAGGGCCGCAGTGATAGGGATTTCCTGAGCGCTCATTAGTGCTGTTGATGGAGAACGAGGCTAACGATGGATCTGCAGCTGTGAATGAGCTTCAGCAGAGTCACTCCAGCTGCTCTCACCGTCTGGACTCGGTCAATTACACCATCACCGCTCACTACAGCTTCATCAATATTCACACAATAATATTTGACATCAGTGTTTAAAGTGTGCTTGCGATTGTTTACTATTCGACCTGCTACATGAAGGTCCTTCAGCTGCATGCGCTCAGAACAGCAAGATAACCTATCTTAGTCTTTCTCTTTTCATAAACAATACAAGAGTGTATTTTTTTCTCTTTTGTTATTGTTGTGCACCGAAGGCATTTTGTGACGGTTCCGTCTCCCCAAATAACCTCATTTATTTTTGACCTGAAGTCACTGCACTTTTAGTTATTTGTAAAGTTGTAAAGATCCTAGAAAAGTCCTTTTAATTTTTATTTTTTTTATTAGTAGTAGTAGTAGTATTCAAATTACCCTGGCTCCTCTAGTTTAAGAAATTTGTATTGGTATTTAAATAATGTGTATAGAGACAATATATTTGTGATATGTTAATCTATAATAATAAAAAAATGACAATGTGTCATGTTTTATCGATGTACTGTCCGATCATAATGCCAATTTATGCCAAAGTTGCTTTCTTCTAATCTAATATGTCACAGAAAGATAACATATATTTCTCATAAACAGAATATAAGAAACACTGCAGAGGTGTCATGCCCATTCAAACTGATTTTTGAGCGAAGTGGATTTTGAATGCAGCTTCCAAAAGACATGTTTATATTTGGTTTTTTGTCTTATGGATTACCATTTGTAAATTGTTTTACTCCAAATAGCATGTTTAAACTATGGTTAGTGTAGCAAACCCATGGTTAATTTGTGGTTACCATGCTTTAACTATAGTAACTATGTTTTTTTGGTTTAATTTGTAGTAAAACCATGGTTAATTTTAGTAAGGGATCACACAGACACGGTTAGAACGTTCAGTGCTCACATCACCAGCTGCTAAATTCAAATCTGCCTTCGCCAGCCTAACGCTGCACGTTATAACCAATCACACGCGATTCTGTTGAGCTTATGAATGCAGTGGCCAATCAGAGGCGTTCAGATGAGTCACCGCTGAAACGCCGGTGTTTTGTTCAGTGCGCGTGGTCACTGACTGAATTCTGCTCTCTGGCGAATTCTCTCATCAGAAACAATAAAGTGCAGATTTTCCCTAACGCATGTAATAGAATATTAATTTTCACAGTGTAAACAGCTTCAGTGATTATAATGGGAGTTTTTCAGATGCCTGACGCTGGCTAGACGGAAGTCGTGAAAAGCTCTGTGCTCTGTTCCTGTACATTGAAAGTGTAATGACTTATGTTTTTTATTAAATTCACATTAAATACAAAACCAGTCGTATTAAAAATAGTTTTGGCATGACACCTATATCTGGTACTAGTACAAAGATGGGGTTTTATGCATAGTTATAGCCTAGTAGTTTTGATCTATTTTAGCCACTTTTCCACCGAACCGTTCTCGTTGCTCAAGCGTTACGGTTTTGTTTTCCACTGTGGGACTTATAACAGAGCTCATAATACAAGCGCATCAGTCATTGCCTTCACTGTAAAAAATTACCATGAATTTAACGGTAAAAGACTGTAAAAAAGCTGCAGTAAAAACCTGTTAAATGGTTAACGGTAAATTCCCCTACTATATACGGTGAAAAACTGTATTGGACATTACATGTATTGGACATTAATTTTACGGTAGTATACCGTTTTTGGAAGTGAAAAATACCGTATAATTTACAGTGAATAACCGTAAATTGACATTCCCAGAATTCCCTGCGTTACATTTCAAATTTGATGATTTTTTGTTGAAATAACTATGTTTCTTCTTAGTTTTTTCTTGTCAGTTGTGTACATTAGGGTTGTGTGTTACTCATAATGTTGTTAAATGAATGTTTATTGCATTATTTCAGTTTCATGTGTGTTACCGTGATGGTGTTTAGTGTTTGGTGTTTGTGTGAAAGACGCTGTGCACCTTCTATATATGTTATTATTTAAAAGCTGCTTGTGATGGGCTTTGGTTCATCATGTGACTTTCTCATCACCTCCTGCATTTGGTGGTCATCAGTGTATTACAAAGCTACAAAACAGATTTCAGTACTTCAATAGGTTGGTATATTAACATTATATCAGTTAATGAACTTACGGTATTTAACTGTAAATTTAAGTTAGAACCGTAAAACCTAAAATGTTGCTACCGTATTTTTTACCGTAAAATTCCGGCAACCACAGCTGCCGTTTTTTTACAGTGTTGGTAACGCAAGTGTTTGCATACGGTATGAATGTTAATAGCAATCGCAAACACACAAATATTAACCGTTAGACCCAAAATGGAAAGCGGCTATTGTTATGCACTGAAGACGTGTTTTAACCTTTTTCATCTTGCTATGGTTTTCTGTTGCTATGGTTACCGGGCGAATTCTCCTTAGTGTTTACTGGTAAGTGAAAATAAGCGTTCCAACTAACTCTTAATATTTTTGTGTGATTACTGAAACATATAGGCCTACTTTACATGTCTAATTCTGCTGATAAAATCTGTGGAACAGATTTATTAAACATGCTAATATGTAGCCTATTTAAAAAACGCTGCATAGCTGAAAGAAACGTCAGATTTTTCATATTTAACTGAACACATGGATATTTAATGGGTGGTGGATGTAAATCTGCAGAGGTTTTGCTGTGGGCCTGATCATATGCCAGGAGAATATGTGGTTTAAGACGGTTCCAGCTGTTTGTTTTGACTCAGGCTGGCTTTGGGGGGCTCAGGTCTTGAGCGGCGGGGTCAGATGACCCTCCAGACCTCCTGAATTCACACTCTGCTTTTGTCTTCTCAGATTTCGCGGAACCAGACGGCGCACTTGTGTGTTTTGTTGGTGGTTATGATCTTTAATGTATCTCTCATTCCTCCACCCAGGAGTATCAGGCGGCTTCTTATCTGCGTGTGAGGTGTTCTCTATCTTTATTATGAGAACATGAGGGACAGACAGCTGTCCAATGAGAGATCTGCTCAAATCAGCCGTACAAACGCCCACAAGCCCTCTGAAGGCCACCAGGAGCTAAACTACAGCAGATACATGCCTGACAATGACAAAAACACGCGTGGACACTTCATGTGTGCCTTAAGGATTACTGAAGGAGATCTGGGCCGATATTACAGGCGGTGAGATTTAGGGTGCTATATATACAAATAATAGATTTTAAAAGACTTTTATCACAATATAGAAGAAATGTATCATTTAAAGTCTCTTAAAATATATTTTCATCAGGAAGGCCTGTAGGCCTGGTTTATAGATAGATGGATAGATGGACAATGGAAGCAATCAAAATCAACAAAAGAGCAATGATATGCAAGTGCTATAACAAGTCTCAGTTAGCTTAACGCAGTACACGTAGCAAGGTTTTTCTTTAAATGATATAATAAATAAAAAGAAAAACAGAATAGAAAAAGAATAGAGAAAGCTAATGTTAGAGGCCTTTTTGGTTTTGTTAATTTGTTAATGAATAAAAATAAAACAAAGATAGGATACAAAAAGATTAGAGAAGCTAGGGTTATTTTTTTTTTTTTTAAGAATACAAGCATAGAGCGCAAGTGTCACGGAAACACCTGCTCCCCCCCTCATGTTCACACCAGCCGAATCAGCCTCCTACACCTGCTCACAATCACCTGATTACTAATCACTGACACCTGCACCCACTTACCACACCACACAAATACTCACTCACCTCATTCACGGTGGTGTTGTGTCGGCTTTTGGTGTCTCAGGTGTTGCAGCTTGAATCTGTCCGGTTCCTCGGCTTCCAGTCTGCCTGCTCCCCTCCGGAATCCTCAATCGCGCCCGAAGGATCGGCGTGTGCCACCCAGTGATTTAGACTGTGTTTTGCTTCCTTACTGCCTATTTGAACTCTTTTTGGGTTGGAAGCCTCTCTTAAAGTTCCCTGTGTTACTCTCTGCTTAAAGTTATCCTGCCTGTCGCCTCTTTTGTCCCGTTTGTGACGGAGACCATCCCTCAAACGAAATGGCTTCACCCGACTAATGTATCCTCAGTCCCCCACCTCCTCACCGAACCCTCAACCCAGTCGGACTTTCCACCACCTTCCTCACCCCTCCTGTCCCATGGCCCTGCAGCCATCTTCTCTGGTGAGGCAGCCCATGCGCGGGTTCCTGCGCAATTCTCCTCTATCTGGCGATGCACACCACCTCACCTGTTTGTGTGCCGAGGCGGGCCAAGGTTTCCCATTCACATCCTCACTGCTCTGTCACTATTGCATTAGTGACACTAGTTTCCATTAATGCTTGTTCACTTTGCTTTGTCACAATCCTTGTATTTTAAAAGCCTAAATAATAAAGTGGCCTTGACCTGGACTTGACTGCTGTCTGGATGAGCTTTGCAGTGGGCCGAAGCCTTGTGGACGGCCCAGAGCCTGTGCATTCACTCACTGGAGGGCTTTGTTACACACTTCAGGGAGGTATTCGGTCAATCGACCATGGAAGTCACGGTGCATGAGGAACTCTTTCAACTGTGGCAAGCCTAGTTATCCATCCACGGATATGTGTTGCGCTTCCGCACACTCGCCGCCAGCAGCAGCTGGAATGAGGCCGAGCTGCTCTCGGTGTTCCGCCGAGGCCTCAACCCAGGCTTACGCCAACAGATGGCCATCTACGATGACACCATGGGGCTCAATAGCTTTCTCCAAAAGGCGGTTCGCATCTCCCAGCACCTAACCACGTGCCATACAGAATCGATACCCACTGCCGCTGCCTCACCCAGCCTCTCCACTCCAGCACCAGAGCCCATGATAATGGATAGCTACCACCTGTCGTCCTCAGAGCGATCTCGGAGACTCACCCATGGCCTATGTCTCTACTGTGGATCCCAGGGGCACCAGCTCCGCACCTGCCCCCTTCGTCCACCACGCCCAGCGGTGAGTACTATCCAGATCACTCCCTGATGTATCAGGCATTCCTCATATAAATGCTCTTCTAATTTATCACCACCAATCCTTTCCAGTCAAAATCCTCGTGGCCTCGAGCATTCTAGGAACTTCATCTCTCCCGTAGTCCTCGCCGTGCAAATTACCCCTGCAAAAACCCACAACTTAACCCAGTTACCACTGCCAGGGACAGCCGCGGGTAAGGCGTTCCAGGATGTGTTCAGCAAGGTCGCTGCCACCCATCTTCCACCTCACCGGCCATGGGACTGTGCCATTGACCTGCTGCCTGGGGCCCAATTACCCAAAGGACGTGTCTATCCCCTGTCGATCCCGGAGAGAGCCGCCATGGAGGAGTACGTGCAGGAAGCCTTATACCAGGGGTTCATCCGTCCATCCACCTCACCCGCAGCATCGAGCTTCTTCTTCGTGGCCAAGAAGGACAGGGGGCTAAGACCCTGGCCTCTACCCGGACCCCCCCCCCCTAAATGACCAAACGGTGAAGTTCGCCTATCCCCTTCCGCTGGTCCCGGCAGCCTTGGAGGAACTCAGCGGAGCCCGTGTGTTCAGCAAGCTAGATCTCAGGAGCACCTATAACCTCATCCGCATTCGCAGGGTGACGAATGGAAGACCGCCTTTGTCACACCCACCGGGCACTACGAATACCGGGTCATGCCATATGGGCTTTCCAACTCACCTTCCATATTCCAAAACTTCATGAACGAGATCTTCCGAGACATACTGAACCGGTTTGTCCTCATCTACATCGACGACATTCTCATTTACTCACCCACGCTCGAAGCACACCATCACCATGTCACCCAAGTACTCCAACACCTCCACCAACACCGCCTGTATCTCAAGGCCGAAAAGTGTGAGTTCCATCAATCCACGGTTCACTTCCTGGGATACATCGTCACCCCGGCCGGAGTACAAATGGACCAGAGGAAGCGGAGCAGAACTACGACGTGGGAAACCGGGAGTTATTAGCCATCAAGCCCGCCCTGGATGAGTGGCGGCACTGGTTGGAGGGTGCCAAGCACCCATTTGAGGTAATCACCAACCATAAAAACTTGCAATACCTCCGAGAGGCCAAACGTCTGAACCCTAGGCAGGCCCGCTGGGCGCTGTTCTTTACCCGCTTCCTCTTCGTGGTCAGTTACCGTCCCGGGACGAAGAATGTCCGCTCGGACGCACTTTCCCGCCTACACCAATCGTATCCTACCCCCGAAGAACCCGAGCCCATCCTGCCTCCTGCTGTCTTCATGTCTCCCATTCAGTGGGCACTCACCGACCATATCCGTGCTGCCACTCTCACCGAACCCGCTCCGCCGGGAGGCCCAGAAGGGAGGAGCTATGTCCCATTCACCCTCCGTGTCACCCTTCTGGACTCAGTTCACACCTCTCCGGGATCGGGGCACCCAGGCAGCCGCCGAACCCTCTCGCTCCTCCAGACTGGTGGCCCCACACCCGGGGGATGTCGCCCGGTATGTCAGGGGATGCTTGGTCTGTGCCATCACCACCACGCCACGTCGTCTGCCTGAGGGGAAACTGGTTCCGCTGCCCATCGCTCGCCGTCCCTGGTCCCACCTGGGGGTAGACTTTGCCATGGACTTACCTCCCTCCAATGGATTCACGACCATCCTAGTGGTCGTCGATCGATTCTCTAAATCCTGCAAACTCATTCCCCTGCGGGGACTACCTACCGCCCTGGAAACCGCTGAAGCTCTCTTCCAGCACGTATTCAGGAACTTCGGTCTCCCAAAAGACATTGTTTCAGACAGAAGGCCTCAGTTCATCTCCAGGGTCTGGCAAGGTTTTTTCCGCCTCCTGGGAGCATCCGTCAGTTTGTCCTCGGGACACCACCCACAGACCAAACATGGCCAACGATTGAATATCCAAGAGATCGGACTGTGTATCTCTGGGCCTACTGTCATGACCATCAAGACAGCTGGAGCCAGTACCTACCCTGGGCTGAGTACGCCCAGAATTCCCTGCACCAGGAAATCACCGGACTCACTCCGTTTCAATGTGTCCTTGGATACCAGCCGCCACTGTTTCCCTGGACCGAAGAGCAGTCGGAAGTCCCAGTGGTAGATCACTGGTTCCGTGAGAGCGAGAGGGTATGGGACTCAGCACATATCCATCTCCAGCGGGCCGTCCGGACGCACCAGGCCAACGCAGACACTCGTCAGTCCGACAATCCCATCTATCAACCAGGGTACCAAGTCTGGTTATCCACCCGGGACATCCACCTCCGGCGGCCCAGCAGGAAGCTGAGCCCCCGGTACATAGGTCCTTTCCCCATAAAAGGCGTAGCAAAGCGCATCAACAATGTCACGTACCGGCTACACCTGCCTGCCCATTATCGGATCTCACCCACCTTTCATGTGTCCTTGCTGAAGCCCTTCACTAATCCTCTTCTCCCTTCCTCCACAGAACACGAGGTACCCCCCCTCTGCCCGAGGTCGTCCCCGACGAGGCCATCTACCGAGTCAAGGAGATCCTCAAATCCCGGCGGCGAGGCGGCCGGCTTCAATACCTCATAGACTAGGAGGGGTACGGTCCTGAGGAGAGGTCATGGGTAGACAGCGAGGACATACTGGACCCATCTCTCCTCAACGACTTCCACCAGGCTCATCCTGACCGTCCCAGGGGCCGCGGTCGTCCTCGCCGTCAATCTCGGGCGTGGGGGGGGGGTAATGTCACGGAAACACTTGCCTCACCAGCCGAATCAGCCTCCTATACCCGCTCACAATCACCTGATTACTGATCACGAACACCTGCACCCACTTACCACACCACACAAATACTCACTCACCTCATTCACTCATCAACTGGTCTCAAGTTTGCAAGCTATTCTGTCCTGGTTCCTAGTCTTCCAGTCTGCCTGTTCCCCTCGGAATCCTCAGTTCTCGGCCGAAAGATCGGAGTGCCGACCCAGATAAGACAGTGTTTTGCTTCCCTTACTGCCTATGTTGAACTCCTTTTGGTTGGAAGCCTCTCTTAAGTTCCTGTGATTGCACTCTCTGCTTAACGTTATCCGCCTGTCCTGCCTCGTTGTCCCGGTTTGACGAAAGTCAAAAGTGACACGTTTTTTTTTTTTTATTATTTTTTTTAAGAATCGGAATTAGAATGAGCGTGCTCGAGTTAGAGGGTCAATAAAGATGGGAAGAGGATTTGTTTTTAGCTGATGCCTTTAAGATGCTAGCTCAGCCCTGGGACTGAGTGGGCAGGTCATTCCCCATGAGGGACGGTTTTAATTTAAAAGTCCGTGAAAGGTGATTTTGTGCCTCGTTTGTGTGACAATACAACGACGTTCACATTGCATAACGCAAGCTTCTAGAAGCACATAGTCCCCCGAGTATATTAGTAAATTTTTTAGTGGTGGTTTTGTAGGCAACCATTAATGCCTTGAATTTAATGCGAGCAGCTACTGGTAGCCATGCAAATTGATGAACAGAGGTGTGAAATGCGTTCTTTTCGGCTCATTAAAGATTAATCTTGGATTAATTGTAGAGGTTTAATGTCCTGGACAGAACAAGAGCTTGAAAAAGGAGTTGTGAAGCATGTTCCGAAAGAGGGCCTGATCTTCTTGATGTTGAATAAAGCAAATCTGCAAGACCAAGCAGTTTTAGCAATCTGTTCTGAGGAAGTCAGCTGATCATCAATCATAACTAAGGTTTTTGGCTGTTTTTGAAGGAGTTATGGTTTGTGTGTCTAACTGGATGGTGAAATTGTGATGAAACAATGGGTTTGCTGTGAACCACACATGCAGTGCATTTCTGTCTTTGTTGGCAAGGTTGAGTTGAAGGTGATGGTCCTTCATTGAGCAAGAAATGTCTGTTAGACATGCTGAGATGCGATCAGCTATCGTTGGATCATCAGGATGGAAAGAGAGGTAGAGATGAGTGTGTCATCAGCATAGCAGTGGTATGAAAATCCATGTTTCTGAATGACAGAACCTAGGGATGCCATGTAGACAGAGAAGAGAAGTGGTCCAAGACTGAGCCCTGAGGCACCCCAGTAGCTTGATGTTGTGAATTGGAAACCTCACCTCTCCAAGATACCTTTAAGGACCTATCTGAGAGGTAAGACTCCAACCACTGGAGTGCGGTTCCTGAGATAACCTTTGCCGATAGGGTTGACAGGCGGATCTGGTAGTTAACCGTGTCAAAAGCAGCGGACAAATCCAGCAAGATAAGTATAGAAGATTAGGAAGCCGCTCTTGCCAGTCTTAGAGATTCAATAACTGAAAGCAAGGCAGTCTCGTTCGAATGTCCACTTCTGAAACCAGACTGGTTGCTGCCAAGGAGGTTGTTCTGGCTAAGAAGGCAGAGACTGGGGTTGAACACAGCTCGAGTGTCCAAGTGTTTTTACATGAAAAGGAAGAGGTAAAACCGGTCCTGTAGATTCTCGAAACGAGTATGGTGTGGTTTTTTTTAAATAGTGGGGTTATACAAACCTGTCTACATGCTGTGGGGAAAACACCAGTGTGAAGGGATATGTTAATGATGTGAGTGAGTGCAGGTACAATGGCAGGAGAAATGGTTTGAAGGAGATGAGATGGAATAGGATCAAGCGGACAAGTAGTAGGATGATTAGAAAGGATGAGTTTGGAGACTTCTGCCTCAGAGAGTGAAGAGAAGGATGTATACAAGTGTATGTTTGCCGGTAAGATGTGCTTGACAGATTATTATTATCAGTAGATAATTATAAATATCTAAATATTGTTTTTAAACACCTTTTTGTTGTCGATTATTCTGCTTTAATCGATATCAAGGAAAAATCTCAAATGGGATTTCTCAGTTCTTCTACTGGGCAACGTTAATGGAGTGATAAACTGAGATTTTACATGAGTTTCAAGATGTTTCTCCAGAGAAAAATACAATAATAAGAAATCATGTGTGAAGTTTCAAAAAAATATCTACACTATGTCAAACTGTGCTCGAGTCAGAGATCTCAAACATTTCTCATCAAATCCTACCAGGAGCAAATTACTTGAGGTGCAATCGACAGTCGAGTTTATGACATTTATTGACTGATTTGAGTTTGTTTTTTGTCTTGAGGAGAAACATCTGAGACACAGTTGAGAGTTCTCCATCAAGTCTCCCGATTTGTGAAAGGGTCAATGGACGTCAAGCGCAGATCATGAAATCACAAACCCAAACCCATCACGCATTCATGCATGCATACGCATTGCAGAGCTAGAGCAAGATGAGCATCTGTGGTTAAAAAGTGAATAAATATTCATGTGTTTCAGAAAATTACCAAATATTTCACTAGATAAGACCCTTATTTCTTGGTTGAAGCTGCATTGAAACTGCATTTTTAACCTTCAATCCGTTGAGCACCACTGAAGTCCACTATATGGAGAAAAATCCTGGAATGTTTTCCTCATAAAACTTCATTTCTTCGCGACTGAAGAAAGAAAGACATGAACATCTTGGATGGCATGGGGGTGAGTAAATTATGAGGAATTTTTTACTCTGTAAGTGGACTTATCCATTAAGCTGTCGGCATGCGGTCCCTGCATCCGAAGGCCATTTCCTGCGCGGCGCGTTCGTGGCACACACTCGACTCGACGCTTCACTCACAGGAAGCCTGGTCTCACATAGAAACACTCGCGTCCACACTCACATGCACAATGGAAGGATGTCCAGTGTTATTGCAGCTCATGATGACAGACAGCTTGAAGCTCATTTATGTTCCTCTCAGGCATAAATCTGGTCTAATCAGCCAGAGACGTTTGAGAAGTCTGATACAGAGAAGGGTGTAGGGTTGATTTTGGCATTGGTGGGGACGTAACCGCAGACATTTAATTGTTTGATCAAAATTATTGCTAGGGATAAGTTAGTATGTCCTGAATTGGTAGATCATGTCACAGCAGCTCTACTAAACTCTACAACTCTTGGAAATCATTACCAGCGATGGAGACTATAGTTCTCTTCCTTAAATATGAAGAGCTCAAACAACAGATTAATGAGTTACTCCAAATTTCACAAAAATCTTATGGACGTCATTATAATAGCTTATAGCCCACATTTTACTATAGGTAATAAAATCATGGTTGTTTTGTTTTTATAACTGTACTGTCTTAATGGTTTGATGTTTTGTACTGTTTAATCTGATTAAATTAGCTAACAGAAAACAAATTGCGATAAGGTCTCCGAAGTGCCGATCTGAAATCAAAAGATTTGCCATACACGGCTCCGAAATCCCGATCTGAATACAAATGATTCACAACAATGCTCCCCGAAATCCCGATCCTGAAATCAGATGATTCAGTGAATCCCACAACCCCCGTTCTGATCCAAAAGATTTGCGAACCCCACCGAATTCCCCCGATCGAATCAACTGATTCGCCAACCGCTCCGAACTCCCGATCTGAATCAAATGATTCGTGAATCCGCACAAAGTCCCGTTCTGAAGCAAAAGATTTGCGAACCCACACCGAAGTCCCGATCTGAATCAAATGATTTGCCATACACGCTCCGAAATCCCGATTTGAATCAAATGATTCGTGAATCCGCACAAAGTCCCGATCTGAATCAAATGATTTGCCATACACGCTCCGAAATCCCGATCTGAATCAAATGATTCGCGAACCCACAAAGTCCCGTTCTGAATCAAATGATTTGTGAACCCACACGAAAGTCCCGATCTGAATCAAATATTTGTGAACCCACACGGAAGTCCCGATCTGAATCAAATATTTGTGAACCCACACCAAAGCCCCGATCTGAATCAAAAGATTTGTGAACCCACACCGAAGCCCCGATCTGAATCAAAAGATTTGTGAACCCACACCGAAGCCCCGTTCTGAATCAAAAGATTTGTGAACCCACACTGAAGCCCCGATCTGAATCAAAAGATTTGCGAACACACTCCGAAGTCCCCCCATTCTGAATCAATGATTGTGCGAAATCTGCACAAAGTCCCGTTTGAATCAAATGATTTGCCGAATCTGCACGATCCCGTTCTGAATCAAACGATTTGCGAATTCTGCCTAATTCCCGTTCTGAATCAAAAGATTTGCGAACCCACACCGAAGCCCCGATCTGAATCAAAAGATTTGCGAACCCACAACTGAGTCCGTTCTGTATCAAATGATTTTGAATCTGCACGAAGTCCCATTTCTGAATCAAGAATGATTTTTCGAATCCTCCGCACGAGTCCCCCTTTTGTAACAAAAGATTTGCTACCCCACACTGAAGCTCCATCGAATCAAAGATTTGCGAACCCACAACCGACGCCCCCCGATCTGATCAAAGATTTGTGAACCACAATGAAGCCCCCGATCTGGAATCAAAAGATTGTGCCGAACCCACAAACCGAAGCTCTCCATCCCTTAATCAAAAGATTTTTTGAACCCACACCGAAGCCCGATCTGAAATAAAGATTTGGTGAACCCACACCGAGCCACCGTCTTATCAAAAGATTTGCGGAACCACACCGCACCCGATCTTAATCAAAAGATTTTTGAACCCACACACCGAAGCCTCAGATCTGAATCAAAAGATTGTGTGACCAACACCGAAGCCCCTATCTGAATCAAAAGATTTGCGAACACCCACACCGGGAAGCCCCCGATCTTAATCAAAAATTTTGAACTCCACATCCCAACGCCGATCCCCCCCCCACCCCCCCCCCCCCCCCCTGAATCCAAAAGATTTGTGAACCCACACCACCGAAGCCCCGATCTGAATCAATAGATTTGTGAATCTGCACGAAGTCCCATTCTGAATCAAATGATTTTCGAATCCGCACAGAGTCCCCTTTTGAATCAAAAGATTTGCTAACCCACACCGAAGCTCCAATCTGAATCAAAAGATTTGCGAACCCACACTGAAGTCCCGTTCTGAATCAAATGATTTGCGAATCTGCACGAAGTCCCGTTCTGAATCAAAAGATTTGCGAACCCACACTGAAGCTCCGATCTGAATCAAAAGATTTGTGAACCCACACTGAAGCCCCGATCTGAATCAAAAGATTTGTGAACCCACACCGAAGCTCCGATCTGAATCAAAAGATTTGTGAACCCACACCGAAGCCCCGTTCTGAATCAAAAGATTTGCGAACCCACACTGAAGTCCCGTTCTGAATCAAATGATTTGCGAATCTGCACGAAGTCCCGTTCTGAATCAAAAGATTTGCGAACCCACACTGAAGCTCTGATCTGAATCAAAAGATTTGTGAACCCACACCGAAGCCCCGTTCTGAATCAAAAGATTTGCGAACCCACACCGAAGCCCCGATCTGAATCAAAAGATTTGCGAACCCACACTGAAGCTCTGATCTGAATCAAAAGATTTGTGAACCCCCACCGAAGCCCCGATCTGAATCAAAAGATTTGCGAACCCACACCGAAGCCCCGATCTGAATCAAAAGATTTGTGAAACCGCTCCAAAGTTCCGATCTGAATCCAAAGATTTGTGAAACCGCTCCGAAGTCCCGATCTGAATAAAAAAATTTGTGAAACCAACAACCGAAGCCCCGATCTGATCCAAAAAGATTTGCGAACCCACCGAAGCTCCGATCTGAATCAAAACTTTTGTGAACCCACACCGAAGTTTCCGATCGCATCAAAAGATTTGCGAAACCCACACTTGAATTCCCGATCTGAATCAAATGATTTGCGAATCTGCACGAAGTCCCGTTCTGAATCAAATGATTCATAAACCCACACGGAAGTCCTAGTAATTGGTCATCTTTTAGGATTTTTTACATCAGCCAGGACCTTAACTGTGCAGTCCCTCGAACTAAATAGAAGTCAAAGGGTGACAGAGCCTTCCCATTAGTTGCCTCCAAATTGTGGAATAATCAAATGATCCATGATTCACTATTATAATTATCCGATTGAAACATGAGCTTTGAAACAGTAAATCATTTTGCAACGCAATGGTTTAACTGATTCTAAGTTTTGAAAAGCTCTGTTTCACCCATCACTAGTGTATGTGCTTTGAAAAAATCATTACAAGCGATGTCCAAATTAGAAAATGAATGGCTCTTTGATGGAGTTTGTAGCTTAAATCACTATATTTGACCTAGTTTAAGCTGCAGTTCGTTTTGCTGACATTTCAGAGGAAATTCAGTTTGAAAGCATCCCTCATACCATTGAAGTGAATGTTCAATTTATTAGTGGATATTGTAATAAATATTTGAGAAATTATTGTTTTATCTGATTGTATTAGTTTATATCAATTGTATGATCTATTTCAGATCTGGCCGAAATGACGTCAACAGTGTTTGCATACACATATATTTAACAAAATTAATTTTAGTTTCAGTTTTTCCAGTTGTTTGTTTTTGTTTATTTCAGTGAATGGAAAATATTTTTTTTTCAGTGTTTCCTAATTTGTTTTCAATAATGAAAATGTATTTACTTTACTGTCTGTACAGATTTCCTGCGCAGAAATTCATATTTGACACTGGCATAAAAACATAATAAACCGTATACATACACATACATATCTATAGAACACATGGAATGCATTTTAGTATTAGTTTCTCCTCCTTTGATGTGCAAAGTGTTTTTGTAGCTGTTTTATGGTGAAAATGGTACATCTGAACACAAAATAACAAGGTTAACTAAAACTAAAACTGAAATAAAACAAAAAATCATTACTTGAAATAAAACGAATGTTATCTGAAAAAATTCAGCTATTTGACAAAGCAACATTTCTAATTTTGATTTGGTGATGTACATGATGTACTAAAATAACCACACTGAAATAAACGTAATACAATTATATAAACAAATATAAAAATGGCATAATTACTAAAACTCAAATTAAAATTAAAACAGAAAATATAAACATAAAAGCTGATTTGAAACATTAATACAAACTATAATATAATCTCAATCCTCTCCTGCAGATGATTTGGGGAATCACTCATGTCAGACGCTGAACTTTAACACTAATGTTAGAGGTCTGAATGCATCACTAGGTTGACTCATGCTAAAGATAATTGACTTCATACACCAGAATGCCATTACGGGAATATTAAACTAATGCATTGCATCATTTGCCCTGAGTTTACACATAAAAGAGCGTCCCGTAATGAAAAGGCCATGGCGCCCACCTGAAGCCCAATATTCCCTCACTTCTGCTGAATCAAAACATCAGGATAGGCTTTCATGCAGGAACGGCACGCTGGCTGACCTCATGACGTGAAGAGCGAGAGCCTTTGTGTTCTCCAGCCGGACGGAAATTTGATTAGTAACCTTGAGAACGTGACAAAGAGGTCACAATAGTCCTCATAATCAGAGATGACGGCTAAACGTGCATCAGAGATAAGACACTTATGGCTCATAACAGTGTTTTAAACGTTTCCCTGTTGCTCGACACATCGGCGGCAAGGTCACAGTTTCACATATCAGAGATTATTTTAAACTCTTATCGGTCCTTTAAATGTTGCATAGGTTTTTGGGCTTGATTTGGTCGAAATATTACATGAAATCTGTGACGTTAGTCCACGTTTTTCCAATTTTTGCATATCGTAGATTCAGTGTTACAAATAATTTTCGTCAACGAAATTTTTTTTCACCGACGATAACGAACTAAAACTCTTTTTGAATGACAAAAACTATGATGTAAATCTATTGACATTTTTGTCAACGAATAAAAACGAGACGAAAATGTTAGGGAGGGATGATTTGGGAAGAGATTCATTCAGAAGGAATCTGCTGCGTGGTTTCGGAGTTTAGATGCGTACTATGAACTGTGGGGGACCCATAAGCTAACACACGCTTGCTGCACGTCGCATAAAACGTTCAAAAATGTCAATATGTGGGAGTAAGAGAAGAGCAGACATATGAATAAATCTGAGGACGCAAGAGAGAACTCAATTCGGTCTGGTTTTCTGAGCGCAGACACTGAAGCATAACGTTACACACACAGAAAGCGCCTCTCACAGCGCACGAGTACTCTTTCGCGTCGCATGAACGGAGAATTACACACAAAATGATGTCGAATTGTCCGTTTTGATGAGTATTCACGTAAACACAGTTGATTCCGTCTTAAGTGAACGTAAACAGTGAGGAGAACGTGTATCAGTACATTGCATCAATTGCAGCTGTGCAATAGGTTTTAAAG
The DNA here is from genome assembly GCA_018155175.1 of Sinocyclocheilus anophthalmus. Taxonomy (NCBI): domain Eukaryota; kingdom Metazoa; phylum Chordata; class Actinopteri; order Cypriniformes; family Cyprinidae; genus Sinocyclocheilus; species Sinocyclocheilus anophthalmus. Next base: position 137,910 of record JADLZN010006403.1, on the reverse strand, counting down.
GGACAGCCATCCTCATTTATGTTTGCTATTGTTACCAGTCATTGATTTTAATCCAGCAACAACAGGAAGACAGATGAATCACGCACTGCTCTTGAAAACCGGAAAAACTTTAGTAAGCCTAAAGAATCATCTAAATTTATTTATAGAAATAATATGTCTGCTCGAAAGAATGAGGAATATGGTAAACAAGTTGCTATAAAGAATGCATAATTAGCCGATATAACCATTGGCATTTCATTAAAGAATAACCCTGTTCTTGTGTCTTTATGAGACGTGGTTTTATATTTAAATTTTAAACATAAAGGCATGTTGTGTGTCCCCCAGTAACTCGGTGTATATATCATGAGAAACCTTAAAATCACACCTATATAAGAGTTTTGGACTTTTAGAGAAATGCTTAATAAATGCTGACACTGTAACTAAACCGTTAATTTTAAGGCGACTTATACTGTATTTTATCTCTAAAATCTTTGAGCTTTAGACGACTAAAAACTCGCCAAACGTAAAAACAAGTCCGAATGACCCATAAAATATGCCTCAAACTAATTGCATTTTAGTAAAAAGACTATGAAAAACTAAATCAAAAGTGCTTTCACCATAAACACTGCAGTGAATTGGGCTTACATGGTTTTTCTGCAGGTCTATGAAGTCTTAATTCATCCTTCTTTAAATTAAGGCCCCGAAAAAGGTCTCAAATCAGAGCAGAAAGTCTTAAACTGATAAAGTTGTGGCATTAAATATTGCATGCACTCAGTATTTTTGTCTTGTTTTCCAGTGCAAATATCTAAACATCCTTAAATCAAGATACATTTGATGCAAAATGATTTGTTTTCTGAGAAAACTGACAAAATTAAGTTGATTTTTCTGAGCCTGTTAGCCGATATTTGGTCTTGCTTTAATCATAAACTCGCTTCATTTTAATTGGTTTCTCAGAAAACAAGACTTCTCATCTTCTGTCATTTTGCTTCTCAAATAAATGCATTTTGATTTGAGAATCTGCAGACGTTTGCATTGGAAAATGACAGAAATGCTGAGGAAGAACAGCACTTTTTGTAGTATTTATTACAGTAATGTAGTAATAAAGAGTAATGGAGATCTGTCCGAAGTTGTATTTTCAGCTGTTGCTAATTCAACTACTTTTCTGCTCACTAGACATTCACATTTACAGAACATATATTGACGTATTGTGTTTCCTTCAAATTAGTCCTTAAAATTTCCTTACTTGATCTTAAAAAGTTCTTTAAAAGGTCCTATATTGGCTTCATAATACCTGCAGAAACCCTGATTAAACACGCATCAGTCCTGTTAAATGTTTTTGGGCTTGATTTGGTGGAAATATTACAAAAAATCTGTTTTTCTCATTTTTCTTGCAAAGAAATGGAACGAGCAATAGCAAGGTCACAGTATAACAAATCATAGATTGCTTTAAACAGTTATGTGTTCTTTAAATGTTGCACATGCATGTTTTTGGTACAAATATTGCGCAAAATCTATAATGTTTTTCTCCTTTTTCATCCTGCAGCTTTGTCAGTTTCCTTGCAGATGTTGCATATGTTTTTGGCAGAATATTGCAAGAATATTACGCAAAATCTGTGATATTTGTCAGTGTTTTACTCAAGATCACAGCATGAGCAATGGCAAGGCCACACGTTTTTACACATCATTGCTTTATTTGTTCTTTAAATGTTGCATGTGTTTTTGAGCCTGATTTGATAGAAAAATTTCATGAAATCTGTGACGTTTTCCTCATTTATTCATATATTCCTGGCAGAGTAACAGTGAGGTCACAGGGGATTTTTTGTGATTAATAAAAACCATGCATTGCTTTAAACAGTTATCTGTACTTTAAACAATGCATATGTATTTGAATTTGACTTTGCAGAAGTATTACATGAAATCCTTTATGTTTACCCTTCATCTTCCTAGCAAAGAAATGGCACATGCAACATGAAAAACACAGGGTTTCTTTATGATTAAACCATAAAGTACTCAGTTATCTGTACTTTAAATGTTGCATATGCATGTCTGTAAAGTTGATTTGCATGCAAACGCATACATGAATGCATTGGAAATCATTGTGATTGACCTGTTTTTTCAGCATGAGTTTGTGGCTTTATTAAGGTGTTGGCGCACTGCTTGAGTGATTTAGCATTAAAATCCGTGCTCGGATGACTCCGTAATGCGATAAAGCCCCAGAATAAGAGGAAACAGCTCTGCAGACGCCAATGTGTTGACATCTGTGACGAGGCTTTTAATGTCGCCGATTCGACGGCGTCCGTAATGGGAATGTGCTATTGAGGAAAAAAATTAAACAATGTACGGATCGTTTGCTTCCTTCAGAGCTCCAGCTTGAGTCCATTATCGATGTCATCTTGATCCAATTTGATGAATTTCAGAGGGTTCGCCCAAAGAAAGGGCCCATCCGGAGCAAAGCCGGGTCATTTTTCTCTGCATTTCACCCTGATTTTTGCACTCTAGTTAACATAGCTGCCTGCTGCATGTGTTTGAGTGCTCAGCACATCTCTTTAAACAAACTGTTGCTATTACAGCTCATTTTAGATATTCACATTTAGAGAACCTATTGACGTATTGTGTTTACTACAGTTTGGTCCTTATATTTTCTAGACTTGATCTTAAAAAGGTCTTCAAAATTGATCTTCATAAAACCTGCAGAATCCCTGATTAAACACACATCAGTTCTTTGAATGTTGTGTGGTTTTGGGCTTCATTTGGTAGAAATATTGCACAAAATCTGTGACATTCATCTTCGTGTTTTCCTCATTTTTACAGGTTTTCCTGCAGATTGAGACACACTTTAAACAAAATTGCTTTAAACATTTTTCTGTTGCATATGCATGTTTTTGGATTTGATTTGGATCTTCATCAGTTTTTTTGCCCGTGGCATAAGCAGTGGCAAGGTCACAGTTTTATTTCCTTTAAATATTGCGTGTGTTTTTGGACTTGATTTGGCAGGAATATTGTAAGAATATTACACAAAATCTGTGATGTAGCCCATCTGGAGCAAACCGGGGTATTTTTCTCAGCATTTCAGCCTGATTTTTGCACTAACGCTCTCTGGTTAACAAAGCTGCTTGATGCATTTATTATAATACAAAAAATCAGCGTATCTATTTTAACAAACTATTGCTAATATAGCTCATTTTATGCTGCCAGAAAACATATCGACGCTTTGTGTTTCCTTCAGTTTGCTCCTTAAATTTTCTTTACTTGATCTTAAAAAGGTCTTAAATTGATCTTCATAAAGCCTGCAGAATCCCTGATTAAACACACATCAGTCCTTTAAATGTTGCATGTGTTTGTAGGCTTGATTTGGTAGAAATATAGCATAAAATCTGTGACGTTCATCCTCATGTTTTCCTCATTTTTACATATTTTCCTGCAGATCATGGCATGCTTTAAACAAAATGGCTTTGAACAGTTTTCTGTCCTTTAAACATATATATGCATATGCATGATTTTAGACTTGATTTTGGTTGAACTATTACACAAAATCTGTGAAGTTCCTCTTTATGAATCTTCATCAGTTTCACAGTTTTCTTTCCTTTAAATGTTGCATGTGTTTTTGGGCTTGATTTGGCAGGAGTATTAATAAATATTACACAAAATCTGAGATGTGGCCCGGTCCGGAACAAACCAGGGTATTTTTCTCAGCATTTTAACCTGATTTTTGCATTAATGCTCTCTAGTTAACAAAGCTGCCTGATGCATGCATTTTGTGCAAAACTCTGTCTAGATGCTTAGTGTATCTCTTTAACAAACTATTGCCAATACAGCTCATTTTCTGCTGTCAGAAAACATATAGATGTTTTGTGTTTCCTTCAGTTTGCTCCTTAAATTTTCTTTACTTGATCTTAAAAAGGTCTTAAATTGATCTTCATAAAACCTGCGGAATCCCTGATTAAACACACATCAGTCCTTTAAATGTTGCATGGGTTTTTGGACTTGATTTGCAGAAATAGTGCACAAAATCTGTGACGTTCATCCTCATGTTTTCCTCATTTTTACATATTTTCCTGCAGATCGAGGCATGCTTTAAACAATATTGCTTTAAACAGTTTTTTAAATGTTGCATGTGCATTGATCACACAAATCTGTGATGTTTAAAATGTGTGCTTGATTTGGCAGGAATATTAACAAATATTCTAAGAATATTACACAAAATCTGAGATGTGGCCCGTCTTGAGCAAACCGGGGTATTTTTCTCAGCATTTCATCCTGATTTCTGCACTAATGCTCTCTGGTTAACAAAGCTGTATTTTAGTGCAAAAACCCGTGTATCTCTTTTAAGTCGACCTTCATGCAGTTTCTCCCAAATGCATGCAGAGTGCTCTGAATCTCGTTCAAGACTAAACAGAAACAGGTTGTACTCGCTGTAAACGAGCTGCTGATAAATCTAGCACTAATGCGTCTCCTGAGATCTCGGCCCGTGCAGAAACGCCTGATTCATCGCCGACTCCTGTGGATGGGTTGGGTTGCATAATAAACTGGTTACCAATTTGTTTTCTAAATTAAAATCCATTTGCCTCCACCCTCGCTCGACCCGAGACCCCGTCCCAATTCTTTAAATCTAATTGACTTGTTTTGGCCGGTTTGCACTCGCTTTGATCGTCTCGCGCCGCTCAGGTAATGCTGCGATCTCTGGCTTGTTGCATCGCTCGATGGCATGCATCAGGACAGAAGAATGAGGTTATGGCTGTTTAAGCGTCAGGCTTCATCGAGTCTGGCAGGACTGAACTCTGTGCCGCTTTATACTCTGTTACTGAGGTGAAGGGTGAAAGTGCAGCATGGTTACGGATGCAATGGAATATTTTTGCCATTTGAAGAGAACATCAGAGACAACATGAGTTACGCTCTTTGTTCTCTGATAGTTTGCCATAAACGCTCTGATATTCGCCTGATAAGACGATTGTTCTCTTCTGTGCCTCTACGTGTAGATGAGAAATGGTTTAGATTTAATACTCAATAAATGTACACTGTAAAAATTTTTTTTTTTTAAATGTACTGGGAATCTCTGCTAGGACATTGTCCATTAATTTAGCAGACTTTTTCATTAGCACTAAACTCAGTGTATTCAATATACAGGTAAAACATCTGTAAAAAAAACATGCATACTGAAAATTCCTTCATAATAATACAGTATTGTGCCCTATTTTTACAGATTTATTTTTACGGCATAAATATATTTTTAGTAATTGGAGGCACAGATATTTGTATATAAAATATTTTACCATAATTAAAACATGTATATTTTTTTTTTCGTGTAAGTTTTTTATTAAATTAATTTGTAATTAATTAGTTTATTATTTATTGACAATTGCAAATGGATGTACAAAATCTTAAACGTGTTTATTAGCATATAAATACTTCTGCATAATTGTTTCAATATAATATATATATCTTATCATATATATATATATATATATATTAGATATACGGAACGCACAACATGAGAAAACCACCCTTTACCACATAGAACGATGATGTGTTGGTTGTTGTTGTGGGAGTGTGGTGTGGTTGTGTGTGTGTGGTGTGTGTGTGTGTGTGTGGTGAGAGTTTGGTGTGGTGTGTGTGTGTGTGTGTGTAGAGTGTTGTGTGTGAGAGTGTGAGTGTGTGTGTGTGTGGAGATGTGTGTGGGTGAGCGTGTGTGTGTTGGTGTTTGGTGGTGGTTTGCAATAGTGTGAGTGTGTGGTTGTGTGTGTGTGTGTGTGTGTGTGTGTGGGAGAGTTGTGTGTGTGTGTGTGTTGTGGTGAGTGATGGGGGTGTGTGTGTGTGGGGTGTGTGTGTGAGAGTGTGTGTGTGTGTGTAGAGTGTGTGTGTGTGTGGTGTGTGTGGTGTGAGAGTGTGAGTGTGTGAGAGTGTGTGTGTGTGTTTGTGTGTGTGTGAGGTGTGTGTGTGTGAGAGTGTGTGTTTGTGTGTGTGTGTGTGAAGTGTGTGTGTGTGTGTGTGAGTGATTGTGTGTGTGTGTGTGTGTGTGTGTGAGAGTGTGTGGTGTGTGTGAGTTGTGTTGTGTTGTGGTGTGTGTGTGTGTGTGTGAGAGTGTGGAGTGGTGTGTGTGTGGGTGTGTTGGTGTGTTTGTGTGTGTGTGAGAGAGTGTGTGTGTGTTTGTGTGTGTGTGTGTGTGCGTTTTTGTGGCAAATGAGGACATAAATTTGTATTATGACAAAGGTATGACATAGGTATTATTAGGAGAAGGTGACTTTTCAGGACATTTCAGTCCCCACTTTTCAAAACGCTTATAAAGCACACAGAATGGAGTGTATTGACAATCTGAAATAGCACAAAGTCTCCTGAAAGGGGTAGGTTTAGGGGTAGGGTTAGTAAAGGGCAATAGAATATACGGTCTTTACAGTATAAAAACCATTACACCTATGTGGAGTCCCCACTTTTCACAAAAACAAACCTCTGTGCGTGTGTGTGTGTGTGTGTGAGTGTGTGAGAGTGTGAGTGTGTGAGTGTGAGTGTGTGAGTGTGAGTATCTCATTTTATGCAGTTTACCGTAGATGACTATATCTGATATCTGTTGACCAAAAAATAGTTTTGAGGTATTTTTCATGTGTTTTTCCATTTCTGTGGTTTCATTAATTGTTTTGCATGTCAGGAAAGTTGCAGAAAAAGCCGCTGTGATTAATTTATTTGGCAATTATTAGTAGTAACTAACCTGCCAAACTTTTACAGTGCAGCTACAGTTAGTAAAAGTTTTAGGATAAACCTTCTGAATTAATGACTTAAAAACTCAAAAGTAGTTATACGTTCTTGCCGCTATACTGTGGTTTAATGTTAAGCAGGACGTGATACAGCCAGAGGCTCCGAATCCATCTTTAAGAGCCGCACAAACCGGGAAACAAGTGTTTTTACAAGCTTCTCCGCATTTCAAACACAATAGCTGTCATCAGCCGGCGCTTTCAATAAGAGCTTCATCTGGACGAGAGCCAGAGCTTTGACAGGAACTCACATTACCAGCCCAAAATAGAGTACTGCTAATTTAAGACAAAAAAGAAAGAAAGAAAGAAAGAAAATGAATTGTATTGTTTGGAATGTTAATGAGTAACAGCACGCTATACTTAGAACAATTTCATTTTTCTCATTCTTGTGTAATTATTAAATTAGTTTTTAAGAGCTCATTATTGGAGAGATATTTGTCTTTTTTTTGTTTTTGGTCATTTCTCATAGTTTTTTTTTCTTCTTAAATAAGCAATACTATATTTAGCGTTCTAAATCCACATAGAGTATTTAAATAAACCGAAAAAGGCAAAGAAAGAAAGAAATGAGACAAGGACCTAAATTGATAATTCTAAAGTATTTATTTATTATTGTATATTATAAATAAGTACCTATAGATTAATAAAAATATCATTATATTCTATATTTAAATAAGTTTTTATATATATATTGTATATATATATATTATATATATTATATTATATATATTATATATTATTTTTAATATTTTATATAGAGAGTGAGAATATTAATATTTATTCAAAATGTTTAAATATTTTTTAGATATTTATTTATACTTATTTATATTAATATATATTTATATATATTATTATATATATATATATATATAAATTTAGATATATCTATCAATATATATAAAATACAAATATATATAAAATAAAATACAAATATATATAAATAATATACATTAAAATATATATATATCTATATATAATTTATCTTTATTGATTTATAGATTATTTAAAAGATTTATATTGAGAGAGTTAAATAGAGCATTTTAAGTCAATCTCAAAATACAGAATAGTGATGTTAACATGCACTTATTAATTTATCAGTTAGACAGTGAGCTAAAATGCTTCTCTTGAGCTTCTAAAGCAGATTCAGAGCTTGTTCCCAGCTCTCACATGCAGGACTGGCTCCGGTTAAAGTGTCAGTGGAAACAGAAGCATCGGCTCATACTCGCAGGCAGAGTGACCCTCTTAAGAATGAATTCCTTCCTCTGGCTTTTAACACCTGCTGCTGGGAGTCACTGGGGCCCGAGCGGGAATGAGGGCCGACTGACTGCAGGGTCACCTGGGTGGCCATGAGACGCAGCTGCTGTGAAGAACACAGAGCCACACACTGAGCTTCACACTGCAGTGTAATCTGCTAAAGCCTGCTATGAAAACACGCGCGTACAGTCGCTCACGCTGACCACATGTTAGCCACTTCACTAATTAGTCCATAAACCGGGTGATTAATCACATTTACTACTGGTGTTAAAGTGCAATTAGTGCTGACAGTCACACGTCTATAAAAAAATCCCAACTACATCCCAGCTGACACACATCTGTGCTAAAAACGTTACCAAAACGTTATTTCTGAAAGTTCGAAATGTCCAGTTTTTTTACATTTTAAAAACATGTTGCTCTTGATTATGCAACATTCCATTTTGCAAACATTATGGGAATGTTAGTTTTGAATATTATCTGAATGTTCCAAAAGTAACATTTAAAAAAAACCCGTGTTTTAAAATCTTTTTTTGCTTAGTTATGCAAATGTTAATGGAACGTTCAGTTTTGCGAACATTATGAGAATGTTGAATGTTCTCTGAAAGTTCCAAAACATGTGACTTAAAAAAAAAAACGTTAGATTACATCTAAAGTAATGTTTCAGGAATACCACATTTACAGCGATGCATAAGGATATTAATTTTTGAGAACATTACTGTGAGGAACGTTTGTTCCTAACTTTGAAAGAACCTTCAAAAACATTCTGAGAACGTTCCCTGTTAGTTACGATGGTAGGCTACTAAACATGATAAAAAGTTCGAAATACCACTTTAATACCCTTTCTTACTTTGCATTACCCATAAAGTTCATTATGGTTTTCTGTTAACCAAATGTTTCCTAATTAGCCCATTAACTAATTGATTAATCAAGCTGTTGACATTTCCCTCTGGTGTGGTGTTAAGGTGCAATTCAATTACTGCTGACGGTCACCTGCTTATTAAAGGTGACATATCATGAAAATCGACTTTTCCCAGTTTAAATTCTAAATCAGGTCCCTGGTGCATATAACAGCTAAAGGAACCTGAAAAGATTAATCCAGTAAACTTGTTTGGAAGCCTTGTTCTGCAAGCGTCTGAAGAAACGAGCGCATCTGATTTCGCTCCCCTAGTGACGTGGCAAAGGGATCTCATTATAATATTACCGCCCCTTAATCTGTAAGTTTACACCCACGGCGCCGTCATTGTGATTTCGCAAGTGACAACGGTGTACCAGCTCTAATGCCATGGCGAAAGTTTGAGCAAAACATACTAACTGTTCTACCTTTGGCTGCACAGACAAGCACAGAACAATATTTAGAGTCCCAGCCTCAGAGGAGACAACAGAGCAGGTGCATTTTTATTGATTTATTTACTGTATATTACGCTGCTGCCATACAGATCTAATATAAACATGCGATTTATTTCCCAGCTGTTTACCTTCACAGACATAACCCACTGTTTTTGTAACTCTTTTTTTTGTGTTTTTAACATAAACTTGTGTGTGAATGAGAACTTAGTTTAGTACTCACATGCTGTGACAGCCGCTTTCTGTGCGTGTGCTTCGGATGTGTGCGCTCAGAAAACCGTATATCAGAAGTTTAAACTCATATGGTTTAAAACGCATGATTTCAGCGCGATAAACATGATAATCAGAACCAAAACAGATGTTTTTTAGCAGATACCAGCTGTAAAGGCGCAGCTCTATTCTGGAAAAGGGGCGGGTAGCAGCAGCTCATTTGCATTTAAAGAGACAGGCACAAAAACTGCGTGTTTCTGCTTCCACTCAAAATAGCCATTTTCAAAATGATATAATAAATGATCTGTGGAGTATTTTGAGCTGAAACTTCACAGACACATTCTGGGGACACCAGAGACTTATATTACATATTGTAAAAAGGGGCGTAATATGTCTCCTTTAAAACACACCATAGTATTTACATGAAACTGCATGATGCTAACATGTACAAAATACCATGATAATAACTCTCTGTTGCTTCTTTGTATGCACTTCCACCGAAAGCATGGTATGTTTGAGTAGCTTTCTGATTTTCTACCCAATCCGAACAGTTTTCTTTGTCTCTTGCTTCATTCTGGTTGATGTTGTGGAGTATTTGACCTCTGAGAGTAGCTGCTTATCGGCCGCTGATCTGCTGCAGCGCTGGTGGGGGAAGCCCGAGATGCCCAGCTCCAGACAAATGTGCTATCTGGAAGTCTGTCACGAATACCAGCATGTGTGGACGGAGTTCAGGCACTGAACCCAGCAGTTCACACCCGCCTCGAGCCCTTATCGCCAGCATCATCCTCCCATCAGACACCGAGCACTACAGGAGAGGCGCGAGCTTTTGCTCCTTCATTGGGCTTTCATTTATTCATCCTTGAGCTGTGCGTGTGTGATGATG
>JADLZN010006403.1:92500-122500 GCA_018155175.1 Sinocyclocheilus anophthalmus | reverse complement strand
GTCCAGCGTTCGCTCGAGGGCAGCCGCGCGACTGACTCTCTGTGGCTTTGGGATGTTTAACTTGTGTACAAAATTGTGTAACTCGTCCTGCATTGCTTGTGCTCTGGACGTCAATGATTTTTCTTGTTCTTTTGGCAAGAAGCAGCAACCTAACAGCCTTTTTATTTTATTTCATTTCATTTCACACCTCAATGATTCCTCAAATTCCTTTTTTTCCCCTTTTTTTTTAGCAACAAGCAGCCACCTTACAACCCTTCTATTATTTTATTTAATTGTATTGTATTTTATTATTCCTTTTAGGCATCGGTGACTCCTCAAATTGATTAAATGATTGATTGATTGATTTGGCAACAATATTTTATTTTATTCTGGTAAATGTGCTTTATTTTCATAGATATATGGATCTAATTTTCTCTATTTGAAATATTATTCCTTTCAGACATCAATGATTCATCTTTTTTTTTTTCTTCTTCTTTTTTTTTAACTTTTGGCAATAAACAGCCACCATACAATCTTTATTTATATGTTTGTTTGTTTATTTATTGTAAATGTGTTAATTTTTCATAATTTTTTATAATATTTTGAATGCAACAAAGAAGTCTTAAAACAGGCCTTTAATAAAATAGGCCTCTAAATTTTCCCTAATGTAATTTCATATTTCTATATTCTAGAAACATTTCATATTTCTTTCAGACATCAATGATTCCCCAAATCGTTTTTTGGCTTTTGGTGATAAACAACCACCTAACAAAAACTTTATTTCTTTGTTTATTTATTCGTTGTGAATGTGCATTAAAAATTGTAGTTTCAAAATAATGTATATGTAAAAAAAAAAATTTCTTTAAAATATTATTTTATATTTCTTTTAGACATCGGTGATTCTTCTAATCTTTTTTTTCCCCACCGAAACCACAGAAACCACCAAACCACATAAATATTTCTATATAATGTCATATGTAATAATCCAAATTTTCTATACGCAAAATGAAATTTCTTTCAGACATCAGCGATTCTTCCGATCATTTTTTGGCCACCTGGATCACCCTAGAAACTGCCTAGCAACATCCTGACATGATGCAGTTTAATAATATGAGCAGCAACAGTGATGCTTGACTCATCAAACCCTTCTAAAGACTTTGATGGGAAATGTTCAGACCTCATTTGTGATTTTTGCTGAAGCATCAGAGATGAAGTGCGGCGTCGTCTGGTTGAGTACGAGTGACTCTGGAGCGTCAGATGTTTTCATGAGCGTCTTGTTCTCAGATAGAGTCAGAACAGAGCGAGCAGATCTTCACATCAAGGTCAGCGCTCACACGATGAAGCCGTCACAAGGCCTAGATATCAGTAGGATTTTAGTCTTAAACCCAATTATACAAATGCTTTTATATGTGGAGTTCACATAATCTTAAATTAGAATTATATATAAAACTAATCTTTTGTAGGGGTCAGCATCTGTTAAATTATCCTTTTGCCTGGTTGAAAATGCTTTTTAAAAAAAACTTTACACACAACTTAAAAGTAAAACATTTGGACACATCACAAAATTACATAACATTTGTTATTTAGTGGTTGGTTTTGTTATTATTTATTTATTTAAGTAAATGTTTGGACACATTACTTAACATACTATTTATTTATTATTTATTATTTAAACGTAAATGTTTGGATATACTATTAACATTTTATTTATTTATTTATTTGATTTAATTTATTTATTTCTTCATTCATTCATGTTATTTATTTATTTAAATGTAAATGTTTGCCACATTATTGAATAATATTTAGTTATGTATTTATATTCCGATTCATTCATTTATTTTTTTCAAGTAAATGTTTGAACACATTAATTGAAATATAATGTATTTATTTATATTCATTCATCATTTGTTTATTTATTTAAAAGTAATGTTTGAACACATTAAATTGAATAAGATTTATTGATTTATTGATTTATTTATTTCCTCTCTTCCATTGTTATTTATTTAAAAGTAATGTGTGGACCACATAAATAAAATAACATTTGTTTATGTGTTTATTTATTTATTTAAAAGAAATGTTTGGACACATTATTAAAAGAACATTTATTTATTTAAAAGTAAAATGTTTTGGACACATAATTAAAATAATATGTATTTATTTATTAAAGTATTTATTTATTTATTTAATGTAAATGTTTGGGACAATTATTCATTAAAATCATATTGTGTTATTATATTTTTATTTTATTTTTTTGTTATTTTGTTTATTTATTTAAAGTAAATGTTTTGGACCCATTACATAAAATAAAATGTATTATTTAATTTTAAAAATAAATGTTTGGACACCGTTCCTAAAATGGCATTTATTTATTTGTTTTGCTAAAAATATTTTTGATTTCTTTTCTTTTTGTCTTTTGATGGTATAGAATATGGCACATCACAAATGGCTTGAACCGCATAAATCTCTAGAACGTGATCGTGTGTGTGGCTTCTGTTCCTTCTGACTCTCTCCTCTCTCTTCACGATTAATGAAGCGAAACAGAAGGAGCGCTGCTGAAAATACAGCAGGTTTAGTGAGCAGTATAAAGTACATTCTGTTATATCTTATTTCTATTTCTGCAACATTATTTTGGGTATCGTATTTTGTAAATACTGCACATTATCATCTGTTTACATTGAACTTGAAATGGAGAAATGACAAAAGTAGCAACAGAAGCTGTTTTTCTGTGTATGCAGCAGTTTTTCTGTTCTCAGTCTGTTAAAAATAGCTTCATAACATATATCTGTGTGTTTGTTGATGAAGGAGGCTGTAGGAATGATAAACACAGAGGAGGGTTGTGTCTACTATGAACAGCGCTGATCTTAACTGATAACACAGCAAACACTAGAGGAATACTGCTACATAGCTGACAATATAAACATTATTAAATTAATTTATGTGTGCTTTAACAGCTAAGACAATATAATAATCTTAATTTTATTAGAAAAAAATTCCACCCAAAAAGTAAAATATTTGGACACATTAAAGTAATTAAAATAACATTCATTCATTAATTTATTGATTTACTGTAAAGATTGATCGATCAATTGATTGAAATGTTTGTGCATTGAAATTTTATTTATTTTTTGCATCACGGTAAGTGTAGAAAACAACTTAATTTCTGAAATCATTGCAAAAAAAAAAAAAAAAAATGCATTTTTAAAAAAATCTAAAAAGAAGCCTAATTCTCTTTACTCGTAAATAAATTAATACTGTGTGCTTTCACAGCAAAGACAGTAAAATAATTCTAATTTAATTTTTAAAAATTCAAAAGTAAAACATTTTGAAACATTTGATAATTAATTTAAACACATTAAAATAATTTAAATAACTATTTATTTATTTGTTTGTTTATTTTGATTGATTGATTGTAAATCTGGGGAAAAAAAACGTTCATGTCAACACTGTCAAAATGGGCACAAAAAACCTAATAGTGCCTTAGATATAATATATAACGAAAAATAATGTGTGCTTTCAACAGCAAAGTCGATTACTTTTTTTTATTCCAAAATTTCAAAGTAAACAATGATACTAATCAATTTCTTTTATTTATTTAAATATCCATAATCATTATTTTATTCCGAATATACCTTTAAAAGGTCTGACATTCATAGTAGTATATATAATATTAATTTGATCATCTGTTTTGATATATTAACAATATGGTAACCTCAGAACACCTCAGTTACTATTACTAGCTTTATTTTACAGTGTCCGTGTTATAGATCTGCTACAGTAATAAAGTAAATATGCATAATTACAGCAGCTTAATCCCTAAATCAAGCATCAGCTCACAGTAAGCAGCCTACATGTCTGTATTAATATTACTCGATAGAGTCGATACTACACTGCAATAATAATCCAGAAGCAGCGGTAAGAATATGTGGAGTGTCTGCTTTTTTGGTGGATATGGTAAATTATTATCTTATTAAATTATTAAATGATATCTTTTGGAAGCTGCATGCAAAATCCACTGATAAAAAGTATTTTGTGGTGAAGTAAATGCTATCGAAATACAAAAGTAATTTCTACATGAAATAATTTAGTTCAGGCGAGAATTTAAAAAAGGAGTGAATTCTATATTAGTACTCAATTTAAGCTTGTAGAAATTAAAGTTTGAACTTATAAATAGGCTATATTTTACCTGGAATTGTTTGTTATGTTTACAAGGATTATTTAAGTAAATATCAAAGTTATGATCCCATTGTTCCCATCATGCACTGGGGCATGAATAATTAACAAGGTTAATTCCATACTTAAATTTTTATTTAATCTATGTAAAATTCTATTTAAAATTTCAATTTTTAAAACAAAATGTAGTAAATTTCATAAAAAGTAAGTTTTTTTTCAGTGTTGAAAACCCTCCCACTCCCTTTATATAAACTGTTTTAGAAATACAATAAAAATAGCTATATAGAGATATATATCATTATTGTGAAATAAACGGTATATAAATGCCTCATTTGTTCATTAATTCATGAGAAATTTTATTCCACAGTAAGATATATATATATCTTGATGTAGCTATTTTTATTTTGTTCTTGTTATTGAAACTAAGAACAAAGAAACAAATTACAAACACAATAGAACTAAATACATTTTCAGCTACAGTGGTTAAGAAATACTACGTTGAATAATCTAGTTTATAACTAAAACACTGCAAAGTTTCCACTGTATGAATCAAATATGAATTGAATCTTTTAAAGATGCAAAAGTGATTCCGTCAAGAGCAGTGCACTCTTAAATATAAAGGTGCTTATAGAAGAACCATTTTTGGTTCCACAAAGAAGCATTCAGTTAAAGAACATCTCTTTCTTAGCTTTTTATAATCTGAAGAACCTTCTTTTGCCACAAAGAAGCTTTTGTGAAAAAGAAAGGTTAAAGTTGGAACCATTTAGACAAAAAAAAGGTTATTCTGTGGCATCGTGAAGCGCCTTTATTTTTGAGTGTGAGTGATTCTCTCTATTTTGTTGTTTTATTAACATAAAGGCTACAGACAGCAGCAGGTAAAGTAGGCTGCTGTCACTTTAAGACTGACTGCATGGATCCAATATACTGAAACACATGCGGTTTTCTCCCAACTGTTTATGTTTGTTTAACACATAACCAACTGTGTTTGCATGAATACTCCACACACTTAATTGTGTGTGTATCTGATCATTCAAGCGCAATAAGACGTGAAACATCTACCACATCCCACTATATATATACTGTATATATATCCCCGGACTGCATTACACTTGAACACTCTGTACTCTTCAAAAACTCTGTATTCTTACTGGATGAAAACTAGTGACTCAGCTGTGTTTGTTTTGATTTTTTTCTAAGGACTTTTCCAAAAGATGACGGACAAATCAAGAGAAATGTAAATATATTTCAGTCTTTCATTTTTGTGCTGTTAGCAACATGTCAGCATCAGATTCTGTTGGATGCATTATCTGCAATCACTGCCATAATTAAGATGATGCATTTCACATAATTGACCATTGTGACATGTTTCACCCTTAATTCACCTTTTTACATAATTTGGTGCTGCATTTTTAGGAGTTATTGGTGTTTTTGAGTGCTGCATTTTTAGGTGTTATTGTGCAATGTTTATGCTATTTCAATTATAGTTAGGAAAAGGTTTGTGTTAATATTGAGGATCGTGAAATCTGTAGAGTTTTCGTTTCAATGTAACATTTTGGTGTCATAACAAGCCTAATTATTGCCACTGCCATGATTCAAATAAAGCAATTAGCCTTTTGACCAGAATTACCCAGTTTCATAAATATGCATTTGACAAGAATAATCATTGTGACATGGTTTACTCTTAATTCAGCATTTCATCATTTTGTGCTGTTTTAATGTGTTTTTGAGTGCAATGTTTACCTTAAGTCAGTTGGAGTTAGTGATCTGTTTTGTAGTGATACTGAGGATTGCGAAATCTGTAGAGTTTTGGTTTCAATTTATAACATTTGTGTTGTTGTGAGAAGTCTAATTAGCATTATTGCAATGGTTAAAATAATGCATTTGACATATCTGACCATAGTGATATAATTCACTCTTAATTCACATTTTTACATAATTTTGTGCTGCGTTTTTAGGAGTTATCTGTGTTTTTGAGTGCAAAGTTTGTCCTATTTCATTTGGAGTTAATGATTCATTTCGTGGTAATATTGAGAAGCATGAAATCTGTAGAGTTTTGGTTTCAATTTATACATTTGACATATCTGACCATTGTGGCATATTTCACTCTTAATTCAGCATTTTGCACCATTGTGCATTGAGTTTTAAGGTGTTTTTGTGTGCGTTGTTTATCCTGTATCAACTAAAGTTAGTAATTTGTTTTGTGTTGATATTGAGGATTATGAAATCTGCTTTGATTTCAATTTAACATTTTGGTGTCACTGCCATGATTAAAATGATGCATTTGCCATATTTGTCCACTGATAATTCAGCATTGCACAGTTTTTAAGTGTTCTCGAGTGCAGTAACCGGTGTTGTGACAGAAGTGGTTACCTGTCATCTGTCACTCATTACGACGGCTGGCTCTTAACCCATGCATGCGTCTGTTTGTTTGGTTAAACGCAGGCCGGGCCGAGAGAGACGCGCACCGGAGAACGTGGAGCGCCCGGCGTTTCTGTCTCTTGTTAACAACCAAGGTGTTTGTTTTCCTTACCTCTCCTTTCCTTCTTTTCTTTCTCTTCCTCCATCTCTCCAGGAGGGATGTGTGCTGCTGGTGTGCGGTGGGTGGCGTTAGTCCAGGATCCTCCAGATCTGTGGCCTTTCTGCAAATCCGAGGCTTGTTTGTGTTTCCTCTGATTGAGAACACATTGTCTGGGGTCCGAGCGGGATGCATCCCTCTGACCTCTGGTGAGGGTTCTGCGGGGAAGTGAGCCCTCAGAAGGGGGCGACCCGCGTGCCACCGAGACCAAACCTGGCAAACAAACGCCCGGCGGTCTTGAGTTACTGCTCTTCTAACACAATAAGTATCACTCATGTGAAATATGGCTTATTTGCGGTAACGTTTGGGTCAGTACGAAACTTCTGCTCACCAAAGCTGCATTTGTTTGATCAAAATTACAGTAAAAATCTGTAAAATGGTTAAATGTTTTTACTATTTCAAATAAGTGTTTTCTATTTGAATTTTATATAAAAATCCAATTTATTTCTCTGATGCAAAGCTGAATTTTCAGCATCATTACTCCTCAGTGTCACATGCTGATTTGCTGCATTTATTTGATCAAAAATACAGTCAAAGATGTGAAATATTATTATAATTTAAAATAGCTGTCTTCTATGTGAATATCTGTTAAATGTAATTTATTTGTGATCAAAGCATCATTCCTCCAGTCTTCAGTGTCACATGATCTTCAGAAATCAGTATAATATGCTGATCTGCTGCTCGAGAAACATTTCTGATTATTATCAATGTTGAACACACTTGTGCTGCACAATATTTTTGTGGAAACTGTGATACATTTTATTTTTCAGGATTCACAGATGAACAAAGTTCAAAAGAACAGTATTTATTTGAAATAGAAATCTTTTCTAACATTATAAATGTCTTTACTGTCACTTTTGATCAATTTAATGCAACCTCACTGAATAAAAACATTAATTTCTTTCAGAAAAATAAAAATCTTACTGACCCCAAACTCTTGAAAGATAGTCTAACTGGTGACTTCTCATATTTCATGCACACCAGATATTTTATAACCCATGCATTATGTCACATTTTTAATTCAAGTTGCATTTTTGTGTAAATGCACCTGTACGTTTTTCAAATAACAAATCAAGAGGGAAATAATATCACTTCCGGTTCATCCGTCACACCACAAACAGAAGGTCAGCTCAAGTGCATTGCATTGTGGGATACAGCTGTGGTTGTCACTGCACATTGTGGCAAATGCAGTACATCATCTCACACTGAAAATGTGTTTAAAGACCATCATTTCCACGCACTTATTGTTTCTTCTGTGAGTTTGCGTGTGTGTTTGAGTAGATTTGGCCAAACAGATGAAGCGATTGGTGCGCTGTGTGACTGAACTTCCTTCAGGAAGACGAGAGTGGAATTCAACATAAACAGGACACTGAAGCGCAAGACTCTGCCATCACAGTAAAGAGCGATGTGATCCACACACTCGTGTGAAATCAACACGTTAGCTGCTAATGTCAGCACTTTAGTTATTAATAAGCACCTTTAGGGAAATAAGTGTAAGCCTAATCAGCTCATGGGAAATATTAATAATTAACCATAATTAGTTATAATTAATTATAAATATTTAGTTCTGCTGTAGATATTTAGCTGACCTCTTAGGGTCAACTGTCTTGTTAATTCTAAGACGTTAATTTCCTGG
This sequence comes from Sinocyclocheilus anophthalmus, assembly GCA_018155175.1. Taxonomy (NCBI): domain Eukaryota; kingdom Metazoa; phylum Chordata; class Actinopteri; order Cypriniformes; family Cyprinidae; genus Sinocyclocheilus; species Sinocyclocheilus anophthalmus. The sequence goes on along the minus strand of JADLZN010006403.1, from coordinate 114,140 downwards.
TTAAAGGAAATAACTTTCTTACTGTACAATTCTATAAGTTTGTAACGTAAATCCGCATGATTATTGACTCCGGTTATGAGTAAACAATGAACACGTCAAGTGTGATACAAGTAAGGTTTTATTAACTACATAAACACTTAAACTAGTCTAACATACTACATAAACACATTAAGCCGTCTAACATCACCTACACACACACACACATACAGTTGGTATAGGAAAGGGTTAAAGGTTAGCACTAAAGAAAGAGACATAAGGAATGACATTTATGAACTCCTTTTGCATCTTCAGCAGATCTACACCTGAGGGACACGTCAGATTCTTAGTTCAAACAAACCTTGTAATAAGGTGTAACTGATACTTAATGCATCCATTAAATCGACTAAGTTTGATACTTGCGTATGTCTTAAAAAGATTCCTGATGCAATCTTAAGACCCAAGATCTTTGCTGAAGTTGGTAGATGAAAAAGAACCAGTTTGAGTCAGATAATCTTGATGAATGGAAAAGCTATGCCGGAGCCTGGCACAAGCTTTGGTATCCTGGAGCGTTTTCTCACATCTTCATCTTAGCATATGACTGAACCACCGACTGGGGCGGGTCACATGGAGTGTGGCCTTTTAAAGCCTGCAGAGATTCACGCCTCTCAAGATGGGTTCGTCCAATGAGGAAGGCTGAAATCCCAAGCGGGAGGTTGGAAATACTGGGGATTTTGATGACTCTTTGTCGTAAAGCCTGGTATTTTGCATATGTAATTCGCTGGAGTGTTGAGGCACTAATTAGTACAGATTATTAGAACATCAATATGTTGCATAGGTCTCAGCATATAATATACACGCTTGTTTCTATCATAAGAAGGCGAATTCATAGATACTAGACATGAAATAGGTGAGGTTATATTAACTAGTGGTCTATGATAACATGAATAAAACAGCATACACTACAACAGACAATATACAAGACAGTAATGGTATACACAATGACCAAAGGATATGGGTATTCAATCAAAGAAAGGTTTTCCTATGAATTACTTAGAGAACAGTCCATTTCTCTGGGCACTGTGTGTCTTTCTCATGAGTAAAATGAGGGAGTTTCTCTTCTCCCCTACATTTCTTTTAGTGAGAATGCCATAAAACCAGTGATATCATGATTCGTTGTCATGGTGATCAAGGTGGGGGATGGTGTTCAGCAGACATCCTGGCATCCAGTTTATTGGGTGAGGTGACTGTGACGTTTTGTTAATCTAATGAATAATTGATTTTTTAAATCAAATTAAAATTAGTGTGTCAGATTGGTCGAGACGCTACATATTTCCCCCCTTTCGAGCGTTGTTGTCCGTAGAAGAGACAACAACGAGCGATGTCAAGGTGCAGAACAATCGACCACACACCTGGCACTCACGGCTGGGAGCCAGTGGTGGTTTTGGCTGTTGGTGCCGTGTTGGATACTGTCTGGTGGTGTGCTGTGGTGATGTAAGCTGTAGCACGGTGTGGGTCCTCGAGCTTATGCAGCAGGTGTCGAGGCTGTGTCACCTGTCATCCTGAAGTGAGTTAGTCCGGGTAGGATGTTTTTGTTGATGCTGTTAGCCAGTAGGCTATCTGTGGTACCCACGATGTGGAACAGCCGGGTTAGACTCTCACTGGTGAGAGTGCAGGTGGTTCCAGGGATTGCAGGTAATTGTTATGGAGATTTTGTAGCGTGCAGAGAGATTCAGACTGACCTAGTGATGATGGCAAGAGAGCAGCAGGTGGTTGTTAGCTCTCTGTTCTGCCCGGACGTCACTAGAAATCTGATGTTTGCGGTGTTGCTTGGCTCTTGTGGTGGCACCGACTTGATCTTGCCTGAGTTGTGTTGGTAGAGCTTTCGCTGTTGGGCATGTGGGCCCGTTGCTCAATCCAACGTTGTCTGGCTGCTTCTGGGGGTGTCGACCGGTTTCAAGGGATGCTCCTCCCTTGGAGGGGCCTGATGCTGTGATGCAGCAGGCAAGGAGTCAGAGGTTTGTCCTTCTCAATACTCCTTAGTTGAGTTTTGTTCAAGGAGCTCTTTTGCGAGTTTCAGCAGCTCCTGTAACCCAGAGGTAGTCGTGTCCAGCTGTCCTTGTGTAGCCTTCGTTGTGTGGAGGAGGATGTTGTGGTTGACTGCTGTTGGACATACCGTGGTGTTTGCAGGATGAGGACGCCTTTTTCCATGGCTTTTCCCAGTGGTTGGTCTGGAACCTGGGTCTGTTGCCATGGTGATGGCTCTGTCCTCTTCTGGCTAGGGGCTTTCTGTAGAAGGGTTTTGCATTGTGGCAATGCTGGGTGCCTTCTGGTGCCCGCTTTGGATTCTGAGTTGTGAAGTTCAGACTCAGTGGGGTTTGACAAACACCTTTAGTGGAGGCCTTGTGCTTGTTAAAGGCCTTCTGTGTCAGGTTACGCAGCTGTTGATTAGGCATTGTGCGGCAGGCCCTAATGCCTAGGTGCCTTCTTGCAGCTGGTGTCCTCCGCCATCCCAGGGTATTTGTGAGCTTTGGAGTAAGTTTGTCAAAGTCTGTGGTAGTGAGCATGGGGAGTTTCATGCTGGCCCTGCTTGGTGTCTGGGGCAGCGATCAGTCCGTGTTCAGACTCTGGGTCTGAGAGTATTTAGGTTGCCAGATGTGTTGTCTCTGGCCAGCTCGTTGGGGTCTGTGGGGTCACACGGTGTGTGTGTGTCTGCAGTGATCCTCTGGAAAGGTCCTTGCCCCACCCCCTTGTGGCTGCTGATTGGTGACGTGTGAACAGTGGCTCTCGCCCCCCCCCTCGCATGTTCGGACTCTTGGGCTGAGGGGGTGGCCTGCTGGCCAGGGGAAGTTCTGTTTCGTGTTTTCCCTATCTTTTCGCCTTGTGGTCTGCAAGCATATTTTAGTTCATTTGTGACACTGAATTCACCTCGTTGCGTTGCTTCGGTTCGCCTGAAAATTTTTATTTTTTTTTTGCAGCTGCAGAGGTTTTCAGGGAGCTGACTTGTGAAGTGTCAAGCAGAAGGCTTTGGCTCCCTTTCCCCCCTTTCGTAGCTGTGCACAGGCGTGGAGGGCTTGCACTGCTGGCGACGTGGTGTTCAACTTGCTGTCTTTTGCTTAGGTCTATGCGCAGTCGTTAGGACTGTTTAAATTCTTTCTGAACCAAGTCAAGCTCCTTTCTAATTGCTGAGTCAGGGTTTGGGCCTCAGCTCTGGCTGTATGCAGCTGGCCTTTTAAGGCCTTAGATGTGGTGTCTCTCTTATTTAGTTCCACATATGTTGTTTTAAGAGTGACTTTGTGTGAAACAGTTCTCTTTTCAAGTCCTGTGTGATGGCTTTTTCCAGCGGCGCTTGGTGTTGAGCAGCTGTTAGAGCCTCTGTGAAGACTGGTGATTTCTTTCTGTCGCACCATTCGGTGAGGTTCTTTGCATCCGTTCTGTGCTTTCTCTCGTTGAGCAGGTGTCAGTTCTCTGCAGAATTCTGTGACTTGCAGTTTCAGCTCATATACCTCCTGTCTGAGGCCCTTGAGGGGGTGGGCCGAGGAGAGGATGATGCTGTTCAAGTGGCGCTTATGTGTCTCAGTCTCGCTGTTCCTTTCTTTGCCATGGCAGGTCGTTGGCTGCTTTGAGCTGAATGATGTCCATTACAGTGCTCTACTGAGTGTCCAGGTGGTCCTGGTGAGCTGCCAGGGCTGGATGTCTGTGGAATGTCTGCGACATACTGGCACACTTGTGGGAACACCAGAGAGAGAGAGACACAAGGCAAATGCAGGTACGTACAGAGGTGTTAAACTATCTCTAAGGGGAACGGCTGTGTATGCCGTGTAAGGTATGACTAGCTGGTGGAGGCAGCTAGTGAGGTAGGGTGCTAAGATTTTGTGTTCGTGAACACAAAGGAAGATTTTGAGTAACTTTGTTGAGGGGCCGTAATCAGGGGTCAGCTGATGACCGGGCTATAATACTGATGGTTCACGGGTTTGGTCACTATACGAAACTGAAATAAATAGATGAACTCAAAAAAAAAAAGGGAACATTTTTACCTATTTTAGTTTTGTTTCTAAGAGATATGGCTAAGCAGGTTTCACTTGTGTGTGATGCTGCAATAGACTTCATAACCCTAGGGTTAGGCTGTTAGCTAAACTAGCAGGGACCCACCAAATACCTCGTCAAAAGAAAAAGAAACAGTGGGAATTGTTTCTAGTTTTATGTTAGCTACCATTGTGTTGGCAATGGTAGCTGCCCTTCACCCGTATTAGGCCTGGCACTGGAGGCGTGAGGAGAATTAAGAGGAACAGGGATTAATTTGCTACTAATAACCATGTAATAACTCGCTAAGGAAACACAGTTGCTCGAACAAACGTAATCCTATCCAAAAAAACGACGATGGTGATGTTGAAATCACTAAAATAAGGTAAAGTAAAACCCACAACAAAACAAATTAATAAATAAATAAAACAGGGTCCTGAGAGCTGTAGGAAATTAAAAGGGGAAAGTAAATAAACAAAATAAAAATAAAATAAAATGAATAAAAAGAAAAAAAATAAAATTTGATGTTAATTAAATCTCAAATTTAATACAGATCAATTTCGCTGAATTGGTACATTTGTGATAAACAAATGTAAATAAATGCAATAAATTTAAAAAGAGGTAGAATAAAGTCAAACAAAAATAAAGAGAGAGAGGGGGAGAGAGAGGTGTGGTTAGAAAGTTCACTTTACAGCCTATCTAAGTGTTAGTCAGATGCTAACAGCTAGCAGTTGAAGTAACGGGCTTAGCTTAAGAGTTAGCGTTAGTTACACGCAATTTTTTGTTTACACACAGGTCTGTGAAGTGGGTGCTGGTGTCAGATTAACCGGAAGAGTCTGCTCACACTTCCGGGGTCACGTGTTGCTAGGAGACCAATGCAAGCTCACAACAGGTGCAGGTGGAGCAGACTTGCACTGCTGTGAGCATGCATGGGAAACTCATGCATGTCCCATACAAATTCATTCATTACTCAAAACAGCACATTCACTTCACAGGCTATGGTGGATTCGTAGTTAGCTACGCTAGAATAACACCATTAATTTACGTAAATGTTTCACATGAGCGAGTAAAAATTAAATACAATGATACGTAACACATAATAATGCCTTAAATTAATGAAATGAGGAGTAAAGCTCAGATCACCTACACAGTGCTGAAAAAGGGGATTTCTTCGCCCAAAATCAGACCGATTTATTCTGGTACCATTTATATGAGCTGCTAATCTGAGATTGCGTCGTCAGAAAATAGACTTATGCTCCACTAACAACAGAGATTAGGATTTCTTCTCTAAAATCACAGGTTATTTTCTTATCGTACGATTTAAAAACATTATAGCACTGAAACTTTCTAATACCTGTGGGAAGGCACATTCAAGCTATAGTTTTTATCTGATTTTGATCAGAAACTGGTGCGTGCATGTATAAGAGGTTATGTAAATGTTTCACATGAGCGGATCAATATTAATACAATGATACGTAACACATAATATGGCCTTAAATTAATGAAATGAGGAGTTTGCTCAGATCACCTACACAGTGCTGAATAAGGGGATTTCTTCGCCCAAGATCAGGCTGATTTATTCTGGTACCATTTATATGATCTGCTAATCCTGAGATTTCGTCGTCATAAAATAGACTTGTGCTCTACTAACACAGAAATTAGGATTTCCTCGCTAAAGTCAGGTTAGTTTCTTATCGTACGATTTAAACACATTATAGTACTGAAAACTTCTTACTGCTCGCAGGAAGGTGCATTCAAACTATAATTTTATTTGGTTTTGATCAGGAACTGGTATGCGCCTGGAGAAGAAGTTACTAACTTATGAAACGGACACATAAGATTGATTACTGGGTCTGCTTGCAAGCAGTGTTTAAAACGACTCCACCGTTCTAATTACTGCTCGACGCCTGAAAAAAAAAAAAAAAGTAGGAAACATTGTCCCAGCAATGTGATGCCGGGATTTGCTGGCCTAGCTTGTCAAAGTTTCTGGGGGTCACATCATGCGCTGCTGCGAGGATGCTTGGAAGTATTACAGTTCTGTCTGCTGAGTTGTTAAGCAGAAAGTGTTGGGTCTCCCCTTCGTAGCTTGTTGCATATGTGGGAGTTTGCACGGCTGAATGAGGATGCGGGAGTAGGGTGTCTCTCCCACTGCGTCTCTTTTCGCCGCCTGTAGGAGTACCTGAGTTCTCTTTGGACCATGTCAAGTTTGTCTTGAGTGTTGTTCAGCTGCTGGGTCAGAGTCTCAGTTCTGGCAACTTTGTCTAATAGCTCAGAATTTGCTGCTTTAATAGTAATTTTGTGTGGGTGTTTCCTTTCCAGGTCCTTTCTGGCTAACTTTTCTAGGTGCTCTTGCTGTTCAGCAGCTGTTAGAGCCTTTTTAAATCTATTGATTTCTTCCTGTAGCTCCATTTTGCTGGGGTCTTTGTGGGCTACCGCTGTGATCTGTTGTTTGAGATCATTTACCTCCTGTTTCAGTCCCATTAGGTTGTGGGCCAGGAAGATTATGACCTTGGCGAGCTTTTTGTAGCCACAACCCTCGCCCGAGTCCTGAGTCTGAGGTACACTTCTCTCTCTGTGTTCAGTTGCTTTCGGCTCAGTAGGTGGTCGTCGGCCCTGGGTAAAGGGTGTGTTCCTCACAACGCCTGGCCAGTCCTCTTTGTTCTGCATTCTGGGCAGTTAGTCTGAGCTTCTGCAACGTTTTGACACACTGGTGTTGTGAGTAAGGGCTAGAGACTACTACAAGGTCAAAACAGAGTGTGAATGCTAAAATAGTTTTTGGTCAGCATATGTTTTGCTGAAAAGGACGTAAACAGGATTTTGATTGATGATTTAAAACTACTGTCAAATTATTGTCAAATTAACACTCAGAATTTACTGACGGTTCCCCAAAAAGGCTCAATCTCTGAGGAAGTGAAGGAGAAAATGGAAAAGCAGAAGGAAAAGGAGAGCAGTTCTATTCAGATTATGCTGATTATTTTTTGAAAATAAACAAATCAAAAATAGTAATGTCTCTGGTTCCTTTTGAGGTTCAGAGAGAACATCAAGGGGGCATAACATGTAAATGGATTTAAAATTAGCTGACTTCTATTATTAAACAGGGTAATCAATCTGATATTAGGAACATTCAGTAGCAACTCGTGATTTAACTGATTTGTGTTTTGGGCACCCCATGTCTGGTCACAGCTGCTGCGTGTTCAGCTCCCATGCTGGGCCATGCCATGTGTGTGCCCCGCCTCCGTAGCGCGTTATTCACTGTGCCACTAAATACACCCAATAACTTAATGATTCATCTCTAGATAGACAGTTAAAATGTAATTAAATTTAGATTTAATTAACTAGTAACTGAGCAATAGCATTCAGGAAGGATAGATCTAAGATAGTTAAATTCGCTGAGACGAATTGAAGATTGAGAAACATAGAAAAAGAAGGAAGAGAAATGGAAAAATCAGAAACGATGGATTAGGTTAAATTCAAATTGCTTCCCACTGCACACACGCATGCTGTATTTAAGAGCTTCAATTATAGAGTGTTAACCCCTAATTGTTAAAGTTATTTGAGTAGCTTAGCCTAAAATGAAAATATGCTAAGTCGTGTTAGCTTAGCTGCTTCAAATTGTTTGTTTACAAACATGGCGTGTTGTGCTATGTGACGTTAGCACTTCCTGTGACAAGTTGTTGTCACGGTAACCAATGCATGCCAGTGTAATTAACGCAGTTTAATGTCTGTCTATGTTAAACAGTCATAGTTTTAGAACGTGGTGCTTTCAGCCTTCAAGACTTGTTGCATTACATAAGCACTTCTGTGAGTGCTTCTCTAGTTTAACAATAAACTTCTTGCACTTGTTTATAGAATTACAAAACGTGTTTACTGTAATTTAAAACCGGTTTAAACATATATGTAGGTATGTTTGCCTCACATATGAGTACTAAAGTACAGTATTGTATTACACCTTTAATTTCACTCAGCGAGTGAAATACATAATGACCACCAGGTTGCTTGTATACTGTATATGCAGTCAAAGTGTAGATTAATTGCTTCACTCTAATTATAAACTATAAGGCCTTTATGGTGTAGAAAGGGGAGCAGCGCTCACATCTACCTTTATATAACTGTACTGAGATTTCTTCTTCAAAGGAACTATTTAAACAATATTGCAATTTTGTGATTTCTTCACTAAAGTATATTACATTATGGTACAGTTTGGACCTGCCGCTGAGATGAGATTCAGATTTATGCTTTGTCAGGACAGATTTATGCTTTATTACTGAAATTAGGGTTTCTTTGCTAAATCAGATTAACCTTACACTGATACTATTAAGCATGAAATACATAAGGACTCTCACAATTATAATAGCGGTACTAATTCAAACCCCCACTTTATCTGCATTTCAACAAGCCAGCAAATAGGGACACCGTGCATCTGAAGTCACGTCCTATTTTAAACTGGGCTATCAAGCACACACTTTTAAATTGCCAGTGTTTAAACTCATAACTTTAGTTTCATCACGCCCGCATTCTCTCCACCAATATCTGTAGCGGATCAGCTCATGGGGAAATATTAATAATTAACCATAACTAATTATAATTAACTATTCATATATTAGAACCACTGTAGATATTTAGCTGACCACTCAAGGTCAACCGTCTTGTCAATTCTAAGAAAGTTAATTTCCTAGTTAAAGGAAATAACCTTCTTACTGTAAAATTCTATAAGTTTGTAACGTAAATCAGCATGATTATTGACTCCGGTTATGAGTAACAATGAACACTGCAAGTGTGATACAAGTAAGGTTTTTAATTAACTACATAACCACTAAACTAGTCAACCTACTACATAACACAGTAGCGGTCCCCCTAACATACACATACACACACGTGGATACAGTTGGTATAGGACAGGGTTAAAGTTTAGCACTAAAGAAAGAGACATAAGGAATGACATTTATGGAACCATTTTGCATATTCAGCAGATCTAAAACCTGAGGGAAAACGTCAGATTCATAGTTCAAACAAACCTTGTAAAAAGGTATAACTGATACTTAATATATCAATTAAATCGACTAAGTTTGATAATTGCGTATGTCTGAAAAAGATTCCTGATGCAATCTTAAGACCCAAGATCTTGCTGAAGTTGGTTGATGAGGAAGAGCTAGTTTGAGTCAGAATCACTTGATGAATGAAAAGGACTAGGCCGGAGCCTGGCACGAGCTTTGGTATCCTGGAGCGTTTTTCACATCTTCATCTTAGCATCCCCTGAACCACCGACTGGGGCGGGTCACATGGAGTGTGGCCTTTTAAAGCCTGCAGAGATTCACGCCTCTCAAGATGGGTTCGTCCAATGAGGAAGGCTGAATTCCCAAGCGGGAGGTTGGAAATACTGGGATATTTTTTGTCTGTAAGCCTGGTATTTTGCATTTGTAATTCGCTGGAGTGTTGAGGCACTAATTAGTACAGATTATTAGAACATCAATATGTTGAATAGGTATCAGCATATAATATACACAATTGTTTCGATCATAAGAAGGCGAATTAATAGATACTAAACATGAAATTAGGTGAGGTTCTCTGACTAGTGTTCTATGATAACATGAAAAACAGCAAAAGAACACTGACACAGAACAATATAAAACAGAATGGTATACAATGACCAAAGATATGGTATTCATCAAAGAAGGTTTTCCGAATTATAGAGAACAGTCTTTTCTCTGGCATTGTGTGGCTCCCTTTTCCCATGAGTAAAATTAGGAGTTTCTCCCTCAACAGTACATTCCTTTTAGTTAGAGGCAATAAAATCAGTGATATCAGCATTGGTTACCATGGTGATCAAGGTGGGGGATGGTGTTCAAGCGAAGCCCTGGCATCCAGTCTATTGAATGAGGGGACTGTGACGATTTGTTAATCTAATGAATAATTGATTTGTTAAATCAAATAAAAATTAGTGTGTCAGATTGGTCGAGACGCTACATAAGACACATGCAGAGTTGTACCTTTTAAAAGGAATCACCCCAGAGAGAACCTTTGTATAGATTTTCTTAGAGTGCACATATAATTTTTGTGTATTTTGCATGAAAATCATAAATTAAATCTCATTATTATCTTAAATGGTTCTTCTAGACAGCAACATAATTAAAGTATGGAATCCTGTTTCTGCCACATGACAATGAATGAATGAATTCATCTCAGAAGTCTTACTTTTTTCTTGCAATTCTGAGTGTACATCTGAAATTGCGAAACAGTCAGATTCTGAGATAAAAACTGAAATAAATATTTTTTTGATTTTACACTGAAAAAAACGATTAATTGAATTTACTATTTTTTTTTTTAAAGTAAGTGCTGCCAATCATTTTATTTAGCATATAGCTACATTTAATAAACTAATTTAGCTGACTAACTTTTCAACTTTTTTATGGTTTTGCAACCACTTACTTAAAGAAATGTTGTATCTTTTTTTAGTGCATTGGTGGAAACTACTCCATAATTAAAGGAATAGTTCATAAAAAAGGTAATTGCACATTGTATCCTCACAATTTGGACTTTTTTTTTTTCTTGCATTTCTGAGAAACTAAATTCAGAACTGAATGATATAAACTCAGAATTTTGAGACATAAATACAGAATTGCACAGAATTGTAACAAAAAAGTCAGAATTGTAAGATAGAAATGCAGAATTGCAGAAAAAAGTCAGGATTGTGAGATATGGTCCACAGAATTGTACATTACGTTTATCTTACAATACTTTTTTTTTTCTCTTTGACAAAGAAGAGATATTTTGAGACATCGGTTTTGGTTTTTCCAACTTCTCAGAATTGACTTCTTTTTTGTTTAACTGAAAATAGGAAGTCATACGAGTTGTTTGAGGGAAAGTAAAATAAACATTTTTTTGGGGTGAGCATCACTTTAGAGAGCCCAAATTCAGATCTTTGCCTCCTATTGTTTCAGTGGAATCAAGCATCCATATGTGGGCCCATCAGCGGGATGCTGAATCAGTGTTGTTTTGTGAATCCTGCATTACGTGCGGTCAAGCCCTACACACGTGTACAGTAACACCCAGCCCCTCAGCGACTCTGTCCACCCTTCACAACATACAACAGCACTGCTGCTAATGACAGAGATGCCTTTGTGGTGGTGTGTGTGTGTGTTGAGGATCTTGGTATTCCTTCAGCTTGTTCAACAACACACAACCACCACACAATGATGGAACCCTTTGGTGACATAGTGTTATTTATTTGTGTGTTTTGATGCAAAACCAATTCTTTATTCTCTTTTGTAATTTAGGACTCCATTTAGATTAGGACAGTTCTAATTGTGACATACTTATGAGAGAATATTATTATTTTAATATTTATCATTTGGATAATTGTTTTTTTACAGCAACTAAGTTTTTCAAATGATACTTTGTAGATCCTCCCTGTCCAATCGCTAACCGTTTGTTTTTTAAACGGGGAATCTCATCTCAATTATCACCAGTAAAATATTGAGTGTCACAAGGATCTGTCCTAGGTCCTCTGTTATTTTCGATATACATGTTGCCACTTTGTAATATTATTAGGAAATACGGGATTTGTTTCCACTGTTATGCTGATGATACTCAACTATATATCGCAACAAGAACAGATTAAACTTCTAAATTATCTAAGCAACAGAGTGTTAAAAATGTAAAAGATTCGATGACCAATAATTTTCTCCTACTAAATTCGGATAAAACAGAGATATTACTTATTGGACCAAATAACAGTACACAGAATCTCTTGGATTACAATTTTCAACTAGACTGATACAAAACGAGTTTACTCTCCTTCCTCTACAGTCAAAAATCTGGGTCTTATATTAGATAGCAACTTGTCTTTTGTAAATCATATTTCCCATGTTACAAAAAAACTGCATTCTTCCATCTTAGAAACATTGCCCAAGTTACGAAACATGATACCTGTTACTGATGCAGAAAAGCTAGTTCATGCATCCATGACCTCTAGACTGGACTATTGTAATGCACTGCTGGGTGGTTGTCCTGCATCTTCAAAAAACAAGCTACAGATAGTCCAAAATGCAGCGGCTAGAGTCCTTACCAGGTCAAGAAAATATGATCATAATATACCCCAATTTTACAGTCTCCTCTGGGTCTCTCCCTGCTTAACCTGTTTTAAGTTCCGTATCAGTTAAAAAAATATTATTACTTGCCTATAAGGCCCTTAATGTGTTAGCTCCTGCGTACCTAACTAGTCCTCTACCACGCTACAATCCATCACGCTCCTAAGGTCGCAAAATTCTGGACTTTCGGTAGTACCTAGGATAGCAAATCCACTAAAGGAAGTAGAGCTTTTTCACATTTGGCTCCCAAACACTGGAATAGACTTCCTGATAACGTTCGGGGTTCAGAAACACTCTCTCTGTTTAAATCTAGATTAAAGTGTAAGGACACATCTCCTTTGGCCAAGCATGTCAAATAATGCCAGCTCATAATCTTTTACTGCACTTATCTATCAAATGGGGGGGCCATATTATTATTTCCTTGTTGCAGTTTTTGGGTTAATAAACAAATCAATTTTGCTTGGTTGCAACAGCAGATACGCTAATTATGTTTCTATTTGTTTCCCTGTTTCTGTAACTAGGATTTACACAAACTTCAGTCTGAATCCAGAACACCTGAGAAGAGATTATACCAAAATTGTTGCATACGTGTTGATGCATCATATTAATACTTTGCTGTGTAAATGGTGTTTCACTTCTCGGGTCCCCTGTTTTGATTACGTCTTTAATTGATTTTTTCTGTACATTTCTGCCATATGGACATCAGTTTGACATAGTCACCACTGATAAGCTACTGTACTACTAAAGATTTTGTAGAAACTTAATTTCCTGTAAAGTTGCTTTGCAATGATTTGTGACGTGTTTATTTTAAGTGGCTGTACAAAATAAACTTGAATTGACTTGATCCATTTTCCCCTTATTTAAGTAAGACAAAGTCGTTTCCTGTTCAACAGCAAGCCCGTTATCTTTTTAAAAGGAATATGAAGAAAGCATGTTTTTAGATGAATCCACAAGTTACCCCCAAATAATTATATGAAAATTAAAAAAAAAAAAACTTTAAAAAATATGAATAGTTTTTTTGAGAATATCATTTGCAACCAAAATATTTTTATGAAAATTCAAACTAAGAATACATATAATAATAGCAATAAAAAAGAAATGGTTATTTAATTAAATAATATTAATTTTTTAAACATTTTTAATTTTCATTTTTAAATATTAAAATATTTTAAGATATCAATAAAATTAAACATATTACTCATTTATTTACCAATTATAAAAAAGCATAATATACATAAATAAGTATTATTAATAAATAAATCATAATTTACAAATTAAAAAAACTCCAACTCGTTGTTTTTAATTTTTAATTGTTTGTTTTATTTATTATTTGGGATGAATGCAACTTTAAAGTTAAAACATTATAAAAAAATAACATAAAATGTTTTCAAAATTAAAAAAGAAAAGTTCCATTTCTTTGTAATCATTTGTGCAATTTACTAGCAGTTTCTGAGTGGAAAAGTAAAATGATATTTAAATTTTTTAGTATTTCAAATGAATTTTTTTTTTCTAAAAGTCCTACAAGCATTTTTTTCAGGGTCGGGGTCATTCCTGTACTTGTGAGTGAATACATGAGTGATGCGTGTTCTCTGTCTCTCCCTCCAGCGTTTCAGTGTTGTCTCCGTCCGGTTTGAATTCAAGCTCGTTTTCCCTCCAGGGTCGGCGATTTAGAATATATCCTGTGTGTCAAAAGTAAGTCGATTCAACAAGATTCTTCAGCAGATACGCAGGGATGAAGGTCTGCTTCATCGAAACGCCTCTTTGCATTCCAAAGAGTGACTTTTAGTTTAAGTTTTTAGCATTTAAAGAATTATCAGACACATTTTTATTAATAAAATGTATTATTTATATGAGTTTGTTAGAATGTTTGATTTGAATGTTTTCTTGTCATATTTTTGTTATCATTTTATATCTTGACCAATATATTAGTTTTTATGGCTATATTAAAAATATTTCAAATATTTAATTACAAATTTAAAAAAATGTTTTAATTGTTTCAGTACATTTATAAAATAATTTGTATTATTCACTTACTAATTTTTTAAAAATAAATGACTTTTTTTATTTTGTTAAATTAACTATATAGTTTTATATTTGGAATTGAAAAATGTATGAGGTGAAACAGATATTTTATTTTCAATTTGCAATTACACATAATTAACATGTTTTTTTTTTTTTTTTTTTTTTTTTTTTATATTAGTATTATTATTATTTTTTATGAATGGCATTGTGCTGTCTTGAGTTCATTTATATATACAGAGAGAAAAAACACTTTTCAAACCCACATATTTTTAAATAAAAATTTACATATTTCATCACATATCACATAACGTGGGGTGGAGATAGAAAATTGGAAAATAAATAAATTGAAAAATAAATATGCATTTATGCAGATGCTTTTATCCAAATCAATTTGTCACAATAAAATTAAAACTGCACCACCATTAAAAGCTAGTGTCAGTTATTAATTTATTTGAATGGGTTTTAATAAGCCTGCTGACAGATATCAGTTACTCAAAGCAGTGTCATTAACTCACCTGCTTTACCAGTGAATCAATCTTTTATTCCGTTTAATCACCTGCAATCATTGAATTATTAATGCATTCATATGCGTGCGTGTTTGAATCATGGTTGAATGTGTACAGATGCTTCGGCTGGCTGTAATGTATTATAATAATTTGACAGGAGGGTTGTTGGGAGAGCTTCCCATAGGCTTCCTGTGGTTGATAAGAAAGGAAAACACGCTCTTGCTCTAAGGGCTTTGTAATTTAAGGCAGAGGTCAATCCTGGGCTTACAAAGTGAGGAAGCCCTCCACCCCACATTAACGCTGGATCTGAAGAGTAAAGCTGTGTTCATCTTATATGGCAGAGATCACAGTATTTTAGCTTTAGCATGCGTGTTTCTGCACAAACTAGTTGTCAAATTATTGTTTTCCCAATATTGTGTACTATTAAGTCATTTCTGACTAACATGCATCATGTAGCTAGTTTATCATTTGAAATGAATAAAGTGTTTTCGAGAATAATCACCGTGCACCCTAAATATTTATGTACAAATAAAAAATATATATTTAATGAAATATAAATCCTATATTTTTTTAATTTTTTGTTATTTTTTTTTATAAATGTCAAAATATAATTTAATATGTTTAATGAAACAAAGTATTTTGTTTAAATATGTAATTTTAATAAAATGTTCAAATTAAATATATATTCAAATAATAAATTAATATTACACCCCCATTACACATATATACAAGAAAAGACAGACCAAGGAAAATCAAATTAGTTTTCATAAATATAAAACATTTTAAAAAAACAACTTAAAATAAACTATATTAAATATGCTTAATAAAATAAATAATTTAACAATTAAACATTAACCTGGTAGTTTTTCAGTTTAAATATTATTCCTTTTCTGTGAATGTGTTTCTTTAGCAATTATAAGATATCTAAATTTCTATATTTTCTAGACTCTGGGGCTCTTAAGAACTAATGACTCATAAATAACTTATAAAGGAAGTAACGCTTTTTTTGGCTCTATTTAGAACCTGTTTGATTTAAGTGACTATTTTCATAAATTGGGACCTAATGGTGCTGCCTCGTGTCTGCCATATTCTGAAGATGATTTCATACATTCTTAAGGCTCTGCAGGCTGTTGTTGTACATAGAAACACCTTGAGCACATGAGTCAGTGCATTGAGACTGAGGGCTGATGTTGTAGGTTGTGATGTTGATCAGGTCTGTAGAGTCCCACTGACCCCGGAGCTTCAGTCCATCTGCATTCTTGCACTTTGAACCATAAACATCCTCCTTTCAAAGAGCTTGGCAGGAAGTTTCTGAGTTTTCCCTTCAACCTGCTATAGTCTACTGACAACACGAGCCTGCTGGAATACTTCAGCATCTAATAGAATATAAATGTCTGTATTTAAAATGCTGGATGTTCCTGTGAGGTGATGCTGTGTTACTGCATTATTGGTTTGCATTGCAGTATCAATATAATCTATAAAATAAGGCTGTATGACCTGATTACCTCAATATATTATTCATCCGAATATACTGGGCCTGAGAAAGCATTGTTAGCACATGCTGTAAAATTAACAACCCGATCTCATGAAAGCGTTTCGATTTGGCGTACTGTTTATACGCAGAAATTGACTTTGGCGTGCATCTGATACGCAAATGGTTGGATTAGGGTTGTGGGGTTTATACGTATCATATGCACGCAAACACTGTGTATCATATGCACGCCAAAGTCATTTTTTGCATTTTTTGTTTTTATTTGGCGCACTATTTATACGCGTTTTTGGGCTCAAAATGAACTATACGTACGTGCATGTTAAGCAAGTGAATTAATATTTAAAAAAAATGTTTTAATGTGTGTTTTTGAGAATCAGTGAAGTGATTAAGGCTGTCGTGCTGTAAGTGAAAGGGCGACAGATCGACTGCGCGGTTTCCAGTAAAGCACTAAACAAGCTCGCGCTCTCTGTTCAGTTTCAGAGGCGTGAAGGAGCCGATAGATGCTGCTGACATACACAACACACAGCTGCTACACCTGAGACACAGACACACACTGTTGCATGCATACACTACACTTGCAGATCAATATCTGCACCTATGCTTTAAAAATAAACACTTCATAGTAATGCATTAAATAGTCATTTGCACAACAAAGGACCTCATAAAATTAAAATAAATATTTTATAAATATACATGCAATATTTATAAGATATACTGTGTTATTTTTTCGATATTTATATTTTTTTTATATTTATTTATATATCTTATTGGGCATTACGTTAAATGGGCTTGGAGATAAATATCGAAATAAAGTGGGGTTAAATTATAAGGCTTTATAATAATAAATAAAATTGTATTCATTTGGATTTATTAAATAAATGGCCTTATATATATATATATAGTTGCCAAAGCATTATACACAAGACAAATAATGACAAGAAAAATACTATATAACAATAACAAATAACGTTATAATAATGATTGAAAATTGTTCAAATATGGTGCTAATTAAAAAATAAAATATAATAATATAACCAATATAATAGACATTTATCAAGACATAAACAAAAAATGCTGTGATATAGGCTATGCACAAGCACAATGTTGGTCTTTGGTTATATTGATTGATCAAGGATCATTCTCGCTCACGGAGAAAAAAAAAAATATATATATTTTCTGGAATCACAAACAAAATAAACAGGCCTAAGTGATAATAAAGAGGCTGTTTTGAAGATGTTGCGTTGAACGAGCGATATAAATATAAAGCGTAAATATCTCTATCCCACCGTGCATTCAGTGATAAAGCTGTTATTCTGGTGGAAAACGCATCGGTTGGTTTGTGAAGCGATGAGAGAGACGTGACGAAAGCGGAATATGATGATGATGATGATGATGAGGAGGACACCAGCGCGAGCTGAGTCTGACGACAGCACAGTTTCGCCTTTCACTCGAGGAAAAAAAAGTTGTAGGATCTTCCAGAAGGACCTTCGAGCTTAAACGACATCGAGACCTCGAGTCCATCACAGCCAAACCGAGCGTTACCAAAGCAGGAGCTTGTTTTATTTCATTCAAAAGTCCCATCATTTATGGATCTGCGGTGACCCGATGCGCGCACCAAACATCCAGAGCTGAAACCAGGTACCAAACAAACCCGAACTCATGAATGAGCGTTTCAACGGCACGCTTTTCTGTTTCTATCTAGCGTGCTATTACGCAGAAACGGACTTTGGCGTTCTTGTGATACGCAATTGGTAGGTTTAGGGGTGTGGGATAGGTGCGTATTATACGCACGCCAACAAAGTGCGTATCACATGCATGCAAAAACGGAGTATTATATGCACGCCAAACACGTGCGTACCCTATGCACGCCAAAGTCTGTTTCTACGTATAAATAGCATGTTAAATACAAAAGGAAATGTGTTGTTGAAAGGCCTATAGGCATTTTTATGAGACAGGGCTCACCGAACAGAGCTTGCGCAGCCTTATAGCCAGACCAGGCTTTGTTTTGATGTGTTGTTTGCTTGTGTTTTTCAAGTGATGGCATCTTACCATAGCTTGGACGATGACGCAATGGCTTTGATGGTCCACGACACGAACGCGGTGAAGAAAGAAGAGTTCGCGAAGGACGCGCCGCTCCAAGAGCCGAGTTCTGAGAAGGTGGATGCGTCTCAGAAGCCGCCTTACTCCTACGTGGCTCTGATCGCCATGGCCATCCGGGAAAGCGCGGAAAAGAGACTGACCCTCTCCGGTATCTACCAGTACATCATCACCAAATTCCCTTTCTACGAGAAAAACAAGAAGGGCTGGCAAAACAGCATCCGACACAACTTGAGTCTCAACGAATGCTTCATTAAAGTTCCGCGTGAAGGCGGAGGGGAGCGCAAGGGCAACTACTGGACTCTGGATCCGGCTTGCGAGGATATGTTCGAGAAGGGCAACTACCGGCGCCGGAGGCGCATGAAGCGGCCTTTCAGACCACCAGCGGCTCACTTCCAGCCGGGTAAGGCTCTCTTCGGCGGGGAGGGATATGGTAGCTTCCTCCCCGCGCCCAAGTATCTCCAAACCGGCTTCATGAACAACAGCTGGCCGCTTGCGCAACCGGCGCCGCCGATGAGTTACGCGTCTTGCCAGATAGCCAACGGCAATATGGGTGTCATGAAAGGGCTGTCAGGTCCGTCTTACAACCCCTACAGTCGAATGCAAGCCATGGGGCTGCCGAACATGATGAACTCGTACAGCGGGATGGGGCATCACCAGCACCAGGCACCGCCGGCGGCGCAGCAGCCCTCCCCGGTTCCGTCCAACTCCGCGGCCGCTCTGCAGTTCACCTGCTCCCGCCAGCCGCCAGAGCTCTACTCGTACTGGGACCACGAGGTCAAAAACTCCTCGTTGCACTCACGGATTGACATTTGAACCGAGGGAATGCGCGAAGGGGACTTGGAACTGCGTCTGTTTTACGCATCCAGCAAGGTAAACAGGGTGACTTTTTGTTGCTGAAGAACAAACACAGATCTAAACTATCTCAGTCCCCGTAGATGCTCTGGACTGCATGGATAAAGTTTTGTATTATTCTAAATGCGTAGTTTTTGATGTGATCGCTTCAGGATAAACACGTTTTATCTTCAGTTTCCTGATCGAAAATTCATTTGAGGACAGAATAGAACGAAAAGCATTGGCGAGATTGTTTGGGACCATTGTGATTTTTACATTTTGGATTGTCAAACCAGCACTTAATAATTTCTATTTGCTTTCAATAAACTGTTTTGATTAAAATGTCTTCCGACACTCGATATACGATGGTCAATAAAAAAAAGTGTAATGCGCATTTTTTAAAATAAAGCGTGTTTATTGGCATCAGTAGTTAACTTTTAACATCCATGCAATCTTTCTATTGCACTAAATGTTCTTTATATTAAAACAAGTTTTTTAGATTATTAAAATGTTCTTAACACTAAGAAAAAATGGTTCTTCTGTTGCGTCACTGCAAAAGAAAAACAGCCCTTTGTTTTCAAGAGTGTATTCAGCCAAACATCTTTATTATTTAATTCTAGAACGACTCTTCCGTGTCATTTGGATATGGAAAGATCAGAATCACAGATTTCAGCTTGTTAGGTATTATTTTTTTCAGAAAGATCTTTTTAAAGCATTGAGAAAGAAGCTAGATGTGAGAAAGTTCAGTCTGTGCTGTTATTCTAAATACTAAAATATACACTTTTTTACAAATAAAGAGATAATATGACATCAAAACGCGCTTTAAAATAATAAGAAAAACACTTGATTAGAATAACTGATATCCCTGCTTCTGGCGAAAGATTTGATTATGATAATGAATCAGAGTAAATGTAATTGTAAGTTTCCGTGTAAACAAACAGAGTAAATAAACTCAATTCATATAATGTGTCAGTGTTTATGGAGTTCTGTCACGATCTCTGGAAAAATGTTTACAAGAAAACCTAATCTTATAGTTCTAGTTCAAAACAATGTTTGGATTTTGATTTAAAGAACCTATTATTTAAAAAAAAAGAAGAATTGGTCAATGCATTTTATTCATTTTATTTCGTTTCAGCAGATACACAAAAAAGAAAATTTCTCGTGAACTTCAACATGTTGTTTTTATATTTAGTAGACAATTAAATCGTTGTTATCTAAGCCAAACACACGACAAGAAAACTCGAGAATTGTTCTTCTTTCTTTCTATAGGCCTACTTATGTTTTTAGCATGGCCGTGCATTTAATTTCAGTCTGGTTCTGGCTTTTCATACAAATATGAATAACTCATAAATACATCTCATCTGTTCGTCTGATGCAAATCGAATGTAAAAGTGAAAATCAAATCGTGTACAACTGCCGAAATTCTATTTTTAGAGCATATGCGAGAATAATAGGTCTATAACAGTATGTGGATTTTAGAAATAATATGGATTAAAAGTGATTGCAGTAATAACAGAAGTGATTGATGCCAACAGAAGCAAGTGCCATTATTTTAATATGAATTCTGTAATAATGTTGGCAGTGAGCGTCTTTGTGATCAAGGCCTGCTTTAATGAGAAGTCGCGCTCCATATTTTCACATCAGAGAAAAACAACAGCTGAAAATCCTGCAGCGAGACTCGAGCAAACTGCAGTTCACCGGCTGGAAATCATCGAGACATGTATTTATTAGTTATTATTTGTTTGCCTTTGTTACATGAGCTAATCACGCAAACGTGCGTCTCCTCAGATTTATTGCCTTATTGTTAAATGCAGCCAGACGATATGTTTTTATGCATTATAATAATAATAATATTTTTTTGGATACAGGCGTGATTCTGTTTATTGATCTTTGCGATTGAGCAGAAAGCAACCAAATACTGACACAAATCACTCATGCATTAAAATGCAAATCCTTTGCATTTTATCCTTCAGACCTTCCTTGAAAAGCTTGCATTAAAGTGTTTATTTGCATGCTCTGGTTACTCTTTAACATGGTGTACTTGTTACAGTGTAATTATAGGCTACATTAAAGTACTGAGTAATATTAATTAACTGCATGCACTTACGATAGCATTAAGGTTTGGCTTAGGGTTACTGGCATGTATGCATAATTAATTGCTATTAGACTATATGCAAGTGCATGTAACGTGTAACAAAGGACACCTTAAAATAAAGTGTTATCAGTCATTATTTATGTTTTGTTAAATATTTTCTGCATTTTCAATATTTATCCCACTGTAAACAGAGTCTGAACTTCCGCTGAGGGAAGCTTTGCTTTCAGAATCCGGTAATTGTGCAAAAACTGTATAAAGGCGAGTACAAGAACGGCTCAAATCACTCGTGTTTTATTTATATACGTGAATTTATATGACCGTGAACACGTGATGTAAATGATTCCACCTGCCAGGAGTGATTAAAAAGTGTAGGCTACTATATTATCCAAATATCTTGTTTTTTTTATTCTGGAACGACTCTTGCTTGTCATATATAGTATAGAAGGATCCGAAAATCACACAGATCTTCAATTAGTTTGATTTTATTCCAGAGCTTTTTCAGAAACAT
>JADLZN010006403.1:5000-87500 GCA_018155175.1 Sinocyclocheilus anophthalmus | reverse complement strand
AGCCGGACCCGGGTCCGTCCATCCGCCTGAGAGAGACAGACACAATGAGCATTTCTGCAAGATATTCACACACTGTGTATGCAGCTGTTCTCTTAAAGGTGAAGTCAGGTGAGGCGGGTTTATAGAGCACAAGCGGTCGTTGTTTTTGCAAAAGTTTCAAAAAACTATTTCAAAGTTCAGATTAATATAAAAAAAAATAAAATAAAATAAAATATAAATAATACATGAAAAACTTAATGAAAACTAAATTAGAAAATAACTAATGAAATTAATTTAAATATGTACCCACTTTAAATTGTTTCAAAAAATATGAATAATAAAACATTAATAGATTTAAAAAAAATTTTAATAAATAAATGTATTGATAAAAGGACATAAGTTTATAAAAGTTAATAAATTAAATATTTTAGGTAAAATGTTCTATCAGGCATCACCTTTTAAACCATGATTTTACATGACTCTCTGTGTTGAAGGGGCCAGGATTTCTACCTTATAAAATATTTTAGAGCTTGGCATAAATAGAAAAAAAACTAAGAAAAAAACATGTTATCATATATAATAAAAACAGAAAGAAAGTTTTTTACTTAAAATAAATAAAAAGTTACTAAAACTGCACATGATATTAAATAATAAATATTTAGATTTTTTAAAACTGTTTTAGCTTATTTCAAAGCTTGATTTTCTTATCATTTAAAATAAGATAATATGAATAAAAATAAGAACTATTTTTGAGTGGTTGAAAACCGCTGCTTTAATGAGATGTTTATTCTTTATTTGATTTTTAAAAACTACTTTTGCTGCTGAATTTAGAATTTAGTAATGTTTAACCCTTCGCCGCCTTGGAATTATAAGGTTCTATCTTCATTCTGAGCAGTTTTGAGATATTGAGCTTCAAAGTTTTTGAGTTCCATAGACTTCTGTAGATAGAACCCTTTTTGTTTTCTAAAAAATAAAAATAAATCCCAAAATGTACACAGCTTACAAAAGAAACCTCACATAATGTAAATACTGTAAGTTGTCACATAAGAATAGAATAACTCAATTTTGACAAAAAAGTCAGATAGAACCTTATAATTCCAAGACGACGCCTGGACTTTCGGAATTGATGTAAATGTTCATGTTATATATGTGTCCCTGCAGCACAGAAGCAGTGTTGAGTCGCTGGGGTATATTTGTAGCAGTAGTCAAAAATACATTGTATGGGTCAACATTTATTGATTTTTCTTTTATACCAAAAATAATTAGGCTATTAAGTAAAGATCCTGTTCCATGAAGATATTTAGTAAAATGTACCTACAGTAAATATATCAAAAACTGTGTTTGATTAGTAATAGCATGGCTAGAAACTTCCATTTGGGACAACTTTAAAGCTGATTTCTCATATTTAGATTTCTTTTTTTTGCACCCTCAAACCAGATTTTCATATAGTGTATCTCAGGGAAAAATATTGTCCGATATAACAAACATACACAATGGAAAGCTTATT
This sequence comes from Sinocyclocheilus anophthalmus, assembly GCA_018155175.1. Taxonomy (NCBI): domain Eukaryota; kingdom Metazoa; phylum Chordata; class Actinopteri; order Cypriniformes; family Cyprinidae; genus Sinocyclocheilus; species Sinocyclocheilus anophthalmus. Next base: position 86,014 of record JADLZN010006403.1, on the reverse strand, counting down.
TATTAAGCTTCCAGATGATGCATACATCTCAGTTTCCAAAAACTATCACTTAAGACTGGTTTTGTGCTCCAGGGTCACATATTACCAATAAATATTGGATTAAATTTATTTTTCAACTTGTTTTCTTTGAAATAGCACCGCTCTTGTATTTCTGTCTGGAATGGATTGATTGTAGGCCTGACTGGTCTGAACTCATGCACGTCAGTTTTTGAGATAATAAAAACTTTATTGGTGGGTAAACTTTGCGGTAAACTAAGGATTGTGGCAGGCTCGGACCCTTGTCGGCCCATCTGTGCAGCGGGCTCTGCTCGTCGATGAAGTGGTAGAAGGTGAGCGGGAGGATGAGGAAGGGGCTCTCGCTGGCCGTGTCCACGCTGAAGGTCACGTTCTTCTGGTCCAAACGCACCGTCTCGCCCTCCTTTGGGACGCACGGCTGTAAAAGCTTCCCAGTCACCTGAAAAATCACATTAATTGCATTTGTCCTCAAAGAACTCGCAATATTTCACTGCCAAAACATAGTGTCTACATGAGCACATTTCCATGTGCAACCAGCTCATAAAAATAATAATATATAAATAGTGCTGCAAAGGATTAATCACATCCAAAATAATAGTTTTTGTTTACACAATATATGTGTATACTGTGTATATTTACTATGTATATATAAATACAAACACATGCATATATATATATATAGAATAATATTTCATGATGTACATTTCGAGATTTATAATTTATATTAATATATTTAATATATAAACATAACATATTTTCCCAAAATATATACATGCATGTGTGTGTATTTATATAAACAAAAAAAATATATTTTACACCGATATTATAAACAAAACAAACACTTTTATTTCGGATGCGATAATCACGAGTTAAGCGCTTGGCCAGCACTAATATATATTAACTGTATATAATATATGGACGGTTGAGAGTCATAAGTTTACATACCCCTTGCAGAATATGCAAATGTGTTAATAATTTTAACAAAATAAGAGAGCTCATGAGATTTGCATGTTATTTTTTATTTAGTACTGATCTAAATAAGATATTTCACATAAAAGATGTTTACATATAGCCCACAAGAGAAAATAATAGTTGAATTTATAAAAAATGACCACGTTCAAAAGTTTTAATGCTGTGTTGTTACCTGAATGATCCACAGCTGTGTGTTTTTGTTTAGTGATAGTTGTTCATGAGTTTCCTTGTTTGTCCCTAACGTTCATCTGCTGTTCTTGCAGAAAAATCTCAGGGCCATAAACACTCTTTTGGTTTTCCAGAATCTTTGTGTATTTGAACCCTTTCCAACAATGACTGTATAATTTTGAGATCCATCTTTTCACACTGAGGACAAATGAGGGTCTCATACACAACTATTACAGAAGGTTCAAACGCTCACTGATGCTCCAGAAAGAAAAACCATGCATTAAGAGGTGGGGGGCTGAAAAACTTGACAGAATGGAGTTTTGTGTTTGACACTTTTCTTATTTTGCCTAAATATCATATTTTTTCATTTAGTACTGCCCTTCAGAGGCTACAGTAGATAGTTACATGTTCCCAGAAGGCAAAATAAGTTAAATTTACCCTGATCTTCAAATTCAAAAAGTGTAATTTTCTTCTGTGTGACAAATCGATAGATAAATAAATAAATAAATCATTAACTGGAGTCCTTGTTAAAGTGATAATTCTCTCCTCTGGTTACCTGGCAGCCCAGCAGCAGACTCTTGCGCATGTTGGCGACTCGTATCATGAGACTCGGTCGACCGTCGTGATTAGCTATCACAGCATGCTGACTGAACCGAATCGTCCCGCCACGCTTCTTCGGCCGAGCCACCTGAGACAAGAGAGAAGAACAAACGTGTCTGGGTCATATTTCACCCCGAAATATAGATACTTAAATCATAAAACATTTAAAAATGTATTGCAGTAATAAAACACTAATGAGAATCAGTATTGAGAAAAGGAATTACAAAAATATCTGGAGTAAAACATTTGGATGCATGAAAATAATGAGAACTTGGGATTAACATATATCATAATTGAAGTTCATAATTGAATTTGTGTCATAATTGATACATTTAGCAACATTAACACTGTTATTTTCCTGTTCATGTCAGTGAAGCTGCTTTGTATAAAAACGTATACTCAACGTGAACTTGAATAACGTTTTAAACAATAATATGTATGTTACGTTAACATACAACTTATTTTGATATATATATATATATATTAAGGTAAAGTGGTAATATATATATAACATTTATTTATTTGTGTCCAGGAGATTGGACCTGTTTTGTAGGTTATATTTATTATTACACGGGAAAAAATTATTCATGAATTTACTTTTTTTTAAGGGTAAGTGTTGCAATCAATTATTTGCGACATATTAAATAAAAAATAAATTGACTAACTTTCAACATTTTTTTTCAAGTTCTAAAATAAAATAGTTTGCAACAACTTACCGTAAAAAATGTAGTATATTTTTTCAGGTATTATATGTATATGTGACTTTACTGTTACATATTATTTAGCTTAGTTTATTTATTATTTATTTATTTTAGTATTTATTTGTGCTTTGCTGATTGACAGCACAATGTGACTGCATGTTTTCGGTGTTTCAGGTGAGGAAATGATAGTGCGCACCTTGGCGAGGAAGGTTCCAGTGATGAAGATCTCCATGGCGGTGGTGATGAGGAGCTGGATGATGAGCAGGACAATGGCAGACGGACATTCCTCCGTGATGCAGCGGTATCCGTATCCGATGGTGGTCTGAGTCTCCAGCGAGAAGAGAAAGGCTGCGGTCAGCGTTTGCATCTGCATCACACACATACTGTGGTTGCTGGAGGATCAACTCTACGAAGACAACATACATCAGACACAAACTGATGCATACAAACAAGACATGGCGTAATAGGGGGTTTTATGTTATTGAAGGATATGGCTTACTGTATCACAGAAAAACATATTTATCATAACAAATCTTCATTATGAGTTTATAAGGTAAAACAACTTTACATGTAGGAAAAACATTTTATTAAATTTAATTATATTTAATTTCCTTATTTAATCAGCATATTGAATCATTTCATATAATAGAATTATTTCAGAGTACTTCTAATCAATGCTTTTTTTTGTCCTTTAGTCGTAATTTATGTGCATCCATATCTGAGGCAAACATTTTTTGCTAAGAAAGGTCACTAAGCTTAGACTTAATGGAAGGCAACCGGTCTCCTAAAAAATTTGTTAGAAAAAAAAAAAACGAGAAAAAAAACTCTTTTGATGAAAGATTAGCCAAATAAAAATTAGGTTCTTTAAATAACGTAGGAATATTAGGGAATGTTAGGTTAACCAAAATTAAAATTTAAAACTATAAAAGAAAATTGTTGTTAATGGAATAAGAGAAGGTAACTGACAAATATAAAATATAAAAAAATTCAATTATTTTAGATCAGCTACAAATAAAATAAACATAAAAAGAACCACAATGACCATAAAAAACAACAAAATTACAAACTGTAACAAATGATAATTAAAAAAAATAATAATTCCAAATTATAATAAAACTGGAACAAAATAATTATTATTCTAAAATAACTCCAGGAACATGAATAAGTCCAGGAACATGAATTAAGAAAGTCACTTTATGTTGATTTTAATTGTATTTCTTACCGAGCAGGTCTCCATGCACCAAAGCCAGCAGGTACCACAGCATTCCGAAGGTGAACCAGGTTCCCACAAACGTGGCACTGAACAGAACCAGTTTGTACCGCCACTGCATGTCCACAAAGGTGGTCCAGGGGTCACGCAGGTACAGAGCGCCACGCCCACTCACGTGCTCGATGGAGACGTTGCTCCGCCCATCCTTGGTTAGAACCCGCCTCCGGCGTGCCACCTGACTCCCGTGCCCCGCCCCCCCGAGTAGAGGCTTTAGGATGTCTGTCTGTGTCTGGGAGTGGCACACCTTTTGAGGGGCGGGGCTTTGAGAAGAAGGGGGTGTGGCCGATGTCATCTGGAGAAGAAACTATTTTTTTACTTTTTTTTTCTTTAGAAAAGTATAAGTTGTTTACATTCACATTAACATGTATGCATTTGACAGATGCAATAAAATTTGCTATTTTTTGTATGGTATGTTTAAATATGCAAATTATGCATTATCTAATTAAATATGCACTAATGTTTCAGAGCCAGAACTCTGAAACATTGGTTCAAAATTCTTGTTTGATTTTCTTGATATATAGACGTTAAAGTTTTTTACTGTTGGGATTTTGTATTTCTCTTTTTATTCACTCAGATAAATCAGAAAATACTGTCAACAGACAGAACTTTTTTTTTCATATTTTAGGGAAAATGTTGTATAAATGCAGTTGATTGTTATTTAATAAAAAACCCTCAGTAAACCCTTCAGAATAGAGAGAGGAATTAACTGACGTTATGATGTCTGTAAGTTTTGTGAGTGGAGAAAAAAACTCATTGGGTTTAAAGATTAGCATTTTTACCATGTTTTTAGGAGTAAAATGTTGTACAAATCAGTGTGAATGTTATTTAAACAAACCCCTCAGTAAAACCCTTCAGAATACAGAGAGGAATTAAACTGTAAGTTCCACGCGACCCCTGTAGTACGTTTATGAAGTGGAGAAAAAAAACGTCATGGGTGTAAAGATTGAATTTCCTTTTTACCATGTTTAGGAGTAAATGTTGTTAAATCATGTGAGGTTTTAAACAAACCCCTCAGTAAAAACTTCAAATAAGAGAGAATATTAAAAGTAAGTTTTGGGTTGTGTATGTAAGTTTGCGAAGTGGAGAGAAAAAAAAATAATTGGGTTTAAAGATTAGCATTTTACCTGTTTTAGGAGTAAAATGTTGTACAAATCAGTGAGAATGTTTTTTAAACAAACCCCTCAGTAAAAACCTTCAGAATATAGAGAGGAATTAAACTGTAAGTTTTGGTGTATGTAAGTTTTGCTGAAGTGGAGAAAAAAAACCTATGGGAAATTAAAGATTTGCATTTTTACCATGTTTTTAGGAGTAAAATGTTGTATAAACCAGTGTGAATGATATTTAAATAAACCCCTCAGTAAAAACCTCCAGAATATACATGTAAAGAAAGCTGCTAAGTCTGGTGTATGTAAGTGTTACTGAAGTGGAGAAACAAACTCATTTTTAGAAAACAGCCTGAAATCTACAGACGCAAAGTGTAATAAAATAAACACTTAAATGTATATTTTCGATGCTCTCTGTCTCAAAATTGACTAGTGCATTGACTAACAGGCCACAGCTAAAACACAATGTCTTTTGCTGCTTGAAATACAAATATACACATTTAGATGCCATGATATTCAGCTCATTCAGTGGCCTTCAGTGTTTTCTGCAGTACTTTTGTTTTGTGGTGTAGATTTCAGTCCGCAGGGAGAAGATCTTGTTGAATGCAATTTATCTGGTTAATCAGGTGAACAGAATGGATTATTTTACACGAGAGAGACTTTAACCAACAATGAGACAAAAGAGACAAACTAAATGAGGGCATGTGGAAAACATCTAGACTGTCTCTCCTCATCTGCCATATAAACTCATTATTACACAGCAGAAAAATTATGTTTTCTTCAATATTTTTTATTTGTTTTCTAGTACAAATATACTGGAGTATAAAATTTACTGAAGAAGCAAAATGAGTTAAGATATTAAGCCTCTTTTTTTAACTTAAACTAAGTTTATGTTTAAATCAAGACTAAATATATGTTAATATAGGGTCAGAAAAATAATACTGTTTTCCCTTTGATTTAAGTTGATTTTTCTGATCCCATTGACAGATATTTGTTCTCAACTTAAACACAAACATAAACATTTGGTTTTTCAGAAAACAAGACTTAAATAAATAAAAAAAACAATACCTGAATAAAAATTTGTATATCTAAATATCTGCATATTTTTAAAGTCCAAACACGCATTAAAACAAAGTCTCTCTTTTCTTTTACAGCAGAATGATTCATGGGTAAAGACTGAATGTGTTTAATACTCGTGATGTGTTTTAGTCTCTCTGCTTCCACCTTATCAGCACTTCCAGTTTCTGTCTGTCTCTCTTTCTCAACTCGTCTCTCTCTCTCGGGTACAAAGGAAAACTATTGTTTTTCTTGAAAAAATACAACGGACAAAATTCCGACACTGACAAACATTCTGTGTGTGTGTGGTGTGGGTTGTGTGTGTGTGTGTGTGTGTGTGTGTGTGTGTGTGTGAGTGTGGCACAATAGCAGTCATTAGTATTCCAAAGTGGATAACGATCCCCCCTCCGCAAATCTCAACCCACAGTCGTAATTTACTTTTCTTTCTTTCTTTCTTTCTTTCAAACTCAGGATTTTTTTGTAAGTTTTCACACAGATTTTGCTGTTTTCTTAACCCTAACCTGAGGTTACATTTGATATCTGATTGATCATTGCACTGCAACACCAAAGTAAGGCATTTGTTTCCCAGAACATGATAAAATGCATTGGATAAAAGCATCATCCAAATGCATTAATAAGAACAACTTCTGTAACGTCTAACAGGCAACTTCTGTAACTTTGTCTTTGAAGTGCTTAATAAACACAAATATTGCAACTGTTACAAAGATGTATCAACTTTATATTCATATGCATAAATCAATACTGCAGTGTAAAAAAAATATTATTTGAAATTGTAAATAAAACAAAGATTATTGAAGTACATTTTAAAAGAAAATACTATTTCATTTTTTCTACTTCAAAATTTCACATTTAATTAAATATGTTACTTTCAGTTTTTTCGTAATTTTCTGGGAAGTCTGCTATCAGTTTCTAGGTGAAAATTGTTTCAAAGTTAATCCAAAAGTAATGTTTTTTCTTTCTTTCAGTGTATAGAGAAAATAGATCAATCTGTTATAGGAGGAACACATGAATGTGAACAGGTTGCATGACGAATGCAGCACCTGTTGTTCAGAAGTTTAATCCAAATTCTGAACTCTTTAACGAGGAGCTTCATCAACCCCATTCAGAAAGTTGAGTTTGCATGGGTGCATGTGAAATCCAGCAACTTACCTTGTCATTCAGAGAGCTGCGAGGCTGCAGTTAACACATGCGCTCAGGAGTTCAGAAGCTGAGATTCATCAGATTCTACATTCAGGTTTGTTGATCTCAGCTACATGTTGATGTTCAGTAAACAAACTTTACTAAACAAGTTACTAAACAGAAACTCTGCAGAATGACTGAATCTCTCAGGAGCAAATGACATGCTTTTATAAACGGGCCCATCTCTCTCTCTCTCTCTCTCTCTCTCTCCTCTCTTCTCATCTCTCTTTACGGTCTCTCTCTCTCTCGTTCTATCTCTCTCTCTCTTTCTCTCTTTCTCTCTCTCTTCATTCGTCGTCAGCACGTGTTTGTTCTGCTAAACTCCTAAACCTATTATTCGTAGAATTTTGCTTTTTATTTCATCTTTTTTTATAATATTTTTCAGGGTTTATGATCTCAAATTAACTGAATATTTGCACTTTTAAAAATTAAAATATTAAAACGATCTAGTGAAAACAAATAGCCTTAATTATGATTAAGATGAAAACTGGTTGTAAAACATAGCATAAATAGAAACCAGTTACAGCACTGAAATCTGTTTTAATAAAATCATGAAATGGACATTGGCAATAACAAACCCAAATATATTATATTAATTATATTATAGTATATTAATTATATATTTTATATATATTTATATATATATATATTTATTTTTTATATATATTTTTGTAATTAATAATGGATGACAGTCAAATTTGGGTAGCATTTATTTTTATATGCACATCAAAATGATTGACCAAAATGTTTGTATAAATAAGAAATAAAATAAGAAGTAAAAAAAGAACACATACTTTTGAACTTTAAAATTCAGGCAGAGTCTTTTTAGTAATCTTTTATACTCTATTTTCTTTCTTTTATTGTTTTTGAAGTAATTTGATTTGAAAGAAATAAATAAGGAACAACTGTTCACTCTAACTTTCTTAATAGGTAATAAATAAACACTTCATCATAATTTTCATATGTAATGTTTTTTTAAATTTTCTATCTCGCCTCCATAATGTATCCTAAATCTATCAGTATATGATTATTGCACTTGGGATATTTGTGCAGAAGTTTAATATAGCAGTGATGTCTTGATGCTTTAGTGCTGGTGTGAAAGCAGAAACTGAATTAAAGGGCTTTTCTTCCACGCTCTCATTCAGTTTTAATCTTCATTTGGGGTTTTTTGTTCTGATTCAGGCACTTTGCACAAACGTCCTCTACACGTGTGGATGTCAGGGGTTTGTGAAGTGCTGGAACAGAACATCCTGAGAACAGCAGCTCACAAAAGAAGCTGTGAGAGGAATGAGAACTCCAGAGTGATGAGGCGTTTCATTAATGAGAGATGCAGGAGGAGAACACTGAGAGAATGAGAGAAAGAGTGAGTGAGTGATGCTGCTGCTGCTGCTGAACACTGTGAGCTGCAGGGGGCGCTGTGTGTGTCACATCCATCACTGCATGCACTCCTGCACGGTAAGCAGACTTTATAAAATAAATACATATTTGATATACTTCTATATTTTTTTTATTATAGAAGTATTTTAAGTTAATGAAATAAATCTAAAAACAATCTAAAAAATATTTGTTTTCCTAAGATAATGATTTTTTTATTAAATATTGTTGTGTTTGTGGTGTATAATCTCTTCCTAAGTAGATATGAGATATATACCTATATATGGTGTGTGTGTGTGTGTGGTGTGTGATTTTAAATAAATAGAAACAAATTAAATAAGTGTTAAGTTGCATCCATTATATCAAATGATATAGTACTAAATATGTAAACACATATGTAATAAATATACTATACTATGCAATAAAAAATATCCTAAATAATATCTGTTGCTGAACTTATATTACCAAACCTTTGTACCAAAAAAGTTAACTAGTCATTTATGGTATTTAACACATAGTGCAGGTTATAATCTTCAGATCTTATTTAGTCTGTTTTGCATCTTAATTCTCAAGGTTGGTCCATATATATTTTTCTTTTGTATTCATAAAATAAAATTGATATTAAAACTGAAATGCTTATTGTTTGGCATTTCCTATATATATTACTTACTATTTTTTTCTAAAGTGTTGTTATGGTATTCTTTTTGGCTGTTTTAAATATATTAAATGCTTAAAATATGTTTTCTTTTGTATACATATATTCATAAATGAGTTCCATTCTCTTCCATATATTAAGAAAACATGTAATATCCAAGTCTCAGATAAATAAATACATTTATTTAGCTTTATTTGTGTTGCAGTGCTTCATGTGCAAACTCTAAACATATTTCTGCACAATTACATTTTTCTTTTAATTAAATTAACTATTGTTTATATGAATATTAACATAAAACATGCACGTTGGTTAAAATGCAAACATTTTAAATTATAAAATTATGCATACAAAAAAGAAAGAAAAAGCGACAACAAAAATAAATAAATAATTTTTACAACAATTTAAAAATAAGAATAAGGGTACAATAGGGTATAGAGCGCACAAAACATCTTTATAGGTTTCTTATTCTTATTCTTAAGAGTCTCTAATAAGCCTACGGCCCAACTTCAGGGTTTAATATTAGCAAACTGCATTTATTAATCTATCGGTTGGTCAAAAATGTACGTAAATGGATTAAACAGAAACACTTTCCACATTTGAAACACTTCCTTTTTTATTGCAAGACAAAAAAAGAACAACAAAAAACAACACTGCATTGAAATACAGTAACATAAAGAAAGGAAAGTGAGGAAGAAGAAAAACAATGACACCTCAATCAGTAAGACAAATATCATCATAAGCCTAAAGAAACGTGTTATTCTTATGGTTATCAAGTTTAAGAGATTTAACAATAAGCAAAATGTCAGCAAGAAAGACATCAAATCTAGGTAACATCTTGAGAAATTTGTTTTTGTGGATAAAAAATGTACAGTGCAACACACACACACACACATCAATACACACCACACACAAATATAGATATATTTATATATATTAACAGATAACATATATATATATATATATAATTTAAAATGTAATATCACATTTTAAAAGAAGATAAATAACAACTTAAGTTCTCACAAAGACATTTAACCTGATTGCAATGATACAATAAATGAAGTAAAGTTTCTTCCTCAACTTTTCAGAATACACATAAGTTAGAGAGATCAAAAAAAAGATAAACATTATGCAAAATCTTAAAATGTAGCCTACCTCTCTTATTTTATTAAAAAATGCAAAATGTGACCATGCTTTCTTCCGTTGAATACTATCAAAAATACTGGTGCAGGAAAGTGTGCATCTAGGGGATGTAGGCTATACACGGACTAATGTAACAAGCGCTTTATACATCTACTGTTACTTTTTCCCTTTGATCTTCCGTTTGTCAGAGGTGCGGCGAGTGACGTCACAAAGCACTGCGCGCAGCCAATGAGAGCGAACGTGGATGGAGGAGGAAACGCGTTTAATGAGGTCATCTCTCTCACACACACACACACACACACACACACACGCACGTCACAGAGCCGGAGAAACGAGTTTAAGCGGAACACTACAGACAAACTATTCCATTCTTCATTCTTCATTTACAGTTCTTCAATGTTTCCTGATTCATCTGCAGGGTGAGTTTAAAACACTTCACTAAAGGGGTTTATGACACTCTAATCGTGGCGTGGATCATTTTAGCTTCGTATTGCATATGGCACATTATGTCTAGCGCGCGCATGTGGCCAATATTGCGTCAGAAATCATATAATAAGCGCGCTGTATCATCTTTAAAATGATCTTTCTGCGCAGTCATTTCTCTGAGTTTAACACTTAAAGGTAAACGAATAGATAGTGATGGAACCTGTTAAACGGGTTTGACGCACTTATAATATATTTCATCCATGTGACACATTATTATGATGATATTATACATGAACAAAGCTCATATAAGCACCTTAACAGAGAAGAGTGAAAAGGGAAGTAATAAGGTGTAGGCGATAAAGTTATGAACAAACATCTAACGGTTTAAAAAACAATGTAACTCTACTTGTTTCAGAACATCCAGAGAACTTTCAAAAGTAACATTCTCAAGATGTTTGCAGAGTGATACAGTGGAACGTTCCGATATCATTCGTGTAACAAAACAACAGGGTTCTAAACATTGTGAACTTTCAGAGAACATTCAGAAATAATGTGATCGTAACTTAATGCTTCTAGAACACACTTTCCACTCAGTAACCCGGCAAACATAGACCTTTAATATCTGCTTCCCTTTTGCTTTCTTGGGGAACCAAATGATAACGTTATAGCAACCTTCTTTTATGTTTTTTATCCATAAAATAAGGTTTTCAAAACGTTCTGATAGTGCTGGGCGGTATATCCAAACATGTATATCACGGTATTTTTCTAAATTATACCGGTTTCACGGTACGTGACGGTATTTTTTTTTCATGCATGAGCGGGTGTTAACCATATCTTCTTCTGATTGAGAGGAAATACTGCAGTATATTGACTTAGAATGCGCTATTTTACTGTCATGATGAGGGAATATTGTCAAAAAATACCACACTAAATAGTGACTAAACACGAACCATTAATACATGTTAACCAGGAGTCTCTCATTTATAATCACAGCATCGTCTGATAAAATCAGCATGCATCTACACTAAAGAGCGGCTAGGTTTGTCAGTATGAGTATTCTATGGAAAAAGCCGCTAAAAGAGTCTGAAAGTTGCTAAATCTCGTGCTAAAGTGGCGCTGGTGTGTGTGAGACGCGGGAGCTGATGGCAGGGGCGCTGGATATTTGTGGAGGTCAGTGTGGATATTGTGGATGAGTTCTTCTGTGTCATCACGTTCTATTAGTTCTACAGCTTCAGTTTCTGAACTTTCACACTTAGTAACACATGCAGCTGTGTCCTCACCACAGTGCAGCAGTGAAAAGAGACCCGTTTCTGAACGTTGTTTAAGCGACATACACCGGTATTGTGGTATTTTAAAATTCATATCATAACAAAAATAAACTCCGGTATTCGGTATGAACCGGTATATACCGCCCAGCACTACGTTCTGAGAACCAAGAGTGGTTATCTGGGAAGTGAGTTATATCAGAGGCTGGTTCAGGGGAGTTTTCAGTGTGAATCATTAGCAGAATTGCTCAGAGGGCTCATTTGCATAATCAGACTTGTCCAGCCATTATTTTGTGTAACCAGTGTTTTTATTTGATCACATTGAGCTCAGATGATTTGTTATGGAAACATCACATGGGAAAGAAGGCAGACAGAACGACTCCAACAAGGCAGTGATAGGCTGATTTAAAAACATTGCTATTTATGTTGAGCGTATTTTATAACAGTAGTTAGGAAGCTTTAAGCTAAAAAAAAAAAAAAAATTTGGCCTTTGTGGGTTAAAAAAATCTTTACTTTAGCCGAATACTGTTAGGTTGGTACCAAATGTGACGTCATTATAGTTTATCTATTATATAATTTTTTTTTTTATTCTTCATATTTTATTTTAGTTAAAGTGTCTGTTATTTTTTTAGATGTCTATATAGTAATTTTTATTTCAGTTTTTTTGTTATTTTAGTTAGACTAACTGACAATGAGAAATGTTTGCTTTGGCAACTATTTGAAATGAATAAAGTTGACCTTTTTATATTTTATTTCAGTTAGTTTATTTTATTTCAAGCAGTGTAATTTCATTGACAAATAATTTTAGTCAATGAGTAATTGACGAATGACATGATCAATATATCTGTTCAACGTTCAATTAAATACGGTAATGCACAAACTATGTAAGGCTCATTCAGTTTGTTATTGTGAAATAACTCAAAACAATATGTTTTGTTTGTTTTCCTCTGTCAGAATTGTTCAGGGCTGCGTTACCCAAAAAGCCTTTAAGCTTTCTTATGTACTTTTTGGGAAAAGCAGCCCTGTTTGAATGCACTGTCAGCAGTGAGTGAACGTCTTGTTGAGTAATTATTCCTGCTTGCAACATTTGCGTGGTTCAGAAGAGCAGGGAAATAGTTTATCTATAAACAGCTTGCTAACAAGGTTATTCAGTGCATGCTAGTTTACGTCATTTGTTTTGTTGACTAAACAAAAATCAATGGTTTAAAAAAAAAACACTTAGTATCGAATTTTTGTTAATATATGAACCGGCGGGACATAGCTACCATACACTGAGGGCCGTCGGCAAATAAACGTTCAAAACGTTCAATATGTGGGAGTGAGAGAAGAGCAGACATATGAATAAATCTGAGGACGCAAGAGAGAGCTCAATTCGGTCCGGGTTTCTGAGCGCAGACACTGAAGCATAACGTTACACACACAGAAAGCGCCTCTCACAGCGCACGAGTACTCTTCGCGTGCCCCCCCCCCCACTTAGGAACGGAGAATACACACAAAATGTTGAATGGTCCGTTTTGACGAGTATTCACGTAAACACAGTTGATTATGTCTTAAGTGAACGTAAACAGCAGGGAGAACATGTATCAGTACATTGCATCCATTGCAGCAGTGCATTCGGTTTTAAAGGGACAGCAGCCTAATTTAGTTGCTATTGTCCGAGTCATTGATGTTAATCAAGCAACAAAAGAAAGACAGAAAATCACGCACTGCTCTTGACGGAAAAACTTTAGTAGCCCTAAAGATTCATCTAAATGTATTTATAGAAATAAATGTCTGCTTGAAAGAATGAGGAATATGGTAAACAAGTTGCTATAAAGAATGCATAATTAGCCTATATAACCATTGGCATTTCATTAAAAAGAAGACCATGTTCTTGTTCTTTATGAGAAGTGGTTTTATTTAATTTTAACATAAAGGCATGTTGTGTGTCACCGCAGTTAAATCGGTGTATATCATGATAAAACCTTAAAATCACACCTATATAATGAGTTTGGACATTTTAGAGAAATGCTTAATAAATGCATGACACTGTAACTAAACCCGTTAGATTTTAGCCGACTTTACTGTAGATTTAGTCGACTAAAAGTTGACAGATGACTAAAATATGACTAAAACTAAATTAAAATTTGCTGTCAAAATGAACACTAATTTCAAGTAACAGAAATGTGTCTTATTGTCTTATATATTTTGTTGTTCAAATAATTCTAATGATATCAAATGAAATCACTGAATTTTATGAGTGTATTTCTCATTATTAGTCTTTTTTTAATGTGTATATAGTAGTTTTTATTTCTTTTTTTTAGCTATTTTAGTTAAATTAAATGAAAATGAGAAATACTGCTTTGGCAACTAGTTGAAATTAAAATAAGTTCATTTTAATTTCAGTCAATGTTTATTTTATTTCAATCAAATATTTCAATGTTTTTTTATGTCTTTAGTTTTAGTTAATTATAATAACCCTGATCTTACACAATTTGCTTCTCAAGTAAATCTAATGATAGAAAATGAAATAATTAATTAAGTTAATTTCAGTTAAAAAAGTTATTTTTATTTTTATATATTTTTTTAATATATCAACATAATTTTTATTTAATTAAGCTAAATGAAAATGAAAAATGAATCGAATTGAAATAAAACAAGTTTAAGGTTTCTTAAAATAATTTATTTCAGTTAATATTTATTTTATTCCAAATAACTTTTAATAATTTTTTTAATGTTTGTAGTTTTAATTAACTATAACAACCCTGATCCAGAAGAATGATGTTCCACATTTTGCTTCTAATGATACTGAATGAGACTAAATGCACACTTGTTTGACTGAAAGCCTGAGGACCGTCTCTCTGCTCTCCCTCAGGTACAGTTATGAGGAGTGTAAGGCCACAGCTGATTGGCTGCTGGCTCAGGCTCCAGTGCGCCCCCTGCTGGGGATCGTGTGCGGCTCCGGGCTTGGAGGACTGGCAGAAATGCTGAAAGATCAGCTGGTCATGGACTACAGTGACATCCCCAGCTTCCCTCGGAGCACCGGTGAGTTCAGACCATGTGCTGCGACGGCTGATTGTGCTGTACTCGTCTCCAGGCTGACTCCTAACTGTGTTTTCTGTAGTTCACGGTCACGCTGGAAGGCTGGTGTTCGGCACGCTCAAAGGAACGCCGTGTGTTTGCATGCAGGGCAGGTTTCATCTGTATGAAGGATACCCCATTCAGAAGGTGATTAACACACTAACTGTTCATCTCAAATAGACTTGGCTAACTAAATGTGTTCTAACGCTCTGCAAGTTATGAAAATTAGTTTTTTTAAATGTTTTTTCTTGGTGATGCATGTTTTTAAAGCATCTTTGACATATAGATTTATTAACTGTTTCGATTTGTTTTTTTTTTTACATTTTCTGTTTATTAAAATTTTAGTTAATGTTTTAGTAATTTAGTACATTTTTGTTTTTATTAGTTATTTTATTATTGAAATTTTAATAATTACTGAAAAATATCTATTATATCTATATAGTTTTATTTAGTTTGAGTTATTTTAGAACATCAAGTTAAACTAAAAGAAAATGAGAAATGTTGCCTTGGCAACTAGCTGAATTAAAATATGTTCATGTTTTTTAAATGATACTTTTTAAATTTTAGTTTTACTCATTTTAAAAAAAAAAACATGTCTATATAATTGCCTGTCATTTTTATTTCAGGTTTAGTTTTAGTTGTTTCACGCTGAACTACATCAAACTAGAAATACAGCCATGGCAACTAGCTGAAATGAAATAAGTTTATGTTTTTCATTTTATTTCAGTTAGTTTTTTATTTTAAGCTACAAAATGTTTTTATGGTTTTCGATGTAGTTTTAGTTCATTATAATAGCCTTGATGCAAGCCTCATAGAACACATAAATGAAATGTTACGTTGTATCAGTTTGCAAACATTCTAGGAATGTTACTTTTGAACATTCTTTAAAGTTCTGAAAAAGTAGTAACGTTTAAATATGTTAGATAAAACCTTCCATGAACGATGTATAAACGATATGTTTGAGAACGTTATTAAAGACCAGAGAGCTTTACACAAATATTTCCTGGAAGAGCGTTTGTTCCTGTTGCTCTTTCATTAACTCCTGCGCTGTGTCGCGGCTCCTGTATTATCAGTGTTTGCTGAATGTAAATATCAACCGTTTTTACAGTCTCTTTATTAATACAAAGCAAACTTTACACGTGTGAAATGTTCACAGAGTTACACAATCATCTCCAGCTCCTCTGAGAACAATGTCAGAGTGCAAGAACTCCTAATTATCCTGCAGATGTTAGTTTGTGCATGACATATTGAGATGAAACGTGACGTTGTGATGATGCTGTGATGATCTGGTTTCGGCAGACCACCATGCCGATGCGTGTGTTTAAGCTGATGGGAGTGGAGACGGTCATCCTGACCAACGCCGCCGGCGGACTCAACCCGGACTTCACAGTGGGAGACATCATGGTCATCAAAGACCACATCAATATTCCCGGATTCGCTGGAAACAACCCGCTAGTGGGAGCCAACGACGAGAGGTGAGGCTCTGATGATGCTGATGTGAATCTGATTCAGTAACAGCAGAGACGCCTTTGATTAGGAGCAGTGCTGTTATTGTTAACTAAAAACGGTACTAGTTATTGAAATGAAGCTGAAATAACATGTAAATATTAGATGAAAGACCAAAGCTTAAAAACGGAACTAAAAACGTAATATTGCCCTGGCAACAAATTCAAACGAAGTACTAAAATGACTAAAACAGAACTAAAATGACTATTTTTAAATAATAATCATAATAATAAAGAAGACAAAATCACATAGCAAAATTACTAAAATGAAAACTGAAATAAAAATGAATTAAACTTATAAAAAAAGCATGTAACAAAATCATTAAAATCAAAACTGAAATACAAAATAATTAAAGCTATATAGAAAATCTGAATAAATTGACAAAAGGTACAAAATTATTACAATTAAAACTGAAATAAAGAATAATTAAAGTAACATATGGTACAAAATTACTGAAATTAAATGTAATTTAAGCTATATAGAGTCTTTTAAAAAAAAAGAATGAACTGATAAAAGCACAACATTTCTAAAATTAAAACTGAAATAAAAATTTAAAAACAATTAGATTTGTTTAAATGACAAAAAAGCACCATGACAAAAGACTTAAAACTGTAAGTTAATAAAATGTTAACTAAAACTATTCAAAATCATTTTCAGTAATTGGAAAAAAAAAGCTACTAATAAAATAAAAATATTAGATGAAAGACTGGAACTTCAAAAAAAAAACATAAATGGAAATTGAAATAAAATTAAAGTAGTAAAAATATATTTTTAAAAACACTAATAAACATAACAAAAGCAGTAGACTGAAACCCAAACTAAAACTAAAATGTATAAATATTGAATGTATATGAAACTCACTGACTGAGAGAAACCGTCCGCTGCAGTTTGAGCTGAATGAGGATGTTTGGTAACGTTTCCGGCTCTTGGTTGAAAAAAAGTATTTTCTTTTGAAATGCTGAGGTGCCCGACAGAGTTTCTGTCGTTTAATCAAACCAGACTTCAAGTCAAGTCAGTCTAAGAAGTCAAGAAACACACAAAGGCCCGTGTGACTACACACCCTTACGTTTGTGAGTTAGGAAACAAATGAAAAACCTTACACAATAAATCACCTTTTGCAGTTTTCAGATCTGTGTATTCAAGGTTCAGAGTTCATCAAATCAGACCAAACATAATAAATGCACAGAAACGGAGAGCAAGCAGTTCATTAGAACATGGTGTGATTCCAGGTCAGTGGTTCTCAGCCCTCTCCGTGAAGAGCCCCCAGCACTCTCCCTGTATCTGACACACCCTCTTCAGGTCCTGCAGTCTCCAGTAATGAGCTGATGAGGTGACTCGGGTGTGATAGATGAGGGAGACACACACAGTGTGCAGGGCTGGGGGTTCTTCATGGAGAGGGTTGAGAACCACTGAGGTGTTCTGCGCAGGTTCGGCGAGCGCTTTCCGTGTATGTCGGATGCGTATGACCGTGATCTGCAGCAGCTGGCTCATGCGGTCGCAGCGGAGCTGGATTACTCTGCGTTCATGCAGGACGGTGTGTACAGCGCCTTGGCCGGCCCGTCCTTCGAGACCGTCGCCGAATGCAAAATGCTGCGCCTCCTCGGAGCCGATGCTGTGGGTGAGTTCAAATACTGTGTATTCTTTCTTTTTTTATTTCTTTTTCATTATTATTGAGTGGACTTCATTTGAAGAGTGTTGTTTTGCAAAAACAGATAACTACATTTTTTTTTGATTTTCAAAAATCATGTTTTTTATTATGTTATCATGTTTTTATTGTGTTAGTTAGCTGTATTTTTTAGTTTTTTTTAACTTAATCAAAATAATCCAACTGCAGTTTGATTGAGAATAATTGGTATGCAGAATGTTATCTGTTTTTGCAAATTAACTCTTATTATGTTTCAGTGGGAAATTTGTAATTGTTCTGAATTTTTTGTTGATCCTTTGGATAGTATAACTTTAATTTAATAAAATGTAATAAAAATAGAATATTAAAAAGTGATTGATAATTAATGTAACCATCCTTTGTTATATTATATATAATGAATATATTATTCTCATTTTAACTTTAGTATATATTTAACCGTTGGAAATTATTAGTTACAGAAGTAATTGTTCTGGTATGTTCTACTGATCTTTGGCTGCTGCAAACAAAGAATAAAATAGAATAAAAAAAAATAATTAATAATAGTATTATCATTTTGTATGTATAATATAATCGTAGATAATGTAAATATAGTATTTGAATTTTATATGTTCAGGTGGGGGGAACTTATCTTATGGTGATGTTTGGACAGTATAACAAAGTGACTTAAAAATAGAGTTGATTAAAATTATTTATTAATATATATATAGATAATATATTAATTTATGATTATTTTAAACTTAATTAGTATACGTTCAGGACGGAAAGTTGTAATTGTTCTGTATTTTGTGTTGATGCTTTGGATAATGTAGCGTAATAAAAAAAAAGTGTATTAAAAAAAATAAGTGTGCAGGGTCAGTTGTGATGTTGATTGAGCCTATTTTGAATCCAAATCATTTCTTGAGTGACAGAGAGGAGGGAGAAAATGTTTGAAATAGCATGACAGACAGAAGCAGTATGATGTATGAAACTGAACGGAAAGCGTTCTGTGTCGTGTGTGTGTGTGTGTGTGTGTGTGTGTTGTTCTGTGTGTGTGTGTGTCTGTGTGTGTGTGTGTGTTGTCTGTGGTGTGGTGTGGGTGTTGTGTGTGTGTGTATGTGTGTGTAGGGTGTGTACGCGTTTTTTTTGTGACAAATGAGGACATAAATATAATGTATAATGACAAAGGTATGACATAGATATACAAGGAGAAGGTGACTTTTCAGGAAATTACCCCATGTCCCCACTTTTCAAAAAGCTTATAAATCACACAGAATGAAGTTATGAAAATCTGAAATAGCACAAAATCTCCTGTGAGGGGTAGGTTTAGGGGTAGGGTTGGTGTAGGGCAAATAGAAAATACGGTCCTTGTACAGTATAAAAACCATTACGCCTATGTGATGTCCCCAATTTTCACAAATGTAAACCTGAGGGTGTGTGTGTGTGTGTGTCTGGGGGTTACGTGTGGTGTGTGTGTGTGTGTCTGGTGAGAGCGGCGAGAGTGTGTGTGGGTTGTGTGTGTGTGTGTGTGGGGTGTGCATGTTTATGTGGTTATGAGGACACAAATTTGTATAATAAAAATGGGTATGACATAGGTATTACAACAAAAAGGTGATTTATGAGGACATTTTCAATGTCCCCGTAATTCAAAAGCTTATAAATAATTCAGAATTAGTTTTTTTTTTGAAAATCTAAAAATGCACAACGTTTTCTGTGAGGGGTATGTTTAGGTGTAGGGTTGGTGTAGGGTGATATAATATACAGTTTGTACAGTATAAAAACCATTACGCCTATGGAGAGTCCCCATAAACCATAAAAGCAAACCTGTGTGTGTGTGTGTTTGTGTGTGTGTTGTGTGTGGTGTGTGTGTGTGTGTGGGTGGGTGTGTGTGTGTTGTGTGTGTGTGTTTTTTAAGGCATGAGCACGGTTCACGAGGTGATCGTGGCGCGTCACTGTGGGATGAGGGTCGTGGCTCTGTCTCTGATCACCAATCAGGCGGTGATGGATTACGACAGCGAGAAGAAAGCCAATCACGAGGAGGTTCTGCAGACGGGCGAGCTGAGAGCGCAGCAGATGGAGAAACTCGTCTCCACCATGGTCTCCCGCATGAGCTGCGAAACCACCAGACACTAAAACAGTGACCGCAGACCGCCAGCCGCTCGCTAAACACATGAACGCTAGTCAGACCACGATTTACATTCCAGGGACAAAGTGTTTTAGGCAACATTTTCCCATCAAACACACCCGAGTGATGAATGGAGAGATTTGACTGCTGCTTCTGTCATTGCCAAAGTTATTCTAGTTTAAACTGATTATCGTATCACTGCTTTAATGTGTATTTATTGTGTCCAAACATCTTAAACGTGATTTATTTAAAACTTAAGTTAAACAAGTGGGAAATAATGCACAAACATGTCCAGTCATGAAGAAAATTGGGGTTTTTGTTTTGTTTTTGAATATTAAAAATTTGAGAAAATATTTTTTAAAAAGAAGAATGTTACTGATATCACTGTGAGGTACTGAACTGAAGATTACTGTATTTATGTGACCTATTTATGCAAACTGTAAGGTTTTTAAAGTTGTTTTAAATTGCACTAAATGATGGAGTATTTTGGTGTTTTATGAGTCAGTTTTAAGATCTGAATTTCTGTTATACTGACTTTTACCAGCACTTTCCCCAAAACCATTTACTTTGACTTGAACGTTTAA
Organism: Sinocyclocheilus anophthalmus; assembly: GCA_018155175.1. Taxonomy (NCBI): domain Eukaryota; kingdom Metazoa; phylum Chordata; class Actinopteri; order Cypriniformes; family Cyprinidae; genus Sinocyclocheilus; species Sinocyclocheilus anophthalmus. The sequence continues at coordinate 65,173 of JADLZN010006403.1, read as the reverse complement.
ATTGCACTTCAAGCTTTGTGTTAGATGTTTCTGTGTAAACTGCTTCAATGCAATAAAAAACAATGCTGTACCAACAGTTTTCTTGAAATGACATTGTGTTACTGTAATTTTCCTTCATCTTTCTGAGATATGAACACATCTTATGCTTTTTTTGGACAGTGGTGCCTCTGTTTCCCATCCAAACATTTCCAGTTTCCTCAAACTCTGCTTACAAATAATTTGCATGACATCACACATTGATTCTTGTCCATAAATTGCTAAATTTCCTTCATATGTAAATAATCAGTGATCAACTGTATGCACATAATCAGTGACGTCAGTTCATTTCTGACACAGGATCCGTGTCCCTCTAGTGTATTTAATAAGGCTCAAAGTTGATAAATAAACTCTTATGTGCATGTCTTGCATTAAATATGATTATAAATAAATACAAATGCATTTATCTTTGTCATTTTATACGGTCAAGGAACATTTTGCGAGCAACGAAGGTTGCGTACGTCACGTGCGTCAACATGGCCAGTTCCGTTTCTGTAAACGAAAGAGTCCCATCATAAGTCCTGCCCATCATAAACAGTCCCAACGACGAGAAACTAATTCGGTTGGAAGTTGGAAAGATATTCACAGATTCGACTTTTCCGGATCAATAAATCACGAGCACAACGTTTCTACTACAGAATTGACACCTCTTTTCTTTTGTAGTGATGTAGAAAACGAGCTACAAGCGAGATTTACTCAAAACAAGCGTTCCTCTGCTCTGTGCAAAAAACATTGATCTCAAAGGGAAGGGATCCTAAGGGACCGTCTGCATCGTTTGACAAAATCGAAAAGTTCAAGACCTCGTGAAGAGATTTGGGAGGCGTTTCGTGGCCTTTGACAACACAAACCCTACAAACCCAGACCAAGTGAGTCGACTCCTGAAGAAAGTGGACGAGCTTCTGGTCATGAATAAGAACCGTCACTTCACTAATGAAGTCACAGAGGCAATGCAAACAGCCCAGAAGATAATAGAAGAGAGAAGAGAAACTGAAACAGCTGAAAGAAAGAAGAATTTCAAGAGGCAGGTCAGAAAAATGGCTGATGTTCGTTGGCGTGTGTTTACTTCCTACATGAATGAAGAGAGACAAGAAACTGAACGAAGGAGGAAACGCATTCAACGCAGGATTGATCAGATTGAGACGGATATAAAGAAGGAAGAACAGAATGTGCGACCGATTCCAGAAAGACTGAGATGGTTCACAGCGTCTCTGCAGACGGAGCTGGAGAACATGGGACGACTGGAGGAAAGACGGATGGAGGAGGAGAGAGAGAGAAAGGAAAGAGAAGAGCGAGAACAGAAGGATCTGAAGATCTGGATTCAAGAAGAGGAGCAGAGGAGACTGAGCGAAGGAGCACAGAAGAATCCACTTTCTCCAGATTATAATAAAATGATACTTGTCTTGGGGTTTGTGATCATATGCTTGGTATTGATCATAGCATATCTGATCTTTTCTCAGCAGTCAGATTAAGCAGAGTTCTTGGAGTTTTTTTGAGTTTTGAAAGGAAAGATGAGTTGCAATGATGACCCACTGCAGCACCCAGTGAAGCACAAAGTATTTTTTAAGTGCAATGTACTTTAAAAATCCAAATCCAAAATGATTTTCTCATTTATTTTTAAGCATCTAATTAAATTCTTGAGTTTGCAGGCTTATTATAAGTAAAAGTTCATATTTAAAAAGATAATAAACATTAACTGAAATTAAATAAAAAAAACGTAAACTTTTATTTCAGCTAGTTGTCAAGCAACATTTTTCATTTTCATTTAGTTAAACTTGATGTACTAAAAATTCAAACTGAAATAAAAATGAATAAAAACTATATAGACTAAACATGACAAAAACACACAACAAAATTACCAAAACTTTAAGTAAAATTAAAATGAGAATGGAAAAGATCAAAATAAAAACTGATGGTGGAATATTAAAGGGGTCATATGATGCTTTTTTAAGCATCATTATTTTGTGTATTTGGTGTAACAGAATACGTTGACATGCTTTAATGTTAAAAAAAAAAAAACACTATTTTTCAAATACTGTACATTATTGTAAGTACTCTATGCCCCGCCTCTCTCAAACGCTGAGTTTTCTACAAAGCCCCTCCTCCGACAAGCGCAGTCTGCTCTGATTAGCCAGCTGACCCAGTGCATTGTGATTGGCGAACACCGCAAGCACTCGTCAGAAATGTAACACCCCTTACCATAATCACCAGCTTCATCTTTCAAAATAAATGTAAAGACGCGTGACATAATGTAATTAGTATTTGACCTTCCGTTCAAGAACGAAAGAGAACAGACCACAGTAGTAATGCTGCAGTACACAGCCGCGGTTAGATAGCTGACTCTCCACTGTGTGTGACGCTGTGCTCTCTCTCTCTCGCTCTCTCTCCGCATCTCTCTCTCTCTCTCTCTCTCACACACACACACACACACACACAATGCGAAAAAACGCATTTGAACAGTCAATAGCAAATAAACTAATAAACAGCAAAACAGTAGCTGATTCAGAAGCGCCAGATGGTCATAGCAAAGTCAGAATGACTCCTCTCAGGTTCACGAAACGGTCATCCATAAAAAAGCATTGCTGTTCTGTTGTAAGTAATCTTAAAGATTCCTAAAAGCATCTACTTCCGGAAGACCAAATAAACTGCTTTTGCTTTCACACTGAAACACGGCGTCTCCCTGACATGCTGCTTCAACACTAACTGCGGTTACTGAAACCACGCCTTTTCTTTGCGTGAACATTTGGGCGACATTTATGCAAATCTTCCCAGATAGTGATTTAGATATGTGGGGGCGTGTTAGAACGCGCCGTTTTAGGGGGGCGTGGCAGAGTAACTTTGATAAAGAATATCTCTTTGATTTTGCGACTTTAGTCTTTGCAACTTCAGGGATCTTATCTATGCACAATCAGTTTGTAACACTCCAAAGAGAAAGGAAAACCTGCGATTTGCATCATATGACCCCTTTAATAAAAACGAATATATTGATGCTAAAATAGCCCTGGGCTAAACATTTATATATTTATAATTTAATCATTTTATTTGACTGTTGTTATGTGGTTTCATGGGATATCTGCATGTGTAAATTGCTGTTTTATTCTCTACTTTATTGAATTATGTTCAACTATAAGCACAGATACTCCAGCACTTCCCCCAGAAGTTTACCTGAACTTTGAAATTGCACTTTCAGATTTATGCACAGTAAGTAATGTCTTTGATCTCCTGCTTCAGTGCAATAAAAACCATGTTGCTGTACTAACAAGTTTGACATTATAATTTTTCTACATCTTTCTGACATTTGAACATGTTTTATTCTTTTTGGACTGGGGCGTCTCGGTTTTCCATCCAAACATTTCCAGTTTCCTCGAACCCTTCTTCATCAGAAACACTGGTCCATAAATGACTGCATTTTTCCTTTCTCTCAAACAGACATTTCTTAATTATTCCACCATCATATACAAAGATGTTAGTAAACCATGCTGTTCTGTGTTTTATGTGAATTTTAGTTTATTTATTTAGTTTGTTGGTTTATGTGAAACAAGAAAAAAATGATAGGGGGTAACGGTTTCACAGGTATAAATTCCAGACGCATAATAATAGTCTGTAAATTCAAGTACACCCAAAACTGTAAACAAAAATAAATGCACAAATTAGGCCTGCACATTTTCCACATGGCTGTGGATCTGCTGAATATGCAAATTGGTTTTTCATAAATTCATATTCTTATTTTCTCTCCTCTTTACTGCGGAAGCTTCTTAAACCCTTTCCTATACCAACTGTATGCGTGTGTATGTATGTGTGTGTGTGTGTGTGTGTGTGTATGTGTATGTTAGACTAGTTTAAGTGTTTATGTAGTTATTAAAAAGTCTTACTTGTATCACACTTGACGTTGTCCATTGTTTGCTCATAACTGAAGTCCCTAATCATGCAGATTAATGTTACAGGCTTTGTGTAGAGTTGTACAGTAAGAAAGTTATTTCCCTTAACCAGGAAATTAAAGTTCTTAGAATTGATAGACAGTTGACCCTGAGAGGTCAAGTAAATACTTACAATGGATCTAAATATTTATAATTAATTATAAATATTTAGATCATGAGCTGATTCGCTACAATTTATATTTACATATGTGTATTTTTTTTTTAAATTATTCTCATCTTATTGTCTGTGTGTTGTTGTTTTCTCTGTGTACTGGAAGCTTATGTCGCTAAAACAAATTCCTTGTATGCGCAAGCATCTTTCTGATTCTGATCTGACTTATGATTGAAGTAGATGCTGACTTGAATCTCAGCTTTCCTCTGATCCGTGCAGAGATGCCCCCTGAAAAAAAAGATGGAAAAATCTGATATTTTTAATTTCCAAGGACACAATTTAATTAACATTCACTGCAGGTGTTGTGGAAAAAAAGGTCTTCTCTTATTTGCAAAGATCAGCCAAGTTGCAGGTTCACCAAAATCAGACTTTTGATACAGTCTCTTACAACCTGTTCTTTGCTCATCTAAGGAGCATTCATTGGATTATCTTTCATTTTTATTCCACCCTTCTCTCGCTCTCCACAATTAGGCTAATTATCTCTCCGTTTTTGGCTTCTTTTTAATAATGGCAAGCCGTCACCTGGTCTATTTTTAAAAAATCATCAAAAGAGCATATTAAAATTCTTTATTATATGGTTTACAGCATCATTGCATAATCACCCTTGATATAATTAAAACATGAATATATGGCTTTTATATAATTTCCTCCTGATTGCATGAAATGTAACAGTGGGTTGTTTAGTTGTTTAGTGTAGTTAAACTGTTCTATTAGTAGCCTACATTACTGAATTGTATGCATTAAAATGGTTTATCTAGCCTAAATAAAGAAGGCATAGGCTAGTCTCTGGATTTTATTGTGCAATGTAGCATAGTTAATAAAAATAGGCTAATTATTAATTATTATATCACTGTCACGAATCCGGTCCATGAACTTCCAATTTCATTGACTCTCGCACTACACACTGTTGCACATCTCTCCGGGACTACATACCCATATTCATTTTCACTGATTGCACTCAGCACGAGATTGCCACACAGCTGTTTACAACGATTGCACCCAGCTGTTTCATTGTTCACTCCCTCACTATTTAACACCACTCTGTTTCTTCCTCGGCCGCGTCTTGCTAAGCGATTATCACTCTCCTAGCGATAGCTATTCTACAGAGCCCTAAGTCGTTTCCTAGCCTTAACCTTAACCTTAGCCTTAGCCTTAGCCTTAGCCTAGTTTTGCCTTGCCTTGTCTGTTTCCTTCGGTTTCAACCTTAGCCTTAGCCTTAGCCTTAGCCTTAGCCTAGTTTTGCCGTGACTGTCGTATCCTTCGGTGTGGATCTTCGCTGTTTTTCTGGATTTCTCCTTTAGCCTTGACCCTGTGACTCGTCTGCATATCGTCGACCCACGCTAGCCAGGATGATTATTCTTGTGTCTTGCCCTGCACACTATTAATGGTTGCCATGTTTACCCTGCCTGGTCTTATGGACCATGGACCTGTTTTCTTCAACAATTAAAGATGTGCATATGATCCGCAATACTCACGTCTCGTCAGCCCGTTACAGAATACTCGGCCACACGAGGATCCAGCGGCTTTCCTAAGGGACTTTGGCCAAGTACGGACCCAATCAACCGGCTGTTCGATTTACGACAGGGGAGTTCACCTATTGAGGAATACGTCACTCAATTCTGTGAGTTATCGTTTAGGGTACCTTTTGAGGAGGAAACCTTAAAGGATATCTTACGTTATGGATTGAATGAATCCATAAAATCATGGATGCCAGAAGATAAATTTAATTGTAGTCTAAAGGACTTTATAGACTATGCTTTGCTGACTGCTGGTTCAGCGTTCACTGTGGTTATCGCGGAGGAACGCGACCCCGCACTCACTTGTGTAATGGCGGCCGCACTAGAGCATGCTCACAAGATGGCGGCGACAGCGGAGCATGCTCACAAAATGGCGGACACAACAGAGCCCCGTTATGTGACAGATCCAAGCATGAGTAAAGTCTAAAGAAGTTGATCTCCTGAGTCAAGTCTAGTCACACTGATCGTTATGAGTCAAATCAAGTCACAGTTGATCGTCATGAGTCAAATCGAATCACAGTTTATTATCATGAGTCTGGTCAAATCACACCTGACCTTCATGAGTCAAGTCAAGTCACAGCGGATCTTCATGAGTCAAGTCAAGTCACAACAGATCTTCACGAATCAAGTCAAGTCACAGCTATCTTTCATGAGTCATAGTCGCAGTTGATCGTCATTGAGGCCAGTCAAGTCTCAGAGAGCTGAAGAGCCTCGTACGTCACAGCTGATCTTTCTAGAGTCTAGCCCCCATGTCTCAGCGGTTAGTCCAGAGGTCTCGTCACGTCCAAAACTGTTCATCCAGGAGTCACGTCAAGCCGCAGTCTTCATCCAGAATCACGTTGCATCACAGCTGATCATCCAGGGTCATGTCACGTCCTGTCTGTTACACACAGATTATCAATGTCAGCCCTTCGGTATCCCAGTCTGGTGTCCAGTGTTAGGGATGCACCGTTGGTGTCTGCACGCGCAGTTGGTATCCCCAAACCTACTCACTTTAGCTCTCCTGTTCCTGAACTGATTCTCCTGTCTGAAGCACTTCCCTTGATGGGGATCGCTTTATTTTGTGTTTGGGCTGCATACACCACCACATAACTCCCAGAGGTGGCAGCGCCCACTTTTAGGTCTCCAGAGTTGGTGGCTGAAGCTGCAGAATCTCCTGAGTTGGTGGTGCTCACTGCTGTGTTCCCCGAGGCGATGCTGCCCGCTGCAGTTTCTCCAGAGGTGACGGCGCGTGCTGCAGAACCTTCCGAAGCAGCGGTGCTCGCTTCAGCTCCTTGCGTGGTGGTGGCGCCTAGAAACGCACATTCAACCTGTCATGTCAGGGTCGAAGAAACCTTTGCCGAACTCTCCCTGTATCCTGAGGGCACTACTGTAGAACCTCCAGAGGTGGCGGCATCCGCTGCAGAACCTCCAGAGGTGTCAGTAATACCCAGCTATGAACTCTCTGCCCGTCCTGTTCCGGCCAAGGAGGCGTCAATGAACTATCTGCCTGTTCTGGTCCGGCCAAGGAGGCCGTCTATGAACTCTCTGCTCGTCCTGTTCCGGCCAAGGAGGCCGTCTATGAACTCTCTGCTCGTCCTGTTCCGGCCAAGGAGGCCGTCTATGAACTCTCTGCCTGTCCTGTTCCGGCCAAGGAGGCCGTCTATGAACTCTCTGCTCGTCCTGTTCCGGCCAAGGAGGCCGCCTATGAACTCTCTGCCTGTTCTGTTCCGGCCAAGGAGGCCATCGATGAACTCTCTGTCTGTTCTGTCCCGGCCAAGGAGGCCGCCTATGAACTCTCTGTCTGTCTTGTTCCGGCCAAGGAGGCCGTCAGTGAACGATCTGCCTGTTCTGTTCCGGCCAAGGAGGCCACCTATGAACTCTCCATCTGTCTTGTTCCGGCCAAGGAGGCCGTCTGGGAATCCTCATCCTGTCCTGTCACGGTTATGGAGGCCGTTTGTGAACTTTTGTGTTGTCCCGACCCAGCCAGGGAGGCTGCCCCTGAACGCTCAGTCTTGTCTATCAACCCCAATGTTCTGTCTGTGTTGTCTATCTCTGCTCTCTCGTTATTACAGTCTCCGCCATGGTCTCCTGATCGGTGTGGTTCACCGGGGGGGTTTCCTGTTCCCTCTGCTCCGCCGTGGTGGTCCTCTGCTCCGCCGTGGTGGTCCTCTGCCCCGCCGTGGTGGTCTACTGTCTGGTTCTGGTGGTCCTCTGCCCCGCCGAGGTGGTCTACTGTCTGGCTCCGGTGGTCTTCTGCTCCGCCGTGGGGATCTCTGGACCTGTCTGCTCTGCTGTGGAGGTCCTTTGCTCAACCGGGGTGTCCTTGCTCTGCCGTGGTGGTCTCCTCTGCTACTGCCGTTGGTGGTGGGGTAGCGTCTGGCTCTGGTTGGTTGTTTGTGTTTTTTGTGGTCCTCTGCTCCGCCGTGGTGGTCCTCTGCTCCGCCGTGGTGGTCTACTGTCTGGTTCTGGTGGGCCTCTGCTCTGCCGTGGTGGTCCTCTGCTCCGCCGTGGTGGTCTACTGTCTGGCTCTGGTGGTCTTCTGCTCCGCCGTGGTGGTCTTCTGCTCCTCCAGGGGGATCTTTGGTCCTGTCTGTTCTGCTGTGGTGGTCTTCAGCTCCACCTGTGCTGCCGGCTCTGCCCTGGCTCTCTGCTCCGCCGGTTCTGCCTCAGTCCCTGGCCTCTCCTATCCTTGGACCTGGCCCTCAGTCCCTCCCCCTGTTCCGCCTCCACTCCACCGCCCTCCGGAATCATAAAGGGTTTTTGAGCGTCTGGAAGCCGCTCCTTGGGGGGGGGGGCTCTGTCACGAATCCGGTCCATGAACTTCCAATTTCATTGACTCTCGCACTACACACTGTTGCACATCACACCGGACTACATATCCCATCATTCATTGCAATGATTGCACTCCAGCACGATTGCACACAGCGGTTTACACTGACTTGCACCCAGGCTGCTCATATCACTCCCTCCTCTATTTAAACACTCACTCTGTTTCCTTCCCTATGCAGGAGTATTGTGTAGCGATTATCACTATCATAGCGATAGGCTACTCTACGAGCCATAAGCGTTTACTAGCCTCGCATTAGCTAGCCTCAGGCATAGTTTTGCCTTGCCTTGTCTGTTTCCTTCGGTTTCGATCTTAGCCTTAGCCTTAGCTTAGTTTTGCCTTGCCTTGTCTGTCTCCTTCGGTTTTGGATCTTTGCTGTTTTTCCGGACTTCTTCCTTTAGCCTTGCACATGTGACTCTGTCTGCCTTGACGACCCACGCTAGTAGCCCTGGATGATTCTTGTGTTTGCCGGCCATATTCCTGTTTGCACTGTTTACACTGCCCCCCGGTCGACTGGACCATGTCCCTGTTCTTCTACCAAAGTAAAGCTTTGCATATGGATCCGCACGTCTCACGTCTCGTCAGCCCCGTTACAGTCACATTGTATATTAACATTAGGAAGTACATTATGAAGTAGGCCAAGTGTTTTCCACATTATTGTTTTTTAAATTGGTGTTTAAATGCATATAGGACTATCATATGTGTAACTAAGTGTAAACAAAGCAGTGTAAATCTGTAAAATGGACTATAAAAGTTGGTAGTCAAAATCAAATTGGAGCTGAATTAAAAAGTGACTTTATGAAAATGTAAACAAACAAGGTAACCGGAAGATTTTCAGTGAAATATATCAAAGTACAGTGGTATTATACCATCACTTCACCATGATTCTACAGATTTTTTTTAATTAAAAACCTCATAATAAGATTTTCTGACACATTCTTTCTTTTCGGTGAACTGACCGAACGATTCACTGAATCGATTCGCGTTCGTTCGGATCGCTGACTCACTGAATCATCTGAAGCGATTCTCTTGATACTTAACAGAGAACAAACAGCGCTGGATTGAGTGCATAATCGCATAACATACAAACAATTGAGTAAAAGTTGTTTTCTTATGTGATCATGCATTAAATGGGTGTCTTTGACCATTTCTTTCTTTCTTTTTTTTTGAGACAGCCCTGTTTCAACCCATCATAGAACATGTAGGCTACTAACTGTAACTGTTACTGAAATCTTTTTCTTATGTTAATATATTAGTTTATTTTAAAATGTGCAGTGAGTGTTTTTTTCCAGTGCAAAATGGACACTGAAATTAGAATGCAACAAATCTGAAAACACCATGCTCTTTGATGTATGGATGTCAGTGGAAAGCAAGGATGTCTATTTCTGCAGTCTGTGTGTGTTTATGAGGTGAGTTAATCATAGACTTTTACTCGTCAACTTTTGGCTTTACAATGTTTACATTTCAGAGACAAAGTGTTATAAGGAACATGTTCACATGAAAAACTAATAAAAAACACACAACTGGAGAGGTTTCACTGAACAGTCACGCACTACTGCTCCTGTCATTGCATCAATATTTAATATGTATTTATTGTGTCCAAAGGTCTTAAACATAATATATTTTAAAACTAAGGTAAACAAGAGGGACATAATACAAACATTATTGAAATATCTCCAGCACTTTCTCCAGAAACTTTAAAATTGCACTTCAAGCTTTGTGTTTGTTTCTATGATCTGCTTAAATGCAATAAGAAGCTTTTTTGTACCCACAGTTTTCTTGGTTTGGCATTTAAGTACTGTACTTTTCCCACACCTTCCTGACATAATTACTTGTTTTATGATTTTTGGAAAGTGTTGGTCTGTTTACAATCCAAACCTTTCCAATTATCATGACATCATATACTTCTTTCTCTTGCATAGTAATTTCTCATACCTTTTCCCCCTATTATTCAATAAAGATATTACTTCATTTGTAAACTCTGTTTTGTTTTTATCTGCTTTTAGTTTTAATTTTATTTTTATTGAAGTACCACATGTAATTTAAGTTATAAATAAACCCGTACCTGTCTATAAATAAATGTAAATGCATTTATTTTTCATTGTATACACTAAGCACCAATCTCATCTGTTGCATCATCGTTTGAGGTTGTGTCCAGTTTAATTTCTGCTAAAGTCCTGCCTCTCACAATAAAACAGTCCCACATCTTTACAAACGCGTCACAAACTCCCAGCGAGCCGAACTGAGAAACCAAACTACACGACATGTCCAACCAAGGTACTGCAACTAGTGCATGTATTTAATCATTAAAGTATGATTTAGTTATTAGATGTTTGCATTTCATTAAACATGCTGTTTATGTTATTCTTGCATTTGGTCATAATTCAAGATATGTTTTTTTAAAGCCTTGATGAAAAGAACACGTAGATAATTTTAAGTTAAATATATGCATCTTACACAGTAAACAAAAAAAAAAAGAAGTTAGTCTGAGCACAACAGATCACCTAGACCACTTTTGTGGCTCGGTCTGGGTCTCAGTATTAGTCTTGTGTTAGATTAGTCTTAGATTAGTCATGGTTTACAGTGGTAATTTTCTCAACTAATGAGTGCATTATTTCATTCTCCTTACGTTACTGAATGCAGGTTTGATGAAGGTAAATTTAAGACTTAAGACCAAGTAAAGGCAATTTCTGGAATGAATTGAAGGGAGCACAATATGTCAATATGGTCTCTAAATATGAATGTCTTGTATTAGCAGCGCTTCAAAGTTTACAGATCTCCATTACTTTTTAGATCTCCAAAAATAGCAAATATATGGAAATAATTTTTACTGTACCTTCTGATTATACTGCAAAAAGTGCTGTTCTTCCACATAATTTTTGTCTTGATTTCCAGTGAAAATGACTAAAGATCCTTGATTCAAGATACATTTGCTTGAAAAGCAAGATGACATTAAACAAGAAATCTTGTTTTCTGAGAAACTGATTAAAATGGAGTGAGTTTATGATTAAAACAAGAACAAATATCTGCCAATGGGCTCAGAAAAATGCATTTAATTCAAAAGGAAAACAAGTTTTCTTACCCCATTTACAAACATTTGTTCTTGTTTTAAGCATTAACTCATTTAATTGGTTACATTTTTCAAAAATGTAGTCTCAAGTGCGTATCTTTATGTATGGATGTTTAGATATTTGTAATGAGGAAAAATACTGAGGAATAATTTTTTTTTTTTTTTGCAATGCAAGCAACATTTTATGCCCTGACTTTGGGAATTTAAGACAATCTGCTCTGATTTAAGATTTTTAAGGCCTTTGTTTGTGGAAGTGCAATTTAAGAATTTTTAAGATCTGCAGAATCCCTGTAAACATGTCTGGGATGACCAGAAAAAACGTAAGAATATAACTAATAATTATCAGTGTAAATGTTCCCTGCAGCTTTGAATTAACAAACACTTTTTTCCTCAGGAGCAAGTCACCACAAGCAGTGGTCCAACAGAAGCTCAAACGAGGGAAACAGAGCCACACAAAATGTTTGTTCTCCCTTTCAAACTCAGATTCCTCCCAGCACGATTACACAAGGTTCACCTGGCAGCGATCCTCTCACAGTAAATCCAGCTCTGAATGAGCTGCGTCTGGTTCTGCTGGGAAGAACCGGTGCGGGGAAAAGTGCAACGGGAAACAGCATCCTGGGAAACAGATGCTTTAATGCTGAAGTGAGCATGAGTTCAGTCACTAAAGAGTGCAAGAGAGCGTGTGGAGCGGTGGAAGGACGAAAGCTCGTTCTTGTGGACACACCTGGGTTTTTTGACACCGATCTGACAACTGAAGAACTGCAACAGGAGGTCATTCATTGCCTGGCCTTGTGTTCTCCTGGTCCTCATGCGTTTCTGTTAGTTATACCGATAGAGCGATATACAGAGGAGCAGCAGCGCACCGTAGAAATGATTCTGGAGATGTTTAATAAAGACATCAGCAATCACAGCATCCTGATATTCTCACACGCCGACAAGCTCAGAGAAGAATCCATTGAAAGGTTCGTTTCGAGACAAAATCGAAAAGTTCAAGACCTCGTGAAGAGATTTGGGAGGCGTTTCGTGGCCTTTGACAACACAAACCCTACAAACCCAGACCAAGTGAGTCGACTCCTGAAGAAAGTGGACGAGCTTCTGGTCATGAATGAGAACCGTCACTTCACTAATGAAGTCACAGAGGCAATGCAAACAGCCCAGAAGATAATAGAAGAGAGAATGCAAGCAGAAACGGCTGAAAGAACGAGGAAAATAAAAGAGGATGTCAAGAAAATGGCTGATCTTAGGAGGGCTGAGTTCATTGCTGCCATGAATCAAGAGAGGCAAGAAACTGAACAAAAAAGGAAATTTATACAAGGCAGGATTGGTCAGATCCGGATGGAGATAAAGAAGGCAGAGCAGAATTTGCAACGGTTCAGAGCATCTTTGAGGATGGAGCAGGAGAACCTGAGAACACTGGTGGAAAGAGAGATGAAAAAGGAGATTGAAAGAATGGAAAAAAAAGAGAAAGAAAAAAAGGACCTGGATATCTGGATCCAAGAAGAGGAGCAGAGGAGACTGAGCGAAGGAGCACAGAAGAATCCACTTTCTCCAGATTATAATAAAATGCTGTTTATGCTGACCATGTATTTGCTTGGCCTTGGATGTGGATTTGCACCCGCGCTCTTACCGTTGCTGTTCCCTGCAGCTCCAGCGGTGGAAGCCGGGTTTGCAGCAGAGTTATTAACCAACATGTTAGCTGCAGAAGGATGGGGTTTCGTTTGGGTGGCTGCTGGAGTCGCCAAAGCTGCGGTTCTGACCCACTGCTCCATCCAGTGAAAATCAAGATGAGTTCAGCCTTACAAAGACATGAACGTATATGCACATTTTCCTAAATGCATCCCACTTTATAAATCACAGTTCATCTTAAAGGGTTGCAGCTAACAGGGAATGTTCTCAGCCTATGGCTAACATTCTGGCAAGGTTCTCTGCTAGTTATGAATATGAATAAACATTCTTCAAATTAGATTTTTGCGATCATACACTTTTCCTACCTGCTTGTAAGATTAGAAAACTGCATTCACTACAATATTTGTCTATACATGAGAAGACATGTCAAACGTGTATGGCGTCTTTGGGCTTTATTGTGTAAAGTCATGAAGAATCTAAGAATTTAATCAGAATTTTCTAGCAATCTCTGAGTGTGTAGCTTCAAAAGAGCAACCACATCTTGATTTTTATGTTTTTCGTTTAATATCATTTATTCGTTTCAATTTTAATGCTTCTTATTTGACTTATTTTAAGTTTTGTGATTATCTCCACCTATATTAATCTAAATAAAGGGAAGGCATATCAATGTGTATCATGTCTCTGGACTTTATTGTTTTGTACCATAAGGTATATTAGTCTATAAGTATTACTTAAACAAGACTTAAGACCACAATATGAAACAAGCCTAAAAGAACAACAGGGTCTTGTTTTAAACTACGCCCCTAAATTAGTAGTTTATGCTTGTTTGTGATTAATTTCACGCTTCCCTGTTGAAAAAAACAGCATATGCTGGTTAGGTATGTTTTGACGCTGGGATGCTGGTTTAAGCTGGTCCTTTGCCAGCACATGACCAGCTTAAACCAGCAAAGGACCAGTTTAAACCAGCAAAGGACCAGCTTAAACCAGCAAAGGACCAGCTTAAACCAGCAAAGGACGAGCAAAACCACAAAGGACCACATAACCCATCAAAAGGACGCATTACAAACACCAGGCAAAGGACCAGCTTAAACCAGCAAAGGACCAGCATAAACCAGCAAAGGACCAGCTTACACCAGCAAAGGACCAGCTTAAACCAGCAAAGGACCAGCATAAACCAGCAAAGGACCAGCTTAAACCAGCAAAGGACCAGCATAAACCAGCAAAGGACCAGTTTAAACCAGCAAAGGACCAGCTTAAACCAGCAAAGGACCAGCATAAACCAGCAAAGGACCAGCATAATCCAGCAAAAGGATCAGCATAAACCAGCAAAAGGCTCAGCTTAAACCAGCAAAGGACCAGCTAAAACCAGCAAAGGACCAGCATAAACCAGCAAAGGACCAGCTTAAACCAGCAAAGGACCAGTTTAAACCAGCAAAGGACCAGCTTAAACCAGCAAAGGACCAGCTTAAACCAGCAAAAGGACCAGCTTAAACCAGCAAAGAGACCAGCTTAAACCAGCAAAAGACCATCATAAACCAGCAAAGGACCAGCTTAAACCAGCAAAGGACCAGCTTAAACCAGCAAAGGACCATCATAAACCAGCAAAGGACCAGCTTAAACCAGCAAAGGACCAGCTTAAACCAGCAAAAGGACCAGCTTGGACCAGCATCCCAGCGTCAAAACATATCTAACCCACACATGCTGGTTTTTTCAACAGGGTTGTTGGCTTTAGATGGAGTACAGCAGTTATTCACTTCACTGTAGTCCAGTCCTGAGAACACAATTCCCAACAAACACACACACATAGAGAATACGCAATCCCTTCAAGGTTGAGTGGCTCAGGTTTGCACTCTTATCTCCAAAGCACACAGATAATGAGTGCAGTTTCTCAGAGAGAAAAGGGAGAGAGAAACTCAGCTAACTAATAAGATATTATAAACTCATAACTTTATTAAATCAACTCAAATCTAAGAGGTTAAATACGTAATAATAACTCGATCAGTGACCACACAAAAGGATATATATTGAAGCGGAAGTGCATCCTTCACAAGGATGTCTATTCCTGCAGTCTGTGTGTGTTTTCAGGGATGAGCAGCGTTCATGAGCTGAACACACCACATCACAGCTCCGCCGCTGTTCATCACGGACTTTTACTTGTCAACTTTTGACTTTACAGTGTTTACATTTCAGAGACCAAGTGTTTTAGGAAACATGTTCACATGAGACAAACTAGAATGATACAGAGAGGTTTCACCGAACAGTCACGCACTACTGCTCCTGTCATTGCATCAATATTTAATATGTATTTATTGTGTCCAAACATCTTAAATATAATATATTTTAAGACTTAAGTTAAACAAGAGGGACATAATACAAACATTATTGAAATATCTCCAGCACTTTCTCCAGAAACTTTTATTTTATTGACCTGAACTGTAAAATTGCACTTCAAACTTTGTGTTTGTTTTTATGATCTGCTTAAATGCAATAAGAAGATGTTTCTTTGTACCCGCAGATTTTTATGTGGCTTTGGTTTTTATTTTTATTTTTTATTGCAGCCATAAAAACACATTGGATGCCTGAACGATAAAGAAATAAATGCATGTAAAAGGCCTGCGCATTTTGCACATGCTACCACATTGAATGAATATATCTGTGATGTCAGTTCATTTCTGAAACCCCTCCCTAGTGGATGCATCTAGTGGACTCTAAGTGAAAAACACGTAATTAAAGTTATAAATAAACCATTGTGTGTGCATATCTTACATGAAGCATGTAACTAAATATAAATGCATTTAATTTTCATTGCATGCATGTAGTAAGCACCATGTTAATCTGTTGCATCACCGTTTGAGATCGTGCCCAGTTTCGTTTCTGTTGAAGTCCTGCCTCTCACAAAACTACAGTCCAACATCATTACAAACACACCACAAACTCCCAGCGAGCCGAACTGAGAAACCAAACTACACGACATGTCCAACCAAGGTACTGCAACTATGCCTATTACGTGTATTTAATCATTAAAGTATCATTCATTTAGTTTTTTAGACGATTATATTTATTTAAACAGATGCAGTCAAAATTCAACATCTGTTTTTTGTTTTGGAAAAAGCGTTGATGTATTGGTTATGTTTATTTTAAGCTATGCATCTTACAAAGTAAACTAAATAAATGTCTCTAATAAGCTGTCAGTTAGTCTGAGCACAACAGATCATCTAGACCACTTTTGAGGCTCTGTCTGGGTCTCAGTATTAGTCTTGTCTTATGCATAAATAAGGTATACAGTGGTAGTTCTCTCAAGCATATAGTCACTGAATGTTAAATGGGTTGACCAGAGTAACCTAAAATCTACATAATTCACACTTTTAAAACACTTTTGTCCTCAGGAGCAAGTCACCACAAGCAGTGGTCCAACAGAAGCTCAAACGAGGGAAACAGAGGAACACAAAATGTTTGTTCTCCCTCTCAAACTCAGATTCCTCCCAGCACGATTACACAAGGTTCACCTGGCAGCGATCCGCTCGCAGTAAATCCAGCTCTGAATGAGCTGCGTCTGGTTCAGCTGGGAAGAACCGGTGCGGGGAAAAGTGCAACGGGAAACAGCATCCTGGGAAACAGATGCTTTAATGCTGAAGTGAGCATGAGTTCAGTCACTAAAGAGTGCAAGAGAGCGTGTGGAGCGGTGGAAGGACGAAAGCTCGTTCTTGTGGACACACCTGGGTTTTTTGACACCGATCTGACAACTGAAGAACTGCGACAGGAGGTCATTCATTGCCTGGCCTTGTGTTCTCCTGGTCCTCATGCGTTTCTGTTAGTTATACCGATAGATCGATATACAGAGGAGCAGCAGCGCACCGTAGAAATGATTCTGGAGATGTTTCGTGAGGACATCAGCAATCACAGCATCCTGATATTCTCACACGCCGACAAACTCAGAGAAGAATCCATTGAAAGGTTCGTTTCGAGACAAAATCAAAAAGTTCAAGACCTCGTGAAGAGATTTGGGAGGCGTTTCGTGGCCTTTGACAACACAAACCCTACAAACCCAGAACAAGTGAGTCGACTCCTGAAGAAAGTGGACGAGCTTCTGGTCATGAATGAGAACCGTCACTTCACTAATGAAGTCACAGAGGCAATGCAAACAGCCCAGAAGATAATAGAAGAGAGAATGCAAGCAGAAACGGCTGAAAGAACGAGGAAAATAAAGGAGGAGGTGAAGAAAATGGCTGATGTTCGTTGGCGTGCGTTTACTTCTTACATGAATGAAGAGAGACAAGAAACTGAACGAAGGAGGAAACGCATTCAACGCAGGATTGATCAGATTGAGACGGATATAAAGAAGGAAGAACAGAATGTGCGACCGATTCCAGAAAGCCTGAGACGGTTCACAGCGTCTCTGCAGACGGAGCTGGAGAACATGGGACGACTGGAGGAAAGACGGATGGAGGAGGAGAGAGAGAGAAAGGAAAGAGAAGAGCGAGAACAGAAGGATCTGAAGATCTGGATTCAAGAAGAGGAGCAGAGGAGACTGAGCGAAGGAGCACAGAAGAATCCACTTTCTCCAGATTATAATAAAATGCTGTTTATGCTGACCATGTTTATGATGGGCATTGGGGCGTCATTTGCACCCGCGCTCTTACCGTTGCTGTTCCCTGCAGCTCCAGCGGTGGAAGCCGGGTTTGCAGCAGGGTTATTAACCAACATGTTAGCTGCAGAAGGATGGGGTTTCGTTTGGGTGGCTGCTGGAGTCGCCAAAGCTGTGGTTCTGACCCGCTGCTCCATCCAGTGAAAATCAAGATATAGGCCTACCGCGAACAATAAGTGAAGAGCGAACAACCTCGAGCTTTAAAAACAAGTCACATAATGGTCCAACAGTATATTCTAAGTGTTATATATTCATATGCATTCTCTTCCATTAGCATACACAGAAGATCTTCTCATTAGTTTTTGCTTTTTTTAATTCCGACTGAATTTGGGATCATATCCGTGTGTTTTATAAATGAGCTCCTAGTTTATTTAGTTTTTTATTATTAATGTCCTCCTTAAGGATGCCAAAGAAGGATTGTTTAAAAAGCATCCATGAAACACACCAACCAGATCTGAGATCATTCACTACATTACAAACGTTGAATATGAAGGAAACATCTGAAACAAAAAATCTTAGTTATCCTAGCTAACAAAAAAACAACAACAACAACATTAAAAACATTAAAGAGCATGCCCATTAATTCATGAAAAGGTTTCAAACAGTTGGTTATGTGAAAGTTAAAGGAACAATTGTATCATTTTGCAAACAAGAATGTTACGTTTAAATGTTCTCTAATCATTCTAACAGGTAGAAACATTTAAAAACCGTTACACGTGTGTCCTTTTACCTGCAGATGTTTGATTTTCTTGATTTTCTGATATTCTTTTTTCTAGATTAGATAGATTCTTTTTTCACTATTGGACTTTGAGTTTTCTAATCTGTGTAATCAAACATTTCTTATTGTGTTTATGTTTTTGTTATTCATTTGTTTGAAATAATTGAGTTATTTTAATTGTGTTTAAAGTTTAGCGATTTTATCCACCTATATTCATCTAAATAAAGTGAAAACATGGCGTCTCTGGACTTTATTGTGATTTGTGGCATATTAGCCTAGATCGAATAATTAATATATGCAATTAAGATCACATAATGAAAAATCAGCTGTTTGGTTTCCAGCTTCTTGTTAAACTTTCCCAAACTGAATGGTTAAGTTTGTTGGTGATAAATTAATTTTGAGCTCAAAAATAAACTCAAACTCAAACTCAAAAACAAACAAAAGAGTTGTGTTTGACAATAGTGTGTTTAAAAGCATATATCATGTGTAAGTGTATAGATAATGGACTATAACGTTTTTTCATAGGCAAAAGCATTGCTTGTGTTTATTGCAAAAAGAAAAACAGAACTGAATAAAAAAGTACATGTGAGTTTATATAAAATTAAAGCAAGTGGTTAGTTTTTTTTTTCAAATTAAAAATTGTCATCATTTTTATTTGTGTGTGTGTACCGCTTTAGATGGGATTTACGCATGTCCAATCACTATAAACGGCACACACCACACACACACACACACACACACACACACACAACACACACCACACTCACCCACACCACACACACACACACACACACACACACACACACACACACACCAACACTCACACACACACACACACACACACACCCACACACACAAAGCACACACACCCACACACACACCTCTCCCACAACACCCCACACGCATTCACCACACAGACACCGGGACACCCACACACACACACAACACACCCACACACACACACACCCCACACCCCACACCACACACACACACACACACTCACACACCTCACACACACACACTCACTCTCACAGACACAGACACAGACACACACTTACACACACACATGTTGTGTTTCCATGTTCTATGGGTTCATTCCATAGGCGTAATGATTTTTCTACTGTACAAACTGTATTTTCTATTGCCCTACACAAACCCTACACCTAAACCTACACCTTACAGGAAACTTTCTGCATTTTTAATTTCTCAAAAAAACTCATTCTGTAATTTAGAAGCGTGTTTCCTCGGGGACCTCAAAATGTCCCACAAGGTCAAATTTATATATTACTATCCTTGGGGACATTTGGTCCCCATATCGGTATAAAACCATGCACAGCGCACACACACACACACTCACGCACACACCACACACACCCACCCCCACACACACACACACAACACACACCACATGCTCCCTCACTCACACACACACACACACAAAAAAAAAACACACACACACACACACTCACTCACGCACGCACACACACTCACACACCACACACACACACACACACACGCCACACACAACACACACACACACACTCACACTCCACACAACCTGCACACACACTGCCACACACACACAACACACAACGACCACACTCACGACACACACATCCTCCCTCACTCACACACACACACACACCCCACACGCTCGTGTGCGGTAGTACCGCGGTTTTCGCCGCTTGTGTCGCCTGTTGAGAAACAGCGGCCGCAGCGTCTCTCACGCGCCGAACAAGAGAGATCCGGAACCGGAAGAAAACAAGCTGAGGACTGGAGGTCGCGGGAAAGAGAGGGCGGTTCTCACCGGATCCACGTGTACGGGAAGTGGCCCATGGATGGGAGGACTGGAGGTCACGGGAAAGCAAACGACAACATTGCTGGATCAAGACAATCTGAGAAGAGATCGCATGAGTCCGCAAATTTGGAGGAAGGCGGAAGGCATGAACTGGTTAGTGAATGGGTCAGGAGAGAAGGATCTTGGTATGAAGATGATGACATGAATAGTGAAGAATGGATGGCGGTAGGGCGGGAAAAAGAGCGGGATGTAGGAAAAAGTCAGGAAGGAGGGAATAGAAACATAAATAACGTAAGCAAAAACAGGGGTCTGGAAGAAAGTAGTTCCGAGGAAAATGAGCGGACGATTCGGAGGAGATTGGAAAGGGAAGAATTCAAGATTATACTTGTAATGAGGAAAGAAGATGAACACATAGGTTTAAGTCCAATTGCACTTACCAAAGATTTAAAGAAGAAGCTGGGAGAGATAGAAATGGCAAAAATCCTTTATGACGGGAATATATTGATCAAATGTAAGACAGAGGAACAAAGGAATAAAGCGTTGCATATTGGAAGTGTATGCAAGAAGACTGTAGTGGATAAAAAAGTAATACATGGAAAAACGGGGACACGGGGGGAGTAATGTGGGGTATTCCAGTCGAAGAGGATTTGGACAACATCAAAAAGAATATGCTAGGAGGAATAGTGACGAATGTGAGACGATTAAATAAAACAGTCAATGGAAAACGAGTTGCCAGTTTGTCTGTGTTAATTGACTTTCAAGATGAAAAACCTCCAGAAAGGGTTAAAATAGGATACATGAGCTACTATGTCAGAGAATATGTTCCACCACCTCTTAGGTGTTACAAATGTCAGAGATATGGACATATTGCTGCAGTGTGTAGAGGAAAACAAAGATGTGCAAAGTGTGGGGGAGAGGTAGGTATGAGGACTGTGGGGGAAATGTGAAGGTAGCGTGTTGTAACTGTGGTGGAGATCATAGTGTAACATATGGAGGATGTGAGGTTAGGAAAAGAGCAGTGGAGGTCCAACAAATTAAAACAAAGAGTAATATAAATTATGCAGACGCAGTGAAAAGAATTCAAAAAGGAAGAACAAAGGAGGGGGCAGCCAAAGATGTAAGAACCCAGGATAATGTGAGAAACCTAAAAGAGGTATCAATGAACATAGAAAATGTTATTTTGTTCATAGCATATGTTATCAATTGTACTGAACAGGTAAAACATAAAACAGAGAAAATTAAAGTTATTACAAAAGGTGCTGAGAAATTTTTTGTCAGTCAGAAACCTCTCTTGGGAACAGATTACCAGAAGACTTGAGTCGGAAGGAGGGTCTTCAAGCCAAATTATAATTCAGTGGAATGCAAGGAGTCTATTGGCAAATGGACAGGAATTCAAAAGTTTTATCAATGATTTAGAAATAAAACCGGACATAATTTGCATCCAAGAAACTTGGTTGAAGCCATCTTTAGAGTTTATAATAGCAGGTTATGATAGTGTTAGGAGAGATAGAGACAAGGGTAATGGGGGGGATGTGGTATTTTTATCAAACAGAATATGCATTATACGGTAATGGTAAAAGGAAAGGAATTGGAATTTATAGTAATTGAAGTTTGGACAAATTAAGGAAATATTAAAATAGTAAATTATTATAATCCGTGTAAGAAAATAACATTGGAAAACATAGAGGAACTTGCAATAAATTTAGAGGGTAAGGTTATTTGTTGTGGAGATTTTAATGGGCATAATACGTTGTGGGATAGTTATAATGATTCAAATGGGGAGGTAATAGAGGAATTAATGGAACTAAAAAATTTAGTATGTGTAAACAATGGAGATGGCACTAGAATAAATGTGGTACATAGGAAGGAAACGGCAGTGGATATTACAGTTGTATCGGAAGCTATAGCAGGATTATGCTGGTGGGAAGTTAAGAAAGATAGTACGTTAGGAAGTTATCATTATCCAATTTTTATAGAAATAGGTATAAGAAATGAAATAAATTAGTCAAGTGGGTCAGAAAGATGGGTATTTAGTAAAGCAGATTGGGTGAAATTCAGGGAGATAAGTGATGAAATGATGGGAGTAATTAATAGTGATGAGGAAATAGAAGAATTAAATCGAGTAGTTTGTGGAGGTATAATAGAAGCAGTAAAATAATCAATTCCAAGAGTTTAGGGAATAGGAGAAAGAAGATAGTCCCATGGTGGACGGAAGAATGTGGGAAAGTAATAAAAGAAAGGAACAAAGTTTTTAAAATACTTAAAAGAACACACAATTTTGAAGATTTAATCAAGTTTAAAAAGATGCGGGCAAAGGTGAGAAGAGGGAATATTGGAGATCATTTTGTGAGTCAGTGGGAAGAGAAACAGATATTTGTAAAGTATGGGGCATGATAAGGAAAATGAATGGAATTAGGAGAGAGTTTAGATATCCTGCATTAATAAATAATGAAGGCACAGCTGTGACAGAGAAGGAGAAAGCGGAAATGATCATAAAAACATTTGTCAAAATCCATAGTTCGGATAATGTTAACGAAGAAGGGAGGAAAGGACGAGAGGGAACAGTTTTAAGATATAGAGAATTAATTATGGAAGATGAAGAGGTAGATTATGTACTTAATTGGCCATTAACAATAGGAGAATCGAATAGTGCATTAAGAAGTACTAGGTTATCAGCGCCAGGTAAAGATCAGATATGCTATATAATGTTAAAAAATTTAAATGAATCATCAAAAAGTATTATTTTAGAGTTATATAATAAAGTATGGGAAAAGGGACAATTACCTAGTTGCTGGAAAGAAGCTGTAGTAGTTCCAATACGTAAAGCTGGGAAAGAAGGTAATAGTCCAAGTGATTACAGGCCAATTTCTCTTACTTCACACTAATGCAAGGTAATGGAAAAAATTATAAATCAGAGACTAACATATTTTATGGAAACTAAAAGGAATATTTGTAATTATCAAAGCGGATTTAGAAAAGGTAGATGCATTATGGGCCCTACAGTATGTTTGGAACATGAAATACGAAGAGCTCAGGCTAACAGAGAAAGTGTAGTTGCAGTATTTTTTGACATCGAGAAAGCATATGATATGATGTGGAAAGAAGGGTTAATAATTAAATTGAGAAAAGCAGGAGTTAAAGGAAAAATGATAAGATGGATTAAAGGGTTTCTATTTGGAAGATCTATTCAAGTAAAGATTGGGAAAGCATTTCCAGAGATAATAAAGGTAGAGAATGGAACACCACAAGGGAGTATAATTAGTCCTTTATTATTTTCTATCATGGTTAATGGTGTGTTTTTAAAAAGGAATAGGAATTTCTCTTTATGCAGATGACGGTGCAATCTGGAAACGAGGGAGGAATTTAGAGTTTGTTGTAAGGAAAGTGCAAGAAGCAATAACAGAAGTAAAAACGTGGTCATATAAGTGGGGTTTTAGATTCTCTGTTGAAAAAACAAAAAATTTATTATTTTCAAAATGTAGGATTAGTAAAGAGGTAAAATTAAAATTATATGGTCAAGATATAGAAAGAGTATCATGTTTTAAATTTTTGGGTATATGGTTTGATGAAAAACTCACATTTAATACACATAAAAAATAGTTGAATGTAAAAGTAATGAAGTTATGAGAATGTTTGTGTGACAATAATGGGGCTGAGAGACGGCTCTAAGACTTATAATACGGATTATATACGATCTGTTCTTTGATTTGGATATAGTGTTCAATCGGCTGCTAATAGTTTTAAAGAGGGACAAAATCCTGTAACAAGGCATTACTATTTATGTACGGGGCGATGGAAGCGAACACCACCAACGCAGCCTTGCTGCTTGAGATGGGAAGCCTTTAGATCTTAGAAGAACTGACCTGTCCCTAAAGGGTCAATATATTTGGGCATAATCAAGAACACCCAGATATGGTAGTTCTAAAACCTTTCTGGGAAAAAGGAAAGGAAGAAATCAAAAGTTTTGGATGGGAAGTGCCTAGAGTGGTAAAAGAAATGGAAATTGGTGAAACTCCAATAAGCCCTTCAGTTCCGCCGTCTACAATCCCTCTGTGGTTAATATCTCAACCTACGGTAGATGTGGCATTGTTAAGTGAGGAAAATAAGGATAAGTTCAAATCAAATGCTCAAATAGCACATAAGTACATTCATGAAAATTATTATGGTTATGTTCAAATATATTCTGATGCATCGAAAAATATGGAAGACAAAGTAGGTGTGGTATTTAGTATCCCAGAATTTAATGTGAAAGTCAGTGAAAGAATCACAGATAATTTGTCAATTTACACAAAAGGTGAAGTGATTGCAACTGTACTGGCATTGCACTGGGTGGAGGAACATTAGCCAGTGCGGACACTCGTATGTTCTGATTCAAGTTCATCTTTACTTACAATTAAAACACGTCATTCAGAGAGAGAGCAGATGTAATGATTGAGATTCTTCAAACAATATATATATAATTTCTGTAGCTTTCTGTTGGGTACCAGCTCATGTGGGAGTACAAGGAAATGAGTCAGCAGACGAATATGCAAAGGAAGCAACACAGAAAGTAGACATAGATGTGCAGATAAAGTATGGTAAGAGTGAAATGAAGTGTGTAATCAAGCAACATGTGAAGAATAGATGGCAGAAATATTGGGAAGAAGAAAGAACAGGGAGATGGTTTTCTAGCATTCAGAGAAGTGTTGGTAAGTACAGAGTAACAGGAAGAGATAGACGTGAGGAAACTATCATCTCAAGGCTTAGATTTGGCCATACTGCTCTTAATAGCAGTTTGAAGAGAATGGGGAGGCATTAAACTGGAAAATGTGAATATTGTAATATGGAGGAAAATGTAGAGCATGTTATAATGAAGTGTCCAAGATACGGAGAGGAAAGAAAGATACTGATGGATGTCCTCATGGAAAATAAAGAAAAACTTAATTTGATGAACATTTTGGGGAATAAATCAGGGGATAAAAACTTTCAATTTTTAATGCGTTATTTAAAGGACACTGGATTATATAATAGAATTTAGTGAAGAGTACTGTCCTGATCCACTCCTATTCAGTAGGTGGCGGTAATGCACCTAAAAGTTGTATCCATCCGCCATTAAACACCAAGAAGAAGAAGAAAACAAGCTGATCTGTGAATGAGGAAGATGGAAGATTTAATATCAATAAACTGGGTTAAACTTCTGATCACCGCTTTAGTTTACACATGTGAGTATAAATATGACTGCTTAATGTTTAATCGTGTGTTGGTGCGGTCACGAGATGAGGCCTGGACTGTAAGTATATTCCTCTATAAATGTAAATATGTATTATTAATTCAGTCACATTTATTTTACGTGATAATAATAGTATGGGGATGTTATCTTAATATACTGTATAATTAGTGACTGAGCGAGTCTAAGAGTAAGAAGTTACGAAAAGTACCATGGTAATACCTTGTTTCATGTGTGTGTGTGTGTGTGTGTCAGAAAGTGAGTTTGTGTGTGTGTCAGAAAGTGAGTGTGTGTGTGTGTGTGAGAGTGAGTGCGTTGTGTGTGGGTTATTAGTGAGTGTGTGTGAGAGTGAGTGATGTGTGTGTGTGAGTGAGTGTGTGTGTGAGAGTGAGAGTGAGTGAGTTGTGTGTGTGAGTGAGTGTGTGTGTGAGTGAGTGAGTGTGAGAGTGAGTGAGTGTGAGAGTGAGTGTGTGTGTGTGTGAGTGAGTGTGTGTGTGTGTGTGTGTGAGTGTGTGTGTGTGTGTGAGTGAGTGAGTGTGTGTGAGTGAGTGAGAGTGTGCGAGTGAGTGAGTGAGGATGTGTGGTGAGTGAGTGTGTGGGTTGAGTGGTGAGTGGGTGTGTGTGTGATGGAGGAGTTAGTGGGTGTGAGGGTGAGTGTGGGTGTGGGTGTGTGTGTGTGTGGGGGAGTGTGAGAGTGTGTGTGTGTGTGAGGGTGTGTGTGAGTGAGTGAGTGAGTGAGTGAGTGTGTGTGTGTGTTGTGTGTGTGTGTGTTTGTGTGTGTGGTTGATGAGTGAGTGTGTGAGTGTGTGGTGTGTGAGTGAGTGAGTGAGTGATGTGTGTGTGAGAGGGAGAGGGAGTGGGTTGGGGAGAGTGATGGAGGGGGGTGGGGCGGGAGGGGTGATGGGGGGTGTGAGGGGGTGGGGGGGGGGGAGGGAAGGGAGGGAGTGGAGTGAGTGGTGTATTGGGTGGATGTGTGTGTGTGTGAAGTGAGTGAGGGTGTGTGTGAGAGTGAGTGAGTGTGTGTTGTGTGTGAGTGAGCGTGTGTTGTGTGTGAGTGAGCGTGTGTTGTGTGTGAGTGAGCGTGTGTTGTGTGTGAGTGAGTGAGTGAGTGAGTGTGTTGAGTGAGTGGGGTGGGGGAGGGAGGGGTGGTGAGGGAGGGATGGTGAGAGTGAGTGAGTGAGGAGGTGTTGTGTGATGAGTGAGTGAGTGATGTTGTGTGTGAGTGAGTGTGCGGGGTGAGGGATGAGGGGGAGTGGAGGGAGTAGTGAGGAGGATTGTGGTGTGTGTGAAGTGTGGTGTGTGTGGGTGAGTGGGAAGGAGAGTGAGGCGTGAGTGGTGTGATGAGTGAGGGTGTTGGTGGTGAGGGAGTGTATGTGAGAGTGAGTGTGTGTGTGTGTGAGAGTGAGTGCTTGTGTGTGTGTTTGTGTGTATGTGAGTGAGTGTGTGTGAGTGAGTGAGTGAGGGAGGGGGGTGTGCGTGAGTGCGTGGGAAGTAGTGTGTGGGAAGTGTTTTTGTGAGATGAGGAGGGGGGGGGGGGGAGTGAGGGAGTGGGTGTTGAGTGAGGATGAGTGTGGGGTGAGGGGGGGTGGGGTGTTTGGGTGAGTGGGAAGAGGGAGAGTGAAGTGAGGAGGGAGGAGGGAGGGGGTGTGGTGAGTGATGGAGTGGGGAGGGAGGGAGGGTGGGGGAGTGAGGAGTGTGTGTGGGTGGGGTGTGTGGGGGGGTGTGTGTGTTGTATGAGTGAGGGAGTGTGGGGTGAGAGTTGAGGGAGTGAGGGAGTGAAGTGAGTGAGGAGGGAGTGTGTGTGATGTGGTGGGGGGGGGTGATTAGGGAGCGAGGGAGGGAGTGAGTGTGTTGTGAAGTGGGTGTGGTAGTGTGTGGTTGTGGGAGTGTGAGAGTGCGTGATGAGTGAGTGAAGTGTGTGTGATGAGTGTGTGTGGTGAGAGTGAGTGAGTGTTTGTGGAGAGTGATGAGTGGTGTGTGTGTGGGTGAGTGTGAAGTGAGTGATGAGTGCGTGAGTGAGGTGTGGAGAGTGATGTGTGTGTGAGAGGCGGTGAGTGAGTGTGTGGTGGGTGAGTGAGAGTGTGTGTGTGTGTGTGGTGAGAGTGTGTGTGTGGTGAGAGTGAGTGAGTGAGTGTGTGTAATCGTGTGTGAGAGTGTGTGTGTGTGTGTGTGGGGTGTGTGTGTGTGGTGTGTGTGTGGTTGTGTGGTGTGTGTGTGTGTGTGTTTATATGTGTGTGTGTGTGAGTGAGTGAGTGAGTGTGTGAGTGTGGTGAGTGTGTGTGTGTTTGTGTGTGTTTGTGTGTGTGAGAGAGTGTGTGAGTGAGTGCGTGAGAGGGAGTGAGTGAGAGAGTGTGTGTGAGATTGATTGAGTGGGTGAGTGAGTGAGAGAGTGAGAGAGATTGAGTGAGTGAGTGACTGAGTGAGAGAGTGAGTGAGTGTGTGGGTGAGTGAGAGAGTGATGGGTGTGTTGATGAGGTGAGTGATGTGTGTGAGGGAGTGAGTGTTGGTAAGAGTGAGTGATGAGGGAGTAGTGAGGGTGTGTGATGAGTGAGTGAGTGTGTGTGTGAGTGTTTGTGTGTGTGTGTGAGTGAGTGAGTGGTGTGAAGTGATGAGTGATGTTGTGTGTAGTGTGTGAGTGAGTGATTGAGTGATGATGAGTGAGCGAGAGAGGTGGTGTGGAGAGTGAGTGAGTGAGTGTGTGGAGATGCGTGATATGTGGTGTTAAGTGGTGAGTGGTGTGAAAGTGTGTTGTGTTGTGTGCGTGAGTGAGTGAGTTTTGTGTGTGTGTGAGTGTGTGGTGTGTGAGTGAGTGAGTGAGTGTGTGTGAGTGAGTGAGTGTGTTAAGAGGTGAGTGGAGTGGAGGGTGGTGGAGAGTGAGTGAGTGAGTGTGTGGAGAGTGAGATGAGTGTGTGTGAGAGTGAGTGAGTGTGTGTGTGTGAGTGAGTGAGTGAGTGTGTGTGAGTGAGTGAGTGTGTGTGAGAGTGAGTGAGTGAGTGTGTGTGAGAGTGAGTGAGTGAGTGTGTGTGAGAGTGAGTGAGTGATTTGGTGTTGAGAGTGAGTGTTGTGTGTGTGAGTGAGTGTTGTTGTGTGCACCGTGCTACCCATTATATGCTAAAGTATCCGGAGTAAACTGTAAATAATACCATGTGGCGTAATGATTGTGATCATGGATTATATCAAAGTACAGTAGTATTACCGTCACTGTACCATGATTTTACACATTAAATAGTCCATAAAAAGCCCTCTGGTAATTACCAGCAACATGATTCCCTAATCTTTAATATGTGTGTATTATGGAAAAGAGAGAAATTGTACTTGCTTAATGTCACTTCAGGTAAGTCAACCTTTGAAAGATACTGACTTATATTGTATCTAAGGTGGTGGTATAAAATCCTAATATTAAATTATTTCATAAAAAAAATATATATCTATATTTTCTAAGATTTGTATCTTTTCAGAAAGTCTAAACTGGTTCACTTCAGTCTGAATTCGCGCTGTGCTGCTCATTCTGGTTTAAATGTGTCATTCCAGTCATATACACGTATACAGAGCAATGAAATGGTTTATACATGAAAACAAACCTTTTAAAGGCATGTTTCATTCATGTGAGCGAGAACAATGGATTGTGCATTTTTAAATTATTTATTTATTTATTTTGTATTTTTGTGTTATAAATAGTAAATATTTTTTGGGTTTCTTTTTTTTCTTCCTTTTTTTTTATGTTACAGATCCTAAGCATGAAACAGTCATAAATTATTAATTATTCTAAATCATTTTTTAAATTTTTGTTAGGTTTTGTAAATTTCAGAAGTCAAAATGGTTCAGTTTAGCCTGAATCAGCACGTGTAATATGCACAAAAAGTTTAGTACAAAAACAGATGAGTGAGCAGGAGTATACACAGCGGGTAAAATAAGTATCGAACACGTCACCATTTTCTCAGTAAATATATTCCTAAAAGTGCTTTTGACATGAACTTTTCACCAGATGTCAGTAACAACCAAAGAAATCCATACATACAAAGAAAACAAAACAAATAAATTCAGAAATTAGGGTTAGGCTATATACCCGCTGTGTATATAGTGTATATATATATATGTAGCAGTAGCGTGTGATGTGACGGTCTGAAGCGTGTGATGTGTGTCTCTGCTGCTGCAGGCGTGTGCTCCAGCTCAGTGGAAAAGAAGATCTATGTTGAGCTCAATGAAACGGTTCCGTGTGTCCGACTGCTGAACGCCACGCATCAGATCGGCTGCCAGTGTGAGTCCAGCTGAGCATTGATCTTCCTACATGTCAAACTGTGTGTTAGGATCGCTGTGATGTGTTTGATTTGTCTCTCAGCCTCTATGTCAGGAGATACAGGAGTCCTCCATGTGCTGGAGACAGAATCAGATCTGGACTGGATTCTCAGCTCGGGACCGCATCCTCCGTACATAGTGATCATGGAGACGGCCTTCTTCAACAGGTGCTGTAACACCTGTGTGTGTGTGTGTGTGTGTGTGTGTGTGTGTGTGTGTGTCTGTCTCTGTGTGTCTGAGTGAGTGTGTGTCTCCTGCAGGTCGGTCATTATGAGATGAGAGCCTCGTCCAGGTGCTGGAGTCGCTGTGATCGTCTCAAAAACAGGCCTTGCTGATAATTTCTCACCTCACACGACCTGCCCCAACCAGAACACAGGTGTGTGAGTGAGAGAGAGTGTGTGTGGGTGTGTGTGTGAGAGAGAGAGTGTGAGTGTGTGAGTGAGTGTGTGTGTGAGAGTGTGTGTGTGTGTGAGTGTGTGTGAGTGTGTGTGAGAGTGAGTGTGTGTGAGAGATAGAGTGTGTGTTGAGAGTGTGTGGAGAGAGTGTGTTAGAGAGAGTGAGTGTGAGAGAGAGTTAGTGTGAGAAGCGGGAGTGTGAGATAGAGTGTGTGTGTGAGAGAGAGTGTGTGTGTGTGAAGAGTTTGTGTGTGAGAGAGAGTGTGGTGTGAGAGAGAGGTGTGTGTGATAAGAGTGTGTGTGTGTGTGAGAGAGTGGGTGTGAGAGAGAGTGTGTGTGAGAGAGAGTGTGTGTGTGAGGAGAGTGTGTGTGTGAGAGAGAGTGAGAGAGAGTGAGTTTAAGAGAGAGTGTTTGTTAGTGTGAGAGTGTTTGTGTGAGTGTGAGAGTGTGTGTGAGTGTGGCTGGAGTCGCTGTGATCGTCTCAAAAACAGGCCTTGCTGATAATTTCTCACCTCACACGACCTGCCCCAACCAGAACACAGGTGAGTTTGAGTGAGAGAGAGTGGGTGTGTGTGAGAGAGAGAGAGTGTGTGTGTTGTGTTTTGTGTGTGTTTGAGAAGAGAGAGCGAGAGTAGCGAGAGAGTGTGTTTGTGAGAGAGAAGTGTGGTGTGATAGTGATGATGTGAGAGTGAGGTGAGTTGAGTGGAGTGATGTGAGAGTGAGTGAGTGTTAAGTGAGTGGGTGTGAAGTGATGTGTTGGAGTGATGAGTGTGGTGGGACGTGAGTGAGAGTGTAGAATTGAGTGAGGTGTGAGAGAGTGTGTGTGAGAAGAGTGAGTGTGAGAGTGAGTGGGTGTATGAGTGAGTGTGTGTGAGTGTGTGTACGTGAGGTGGGTGCGAGAGAGTGTGGGGAGAGAGAGTGTTGTGGGAGTGAGGGTGTGTGGAAGAGTGTGGTGTGTGAGAGAGTGGTGGGGCTGAGAAGAGTGAGTGTGAGAGAGGTTGTGAGAGAGAGTGGTGGGTGGAAGTGAGTGTGGGGATAGAGAGGGGGGTGAGAGTGAGGAGTGTGAGAGAGAGTGCTGTGAGAGAGTGTGTGTGGAGAGAGAAGGGTGAGAGAGAGAGGTGTGGGTGTGTGGTGTGTGAGAGAGCAGAGGAGAGCGAGTGAGTGTGGTTAGAGAAGGTGTGGTGAGAGAGATTGTTGGGATTGGTGTGTGAGAGGAGAGGAAGAGTGGTGATGGTGAGTATTTGAGAGAAGTGTGTGTGTGTGAGAGTGATTGTGTGTGTGTGTGAGTGAGTGAGTGGGTGAGAGAGTGTGTGAGTGAGGGGGGATGGGTGTGAGAGAGATGAGGGATGAGTGGGGTGGTGGGGGAGAGAGAGTGAAGTGGAGTGATGTGAGAGTGAGTGATTAGTGTGAAGAGAGGTGTGGGAGTGTGGGAGGTGTGTGGGAGAGAGAGTGATAGTGAGTTGAGGGGATGGAGAGTGATGAGTGTGCGAAGGAGTGTGTATGAGAAGAGAGTTGGGTAGTGGGGGGTAGAGGAGGGGAGAGTGATGAGTGTGGGTGAGGAGGGGAAGTGAGTAGGGTGAGAGAGCGTGGGGAAGAGTGAGGATGAAGTGAGGGAAGGAGTGAGTGGAGGTGGGTTGTGAGAGAAGTGAGAGGGAGGTGTGAGAGAGTGTGTGTGAGAGAGAGGGTGTGTGAGAGAGAGTGGGGGGTGAAGGGAGTTGGGTGAGAGAAGAGGGGGGGGAGATAGAGTGGTGAGAGAGCGTGTGGGAAGGGGGGAAAGAGTGTGTAGAGAGAGTGTGTAAGAATGAGGTGAGAGTGATGAGTGGAAGTGAGGAGTTGTGAGAGAGAGGGTGCGTGAGAGAGAGGTTGAGAGAGAGTGGGTGAAGAGGGGAGGGGAGGAGAGGGCGGGAGTATAGAGAGTGAGTGGTGGAGAGAGTGTATAGAGAGGATGTGGAGTGCGGTGGGAGATGAGGGAGGGGGAGAGAGTGAATGGAGGAGTGTGGAGAGTGAGGTGGAGAGATGTGTGTGAGAGAGTGAGTGTGTGTTGAATTTTTGAATCTCTTGAGGATCCTTGAAATACCAATCAGGATCAAAACAGGAAGTAAATGTGTTACAGACATTTACAGCATTAAAAATTATAAAATATCAGTTACTGATTTGTGTGGATTCTGTTGGAAAAAATTACTGAATGCATTAAAATATGAATTTATTCTATATACAGTAATTATTATAAATTAGTTAGTTCGGGTCATAAATACTATAATATTAAAATTATTTGCCCTTTAGCACTCATGTAATATACAGTATCTTCTTGATTTAGAGTATTTATATAAATGCGCATATTATTATTATTATTTTACAAACACATTATTATATTTTTTTAACATTCTAAATCAATAAATATATTTTTGTTACAAAAAAAAAACTTGTTTTCTGAGAAATGTATGAAAATGAATAGAGGTTTATGCTTAAAAAGAGAAAAAATATAATAAAGTAGAAAAATATTCTTGTTTTCCCTTTAAATTAAGTTTATTTTCCCGACCCCATTGGCAGATACTTTTGTCTAAGCATAAACTCACTTCATTTTGGTAAATTTCTAAGAAAACAAGACTTAATATCTTACGTGTTTTTGCATCTCAAGAAAATGATTGTCTTGACTTATATCTAATGTTTAAATATTTGCACTGGAAAACAAGACAAAAACATTTGTGTTTTATGATGAACTTGTGAAGAAAAGAAGGTGTTGAAATGGAGACAAAATTGTGGAAAAACTAAAGAAATGGTGAGCAGTTACAACACTTTCCCACATGTATGTGAAGCTGAGTGTGTGTGATTGTGTTTCAGGTGTGTATTCTGCGAGTTACGGCTCTGATCTGGCGAACTGTAACGTGACCGTGTGGAATCCTCTCGGGAACGGACTGTCCTATGAAGACTTCGCTTTCCCTGTGTTTGCTCTGAAAGACGAGAATCAGACTCAGGTCATCCGTAAGGTGTGTGTCTCTCTCTCAGGTCGTGTGTGTCTCATCACAGTGCTGTATGACCCGCGTGTGTGTGTGTGTGTCTTCAGGTTAACAGGACATAACCTGCGTGTGAACGGAAGCACTCCTCAGTATCCGCTGTGTGCCATGCAGCTCTTCTCACACATGCATGCTGTGACCGACCCGTGACCTGCATGAGACGCACCGACCTGCAGAACCGATTCAGCATCAACCCAGGTACGGACATGGACACGGACACATGTTTGTTTTTGTGAAAAGTGGGGACTCTCCATAGGCGTAATGGTTTTTATACTGTACAGACCGTATATTCTATTGCCCTACACCAACCCTAACCCTAAACCTACCTCTCACAGGAAACTTTGTGCATTTTTAGATTTTCAATACACTCCATTCTGTGTGATTTATAACTGTTTTGAAAAGTGGGGACATGGGGTAATGCCCTGAAAAGTCACCTTCTCCTTGTAATACCTGTCACACTCATGTCATTATACAAATTTGTGTCCTCATATACCACAAAAACATGCACACACACACACACACACCTCTTAGACCACCGCACACACGACTAGACTCTTGCAAATAAAAGCGAAGACGTCTTTTTTTTCTGAGAAAGTATTAAAATGAAAAAAAATAAAGATGAACAATAAATGTTTTCCAATTAATTTTTGATATATTTACGGTAGGAAATTTACAAAATGTTTTCATGGAACATGATCTTTACTTATATCCTAATGATTTTTGGCATAAAAGAAAAATTTATAATTTTGACTCATACAATGTATTTTTGGCTCTTGCTACAAATATCCCCCAGCGACTTAACACTGCTTTTTTGCTCCAGGGACACATTTGCCTTAATATATCATGTATGTTGTGTATGTATAGAATAATATATATACCTAAATATACACCCACACACATAATTAGTAAACATAAACTTTAATTTTGACATCGATTAATCTGTTGGCAGCCCTATTCAATCTGTTTATTTATTAACCGATAGAGCATTAGGTCTATCATCGCATATTATTATAATGTGAATCGTGTAGTTTATGTAATCAGCTATTCCTATTTTAACCTGGGTACCTATGTGTCTCTGCCTCCTTCAGAAGTCCTGTGTGACCCGTTGAGTGATTTTAACGTCTGGACATCCACTCGGCCCCTCAACAGCAGCGCCAAGGGCCACGCAGCTAACGAGAGTGTCGTCCTCGCAGCTACACGGGTGAGGAATGCACTCACGATGTAGTAGGGCTGTCAAAATTGTTTTTAGTTTTGAATATTCGTTGAATTTAAAATAAAAAATCCACATTTGAATGCAAAAACGTTGCATTCGAATTTTAGGTGTGCATCAGGCAGCTTTATCAGTGGTGCACGAGATGCGATGACGATGTAAGTGTTGTTGTATTATAATGTTTTTTGTTAGTCTATCCAGTTGAAGCTACTAGATGCGGCGCTGCTACATTGTTCATTAAAAATATTGCGGAAAAAGAAAACATCAATACAGAGAAGATGTTGTTGTTTAAGCAACTTACTTAATTATATATGGTCTAGAAACATTATTTTAAACATTATGCACTTTTTTCAAAGATAGTCGTGTTATTTTATTGCTTTGAATAAACGTGCATTATTAATATTTTGCTCGATGCGCCCTATGGCTGGTCACAAACATTAGACTTTCGAATATTCGTGAATTTAATTTTTGCCTACTGCTTTTTTTTAGCCTATCCAGTTGAAGCCACTGGATGCGGCGCTGCTGCGTTGTTCATTAAATATATAGTGGAAAAAGAGAACATCAATACAGAGATGATGTTTTTTTCGTCAAAACTGAAACCAAGCCGTTCACACAGAACGCATATTTGTCGCATTTTCTAGAGGGACATCTATCACCATTGCACTCGCGTCTCGCACAAGAGAGACGCATGTTTAGAAAGCCATGTAAAATTAAAGCAAGTTCAACTTTTAAAAAACATGTCTCGAGACTTTATGCCGGTTTTTCCCCATCCCACTGTATCTCATGTTTTTAAATTAAGAAAGTAGCCTACTCGGTGATTGGTTTTCGGTCCTTTGTATTAAACTATACATACAGGTATCAGAACTATTTTTTTCAGAACTTTTTACAGGAGTTCTTCTGCTCATCAGCTGCATTTATTTGATCAAAAATAAGAAAAATTTAATATTGTGAAATATTATTGTGATGTAAAATAATGTTTTTCTATTTTGATATACTTTAAACTGTAATGTATTTCTGTGATCAAATCTGAATTTCCAGCATCATTACTCCATCCCTTCAGTGCCATAACAGGCTCTTTCAGAATCTAAATATATCTTTTATTCTCAATCGTTGAAACTGTTTTCGCTGCTTCATATTATTTTCTAAATAATATTACACACAGTTCAACAGTTTTGGTCGTCCATTTAATTCTTTTTTTGAAGAAATTCAAAAGACGTTTATTCACACTGATGGTTAAAACTGTAAAAGTGATCGCAAAGCTTATATGTTAGAAAGATTTTATATTTGAATAAATGCCTGTGTCTTTTTAACTTTTTTAGTCAGCAAATAATCGAGAAAAAAGATCAGTTTTCCAAAAACATGTTTGGTGCATCAACTGTTGATAATCTATAATAAGCAGCATATTAAGAATGATTTCTGAATCCTGTGACCTTTATACTGGAGTAATTGCTGCTGAGAATTCAGCTTTGTCATCACAGGAATAAAGTACACTTTAAAATATATTCAAATAGAACATTGTTTTAAATTGTAATAACATTTTGCAAAATTACTGTTTTTTTCTGTATTTTTGATCAAATAAATGCAGCCTTGATGAGCAAAACAGACTTCTTTCAAAACCTAAAATCTTACTGATCCCAAACTTTTGGAGCACATTGTACATGATGCGGTTTTGTTTCTAATTGTTTAAGCAACTTCATTAATTATATATGGTTTAGAAACTTTATTTTAAACATTATGCACTTTTTTAAAAGATAGTCGTGTTATTTTATTGCTTTGAAACGTTATATTATTTCACTAATATTTTGCTCGATGCGCCCTCTTGTGGCCTCAAGAGAGAAGCTAAAAGCTTTTCCCCCCTAACTGAAATTATGCCTTTTGCATAATTTGCATTTTTTTTAGCCATTTAGACAGCTTCAGGATGTTTAATTTAAATAACATCTGTGCTCATTCTCCAGTCCGCTAGAGGTTTCCAGCTATAAACCAAGCACTGTTCTTCTGTGTCTCAGCTCGACGGCAGGTCGTTTTTCTGGGAACAGGCTCCGGCCGCCGAAGGAACCGTGTCAGGAATCGTCACCCTATTGGCCGCCATTCAAGCCCTCTCTCCTGTCACTCAGGAAGCTCCGCCCCCTCGCAATATCTTCTTCACCTTCTTCCAAGGGGTCAGTGTGTTTATTTACACGTTTTTCTTTCATCGTTATTGGATCAGACTGCGAGAAGTGAAGACAAAATTGGATTTAAAATTATGCAGATAACATTTGTAACCACTCGCTATTACACATGTAACACAATGAGGTCATGTGACCTGTTTGTTTATCGCTGTGTACTGCTGCATGTAGTATATACTGAGCAGTGCTCATAACTTGATCACTACAGTGGAAATACTGTATGAGTAGAAGTATGCAGCAGGCATCTGTTCATGTATTTCATTGCAGTTTTAAATGTTTACAAGCTCTTTCTCTCTCATAGGAAGCCTTTGACTACATCGGCAGCTCAAAAATGGTGTATGACATGGAAAAAAACGATTTTGTTATTGACTTGAACAATGTGCACTCCATGCTGGAAATTGGGCAGGTATGAACACATCCATGTTTATTTATGTTCTTTTATTGTAATATTTATTTTTTATCTTATTTATTATGTTATTACAATTATTTATTCTCATTATTAGATTATAAAAAGCATGTCAAATAATTGATTTGATTTTGATTTTTATTATTGTTTTTAGTTTCGTTATTAGTATTAATAATTTAATAATAATAATATTTACTGCTGTTATTTTGGGTCAATTTATTTATAATTCTATTTATTATTAGTTTTTATTTTATATGTTATAGTGTTAATAATAATAAAAATACCAATGATTATTTATATTATTTTGTTAATTATTCTTATTATTTGTAGGAGGATTTATATTCTATTATTACAATTTTATTATTTTATTATAATATATATATATATTATATAGATCTATATATATATATATAGATATATATAATATTATATAAACATTTTAGTTTTAGTTTATTACCATAGGTTAAACAAGTGGCTGTGCAAAAGGTTAAGACGTTAATCAATAAACAAAATTTAAAATTCTTTATATATTATCTAAAAGTCCCACGAATGGTCAATAACAGATTTTATTTGACTGGGCAGTTGGATTATCAGTATCATTAGTTTTCCGGACACAAAAAGCCATAGCTAGAGATTAAGTTATTAGTTAATAGACAAAAGCGTTGTTTTTTAGTATTGCCTTGTGTATCGCCAGCAAAGTCACGATACGATACGTATCACGATACAGGGGCCACGATACGATACATATCACGATGCGGAGGCCACGATACGATACGTATCACGATGCAGAGGCCACGATACGATACGTATCACGATGCGGAGGCCACTATACGATACGTATCACGATGCGGAGGCCACGATACGATACGTATCACGATGCGGAGGCCACTATACGATACGTATCACGATGCGGAGGCCACTATACGATACGTATCACGATGCGGAGGCCACTATACGATACGTATCACGATGCGGAGGCCACTATACGATACGTATCACGATGCGGAGGCCACTATACGATACGTATCACGATGCGGAGGCCACTATACGATACGTATCACGATGCGGAGGCCACTATACGATACGTATCACGATGCGGAGGCCACTATACGATACGTATCACGATGCGGAGGCCACTATACGATACGTATCACGATGCGGAGGCCACTATACGATACGTATCACGATGCGGAGGCCACTATACGATACGTATCACGATGCGGAGGCCACTATACGATACGTATCACGATGCGGAGGCCACTATACGATACGTATCACGATGCGGAGGCCACTATACGATACGTATCACGATGCGGAGGCCACTATACGATACGTATCACGATGCGGAGGCCACTATACGATACGTATCACGATGCGGAGGCCACTATACGATACGTATCACGATGCGGAGGCCACTATACGATACGTATCACGATGCGGAGGCCACTATACGATACGTATCACGATGCGGAGGCCACTATACGATACGTATCACGATGCGGAGGCCACTATACGATACGTATCACGATGCGGAGGCCACTATACGATACGTATCACGATGCGGAGGCCACTATACGATACATATCACGATACAGAGGCCACTATACGATACGTATCACGATACAGAGGCCACAATACGATACGTAATCACGATGCGAGGCCACTATACATACATATCACGATGCAGACCACATACATACATATCCATGCGGAGGCCACGATACGATACTTCACGATGCAGAGGCCACTATACGATACGTATCACGATGCGGAGGCCACTATACGATACATATCACGATGCGGAGGCCACGATACGATACGTATCACGATGCAGAGGCCACGATACGATACATATCACGATGCAGAGGCCACTATACGATACATATCACGATACGGGACTGCACTGAATTTCACCTCAGAAGAATTTAGTAAAACAGCTGTTTATTAAACAATGCATACCATAGGGCCATTGCTAACTATTGGCAGAGCAGGCAGCTGAGCTCTGCATGTGAAGTGCCTCCATAACTGTACCACAGTACAATATAGTTAATTGCATATGTTTCATGTTTACATTGGGCTCTTCCCACCAGGTACAATATTCTGATTGTCTGCATCTTGTTTTTAAGCCCATAAATAATAATGTATTGTAATTTGTAAGTTCTAAACTAATGCGCAATCTTCACTGTATCTCACGCACACACACTCAGTCACTCACACAGATCATGCTGCGCGCACACTCAGACATTCAGGAACACACTTTTTAGTGCTGCCCCACAGTTTTATCAACTATAAATAGCTTAATTGCTCAGGAGCTGCATTATCTTTCTCAACAAGGAGCTGGTAACATCATTGTTTCTGAAGGAATTAAAGCCACAGCTTTACTGTTAATAGATAAACACGGCAAAACGGTGGTAATTCCTACATACACAGCCTCTCTCTCTCTCTCATAAATGAACTCTTGATGAATTACACTTTTCTGAGAATAGAATATTAAAGTGGAGATCACTAAACTGCACGTTAACCAGTGTTTTCAGAAAGCAAGCGCGTTTATCCAGTGGAGAGAGAGCGTGTGTGCACAGGGTTGCCAGGTTGACAAAGATAAGTAGCACACTTAGCAGATATTTCCGTATTGCGCAAGTGTAAAGCTCTGTTTCGGGGGTTACATCTCTTTATATCAGGCAACCCAGTTGTGTTCCTCTGCGGCCAGATTAAACCTTGATGTAGCCTATATATTATGCTCTATTCATCATTTTTTAGAAACCTCACACTTTTCTGCTCAATTTTAAACGGTGTTCTTGTATTCAAATTAAGCGTGGTCCACTGCTGCACACGTGCCACAATATCAATTCAGGGCCAGCTGTATCGATACTCGTATCGTCAGATCTCTGTGACGATGTATCGAACACAGCACTAGTGTTTAGCCTAATATTTAGCATTCATTCATTTGTTTCCCACTGAAGTTACATGCAGATGGGTTTTGCCTGTGTCAGATGTCTTTTGTCATGTGTCTGCTGTCTGGGTGTAGTTCATTCGGTTGTAGTGTGTTTGAGATGCTGCATGTCAGTAACATGTTTGCTGTGTGTTTATAGGTCGGCCTGCGCAGTGGGCAGAGCCTCTGGATGCACTCTGACCCCGTATCCCGCAAGAACGACAGTGTGAATGAGGAGGTGAGTGAGGAGGAGGAGAGGAAACACTCCCTTTCTTCTCTCATCCATTATCTCTCTCTCTCCTCTCATGCATTATCTCTCTCGCCCTCTCTGTCTCTCAGGTGTTGGATCTGATGAGGAGAATGCAGTCTGCTGCTGCTGGTCTGAATGTCTCGTTGGGTCATCCGTTGTTCACGCAGCCGCTGCCGCCCTCGTCTCTCCAGCGGTTCCTGCGAGCCAGACCGATCCCCGGCCTCGTGCTGGCAGACCATCAGACATTGTTCAACAACAGGTCTCCGTTCACAATTCATCTGCCTTTTAGTTCTTAACATACAAAGTTAATCGTAATCGAGCGGATCATGACGGAGTCTTGATTCTTTGCATGATCTTCAGGAATTATAATAATGATAATCATGACTAATTCTGACCAAGATCCGTCACTTCATTTTCCGACGTTATTGTTAGGTGTTAGTAAATCTGAAATTGTATATAACTTTGAGGACAAACGTAAAATACTTTAGTCGATGTGCTGAACTTCTAGCTATTTCTGCTGTATTTTGTTTATTATTGTTTAATTATTATACATGCACTGTAAACATTTTCACCTAATTCAGCTTAAAAACTTAAGTTCAGTAGTTGCCTTACATTAAGTATAATCGAATGGGCAGTTTATTCAAGTTATTTCAACTTAAGTTATATTAAACTGACTTAATATTGGTTAAATTAATTTGATGAGTTTAAGTCGTGGAGAAACATATGATGGCAGGACTTATTGAAACACAGAATATTTGTAACCAGCATGTAATTTTTTGTAGGACTTCATTGACTATAAAGCATATTTTATTGTAAAAACTCGCTTTAAGTGATATTAGGCAACCAGGTTTTTTTTCCTGGGAAATTTTAAATTTTTTATCAGATATCAAGCTAAAATAGCTCATATAATTGCTCTAATTTCTATACTGTTGTACGTAAAATATTATTGAATTACTTTATGTAGTTTTCATTATTTATTGAAGTATTTTTGCTGTTGTGGCTATTTTAATAAATTGTAATTTTATTTAATGTGCCATTAAAATAGCATCTCCTGCTGATATAGTATTTAATTTAATTCAACTTGAATAAATGAAGAAACAGAATATTTTTATTTCTGAAAGCTCATTTGTAGGATTGTTTAAAATGAACTACAGAATACAAAAGGTGATTTTAAAGTACTTTTTTCTTTCCTAATTTTCCCTTCCTTCTTTCCTTGCTAACTAAAATAAAAATGGAAAAAACATGGAATATTTTAATCATTAATAATTTAATAATAATTTTATTTATTTGTCACATTGCTGAACTATTTCAAATGAAATACTAAGTACAAAAAGGTGATTAAGATGATTTTTCCATATATGCTGACACATTTTAGTCTACTAATCTTGATATTGATTTTAAAAAGTCAATGGACATGGAGCACAAAACCATAAGGGTCAATTTTTCTAAATTGAAAAGCCGAATAAATAATCTTTCCATTGATGTATGGTTTGTTAGGATAGGACGATATTTGAAAATCTGGAATCTGAGGGTGCAAAAAGATAAAAATATTGAGAAAATCATCTTTAAAGTTGTTCAAATGAAGTTCTTAGCAATGCATATTACTAATCAAAAATTAAGTTTTGATATATTTACAGTAGGAAATTTGCTAAATATCTTCATGGAACATGATCTTTACTTAATATCCTATTGATTTTTGGCATAAAAGAAAAATCGACACATAAAATTTTTTTTGGCTATTGCTGCAAATATACCCCAGCGACTTAACACTGCTTTTGTGCTGCAGGCTCACATATATCAACTACCTTTTTAAGGTTTTATTTCATGAACACAAGTGTTGTCGAATCCAGCATCTAGTTCTTCCTCGGAAGTCTCATTGTAGCTGTTTTCTAACATGTGGAAAGCCTTTCTGTTCAGAGAAGCTCTTGTCATGTGTGTCTGAAGCCACATGTTGTGTGTTTTCTGTCATCTGCACCTGACACAGATACTACGAGAGCATGTACGATGACGCAGAGAACCTGAACGTCACTTATTCGCCCGACCTGAGTCCAGACGAGCAGCTGGTGTACGAGACGGATGCGGCCAAGGTGTGTAGCTCTTGCGGATGTGTTTGCTGTGGTTGAGTCGGCGTCAGTGCTTTTGAACTCGTTTCAGCTCTTCTCTCTGTGTGTTTTTGCATCTGCACTCACTCAGTCTCTGGCAGAAGTGGCCACACTCGTCGCTCGCTCACTTTACTTACAGGCAGGAGGAGAGGAGAAGAGCCTGAGCAACATCACCGCTGACCCCAAGATCGTGAGTCACATGACCAACACACACTCACTCTCCATCCTTACGCAATACACACAAACACACACACACAAGACCTCTCTCACTCACTCACACACACGCGTGCACACGCCCAGCTCCTCACACAACGCACATCGCTTACTCACTACACACTCGCTTTCAATCACTCACGCCCACGCACTCAAACTCACTCACACTAAGGACGCAGCACGCCGCACACTCACGCACGCCCACCAAACTCACGACACACATCACCACGCACACAACACACAAACAAACACACACACACACACACTCACTCACACACACTCACCACAACAACACACACACAGAGACTCTCTCCTCTCTCTCACAAACACACAGACAACAGGACTTCAACACACTCAAACTCACTCACACCACTCACGCACTCAGCACTCCGCTCATCACTCACTCACTCAAGCACGCACGCACGCCCGCACGCACGCACATCAAGCACACACTCACGCACACACTCACAAACACACTCACGCCACAACTCCTCACGCACACACACACACTCAATCACCAATCACTCACGCACTCACTCACACACTCACTCACGCACGCTCACTCACTCACACACACACACATACACTCTCTCACTCACACACAGACACACTCACAAACACACTCACTCACGCACACTCACTCACGCGCACACACACACCACCACTCACTCACTCATCACTCACTCACTCACACTCACGAACGCACGCACGCACACTCAAGCACACACTCACAAACACACGCACTCACTCAGCACGCACACGCACACTCACGCACACACACTCACGCACACACTCACAAACACACTCACTCACGCACACTCACTCACACACACACTCCCGCACACAAAACACACTCACCTCACGCCTCACTCACTCACTCACTCATCACTCACTCACTCAAGAACACTCACGAACCACTCACGCAACACTCACGCACGCACCTCACGAACACACTCCGCACACACTCACAAAAACAAAATCACCACGAACACTCATCAAGCACAATCCCCCCCCCCAACTCACGCACACACACACACACAAAAACTCACCACTCAATCACCACATCACGCACGCCGCACAACCACTCACGCACACTCACGCACACACTCACAAACACAACCACTCACTCACTCACTCAGCACACTCACTCACGCACACTCATCAGACACACACACACACTCAATACCACTCACGCACCGCACGCCCCTCACGAACACACTCACGCACACACTCACAAAAACACCCACTCACGCACACTCACTCGACACACACACTCACACACACACTCATCAACTCACTCACTCACTCACCAATCACTCACGCCCGCACGCACGCAGCAAAC
Source organism: Sinocyclocheilus anophthalmus (assembly GCA_018155175.1). NCBI lineage: Eukaryota > Metazoa > Chordata > Actinopteri > Cypriniformes > Cyprinidae > Sinocyclocheilus > Sinocyclocheilus anophthalmus. Next base: position 21,340 of record JADLZN010006403.1, on the reverse strand, counting down.
TCACGCACACCTCACACACACAATAACTCACTCACGCACACCACCAAGCACACTCCCAATCACGCACACACACACCCACTCACCCTCACCACTCACTCCGCCACTCACATCACACACTCACGCAAGACACACACACACACACACAACACCCAAACACACGCCGCACACTCACTCAATCAACACACACACAGTCACATGATCACACGTGAAGCATTATGATTCAGCGAAGAAATCTCTCTCTCTGTTCAAGTATTTGTGGACAGATTGTGTTTACAGACTTAGCAATATTGTATGCAACACAATCATGTCCTAAAAATATATATATATATATAAGATATATATATATATATAGATATAATATATATCTATATATATTTCACACACACACAAATATATTAATATATTATAAAATGTTAACATAGTTAATTATAGGACATAAGAATATGCAAAGTAAGATTTAATACTATATACATTTAAATATTATTGCACTACATACAATATATTATTGGAATGGTATATAATAAAATGTAAATATTTGTAATTAAATTTATTAATTATATATATGTAGCAATATCACTTCGTACTCAAGTGATACCGGCTTCTATAAAATCAGTATGGCTGTGATTTAGGCCCAGAGAGCAGGATGGAACACAGCCGTGATATAGAGCCGGGTATCGCTCGCAGTACGAGAGCGATATTGCTTTTATACAACAGTTCGACGGAACATGTGAAAACATTAAGAAACAACGGAGTGCCTAATAAAATCCTCTTTTGTGCAGAACTTCTTCCTTCCGCCACGGATTCAAAGCTAAAGTTGACAGGAAACATATACGTCACTTTTAGAATTGGTATCAAGGGCACGTGCTGCTTCAGTTAGGTTATTAGTGAGAAATAATGAGGTTACAAGAGAAACAATGCGGCAAGACGTCCCAAGACGTGTATCTAAATGAGAGCGAGAGAGACCGCGAAGCTATTTTTTCCCTAAAATGTTTTGCCAGGTCTTAAGAGGTTAAGATTTTAAGTCTTTTTTTCCAAAAAAAGGATAAAAAGCTAGACGTTTCTTCTTATATTAACTAACGTACTCTACGATTAGCTCAGTGAAAATAGTTTTAAATAAACAGACCGGACTAGAACAAAGCAGAGTGATCAACATTGTGAAGTGCGTTCCTGTAGCGGATACCAGTACAATATCGCACGGTGCTCAACCAATCAGATTTGAGAACCAGAACGAACTGTTGTGTATATGTGTCGGTGTGTGTGTCTCTATTTATAAATGTAAATGTTTATACATATACTGTATATATAGACACACACACACAAAAATATATAGAATTTTTACGTATGAAAATATTTGTTTATTTATTTAAAGAAATGTAATAATAAATAAAAATTCTGTTTTAGATATGACATTATTTCTGTCTGTCTCTCTCAGGTCTCTCAGTTGCTGTACGGTTTTCTAATTCAGAAGAATAACAGCTGGTTTCGGTCGCTGCTGCCTCCTGAAGTCACTAAGAAAGGAGACAACAGCATTCTGAGTGAGACCATCTGTGTTTATCCTGCATTCTCACACATATAAATTATATATGATATATAAAGGAAGTTGGTTCATCCGAACATGAAAGCAAATCATCATTCACGTTGTTCCAAACCTATGACTGATGTTTTCCTCCATGCAACATAAAGTGGCATATCTTTGCATGGAGTGAAAGTGTAAAAAAAGTAGTCCACATCAGACGTCACATGATTGATTGATGTGAGATAAGTGGTTTTTGACTGCGAGAGGAGCATCAGCATGTTTCTGACTGCGTCTCCTGTGGTTTTTAGGCTCTGGTCCTCCTCAGTTCTACATCGGACTCGGTCCTCGCATCCACAGCCCAGTTCACAGCGTCACGCGCTTCGTTCAGTACATTCTGGCTAATCTGACGGGAACCGTCACCAACCTCACGGAGAGCCAGTGCCAGAATCCCAGCGAGGTCAACACCGAGAACAAAGACGTGAGCAGACCTTCATCTCACTGACTGCAAAAAATCATCTTAGTATTTATGCCTTGTTTTCTAGTACAGATATCTAAACATTCTTGAATCAAGATGCATGTACTTGACAGGTGAAGTGACTTAACCTCCTGAGACCCTGCGACCTCATATGAGGACATTATATTTTAGTGAATTTCTCTGAGACTATACATGCCACATGTCCTGTACAGAGCACATCCAGGGCTTTTCAGAGATACTAAAGGTTTGGATGTTTCACCATCACCACTCCCTCTCCTTGGTCTTCAAATATGTCTGATATTAATTTAGTGACAATCTGACTCATTTTTAAACTGTGTGTCATTAATCAACATCTCAGGAAAATGTTATGGGGTTTTTATATCAAAATATGACTTTCTGTTTCGAAACAGGACTTTGATTTCATACACGTGCTCATATGAGGACACCGGGACTAAAAGCTTGTTTATGACGCATTTTGGGAGACACAACAAATGAATAGGAAAATAAATTATATTTCAATATTCCTATGAAATATTATATAGTATTATGAAAATCTTGTCAATTATTACTCCCATCATTACACTTCTTTTTTCATTACGTTACCCCAAAAACACATTAATATGCAAATTACATTTTGTCTATAGATACATTATATATAATGAGAAAGCCTGTTTATGGCCATTTTACACACATTTTGCATAAAGAAAAGTGGTATATCAAATCATTCTGTTATAACATAGTTGAGAATTATCTTTATACAAAGTTTGGTAAAAAAAAAACAATCCTGAAAACTAAAAATGTATTGGTGATTTAAAAAAAAAAATCCTCTACCAAGGACGTAGCATAACTTATGAATGAAATATCATTTGTAATGTTTTTATTTTTTTATTTCATGCTCTGAACAATGTACTGACATGAAAAAATAAATTTTTTTCCCTAAAATGTTTTGCCAGGTCTTAAGAGGTTAAGATTTTAAGTCTTGTTTTCCAAAAAAAGGATAAAAATTGTGTTAGTTTTTGCTTAAAACAAACAAAAATATCTGCCAATGGGGCAAGAAAAATGAATGAAGATGACTTTTCTTACCCCACTGGCAGATATTTTTGTTTGTTTTAAGCAAAAACTAACTACATTTTGATCCTTTTTTTTGGAAAACAAGACTTAAAATCGTAAGTCACTTCACCTGTGAAGTAAATGCATCTAGATTCAAGAACCTTTAGATATTTGTACTAGAAAACAAGACAAAAATACTAAGAAAATTATATGATTGATTATATATTAGATTGTTACTTTTATTTATTTATTTTTTTAACTGCGTTTAGTGTGGAGTTTGCATGTACAATTTTGTTGGTGGGTGCAAGGAAAGTTGTACATATACAATAACAATAAAGAAATTCAATTCAAAATCATTTTTTGCAGTGAAATCAAGGGTTTACAGTATGAAATCATAACGTTTTAAAGTCAGTTACAGAAAAGCTGGTAACCTCTTGGTTAACTGCTAGTTAGTCAAACTAGTTCTTACGACAGTCTTTACACGGTGACAGTGTTTATGCAGCTGGTTTTGGTTTCAAATGAGAGTCGCTAGGTTTTTAACGACCCCAAAAGATTAATAATTAAGGCAGTGTCCTACATAGACCACACAATCCCAGAATGCATTGTGACGAGCCTAGTAAATTATGTCATACAAGGTGGTGGACTGATTTTTATTTATTTTATTTCATTTTATAATGAATTAATTTTCGGTTTCAATCATTTTTAAATCAGTTATGCCCTGCTCTCATGCTCTGTGTCTGTGTTTCCCAGAATGCCCTGCTCTCATGCTCTGTGTCTGTGTTTCCCAGAATTCTCTGCTCTCATGCTCTGTGTCTGTGTTTCCCAGAATGCCCTTCTCTAATGCTCTCTGTCTGTGTTTCCCAGAATTCTCTGCTCTCATGCCCTGTGTCTGTGTTTCCCAGAATGCCCTTCTCTAATGCTCTCTGTCTGTGTTTCCCAGAATTCTCTGCTCTCATGCCCTGTGTCTGTGTTTCCCAGAATGCTCTGCTCTCATGCCCTGTGTCTGTGTTTCCCAGAATGCCCTTCTCTCATGCTCTCTGTCTGTGTTTCCCAGAATGCTCTGCTCTCATGCCCTGTGTCTGTGTTTCCCAGAATGCCCTTCTCTAATGCTCTCTGTCTGTGTTTCCCAGAATTCTCTGCTCTCATGCCCTGTGTCTGTGTTTCCCAGAATGCCCTTCTCTCATGCTCTGTGTCTGTGTTTCCCAGAATGCTCTGCTCTCATGCTCTCTGTTTGTGTTTCCCAGAATGCTCTGCTCTCATGCTCTCTGTTTGTGTTTCCCAGAATGCTCTGCTCTCATGCCCTGTGTCTGTGTTTCCCAGAATGCCCTGCTCTCATGCCCTGTGTCTGTGTTTCCCAGAATGCTCTGCTCTCATGCCCTGTGTCTGTGTTTCCCAGAATGCCCTGCTCTCATGCTCTGTGTCTGTGTTTCCCAGAATGCCCTTCTCTAATGCTCTCTGTCTGTGTTTCCCAGAATTCTCTGCTCTCATGCCCTGTGTCTGTGTTTCCCAGAATGCCCTTCTCTAATGCTCTCTGTCTGTGTTTCCCAGAATTCTCTGCTCTCATGCCCTGTGTCTGTGTTTCCCAGAATGCCCTTCTCTAATGCTCTCTGTCTGTGTTTCCCAGAATTCTCTGCTCTCATGCCCTGTGTCTGTGTTTCCCAGAATGCTCTGCTCTCATGCTCTGTGTCTGTGTTTCCCAGAATGCTCTGCTCTCATGCTCTCTGTTTGTGTTTCCCAGAATGCTCTGCTCTCATGCTCTCTGTTTGTGTTTCCCAGAATGCTCTGCTCTCATGCTCTCTGTTTGTGTTTCCCAGAATGCTCTGCTCTCATGCTCTGTGTCTGTGTTTCCCAGAATGCCCTGCTCTGATGCTCTGTGTCTGTGTTTCCCAGAATGCCCTGCTCTGATGCTCTGTGTCTGTGTTTCCCAGAATGCCCTGCTCTGATGCTCTGTGTCTGTGTTTCCCAGAATGCCCTGCTCTGATGCTCTGTGTCTGTGTTTCCCAGAATGCCCTGCTCTGATGCTCTGTGTCTGTGTTTCCCAGAATGCCCTTCTCTCATGCTCTCTGTTTGTGTTTCCCAGAATGCTCTGCTCTCATGCTCTCTGTTTGTGTTTCCCAGAATGCCCTGCTCTCATGCCCTGTGTCTGTGTTTCCCAGAATGCCCTTCTCTAATGCTCTCTGTCTGTGTTTCCCAGAATTCTCTGCTCTCATGCCCTGTGTCTGTGTTTCCCAGAATGCCCTTCTCTAATGCTCTCTGTCTGTGTTTCCCAGAATTCTCTGCTCTCATGCCCTGTGTCTGTGTTTCCCAGAATGCCCTTCTCTAATGCTCTCTGTCTGTGTTTCCCAGAATTCTCTGCTCTCATGCCCTGTGTCTGTGTTTCCCAGAATGCCCTTCTCTAATGCTCTCTGTCTGTGTTTCCCAGAATTCTCTGCTCTCATGCCCTGTGTCTGTGTTTCCCAGAATGCCCTTCTCTAATGCTCTCTGTCTGTGTTTCCCAGAATTCTCTGCTCTCATGCCCTGTGTCTGTGTTTCCCAGAATGCCCTTCTCTAATGCTCTCTGTCTGTGTTTCCCAGAATGCTCTGCTCTCATGCTCTGTGTCTGTGTTTCCCAGAATGCTCTGCTCTCATGCTCTCTGTCTGTGTTTCCCAGAATGCTCTGCTCTCATGCTCTCTGTTTGTGTTTCCCAGAATGCTCTGCTCTCATGCCCTGTGTCTGTGTTTCCCAGAATGCCCTTCTCTCATGCCCTGTGTCTGTGTTTCCCAGAATGCTCTGCTCTCATGCTCTGTGTCTGTGTTTCCCAGAATGCTCTGCTCTCATGCTCTCTGTTTGTGTTTCCCAGAATGCTCTGCTCTCATGCCCTGTGTCTGTGTTTCCCAGAATGCCCTTCTCTAATGCTCTCTGTCTGTGTTTCCCAGAATTCTCTGCTCTCATGCCCTGTGTCTGTGTTTCCCAGAATGCCCTTCTCTAATGCTCTCTGTCTGTGTTTCCCAGAATTCTCTGCTCTCATGCCCTGTGTCTGTGTTTCCCAGAATGCCCTTCTCTAATGCTCTCTGTCTGTGTTTCCCAGAATTCTCTGCTCTCATGCCCTGTGTCTGTGTTTCCCAGAATGCCCTTCTCTAATGCTCTCTGTCTGTGTTTCCCAGAATTCTCTGCTCTCATGCCCTGTGTCTGTGTTTCCCAGAATGCCCTGCTCTCATGCCCTGTGTCTGTGTTTCCCAGAATGCCCTGCTTTCATGCCCTGTGTCTGTGTTTCCCAGAATGCTCTGCTCTCATGCTCTGTGTCTGTGTTTCCCAGAATGCCCTGCTTTCATGCCCTGTGTCTGTGTTTCCCAGAATGCCCTGCTCTGATGCTCTGTGTCTGTGTTTCCCAGAATGCCCTGCTCTGATGCTCTGTGTCTGTGTTTCCCAGAATGCCCTGCTCTGATGCTCTGTGTCTGTGTTTCCCAGAATGCCCTGCTCTGATGCTCTGTGTCTGTGTTTCCCAGAATGCCCTGCTCTGATGCTCTGTGTCTGTGTTTCCCAGAATGCCCTGCTCTGATGCTCTGTGTCTGTGTTTCCCAGAATGCCCTGCTCTGATGCTCTGTGTCTGTGTTTCCCAGAATGCCCTGCTCTGATGCTCTGTGTCTGTGTTTCCCAGAATGCCCTGCTCTGATGCTCTGTGTCTGTGTTTCCCAGAATGCCCTTCTCTAATGCTCTCTGTCTGTGTTTCCCAGAATTCTCTGCTCTCATGCTCTCTGTTTGTGTTTCCCAGAATGCCCTGCTCTCATGCCCTGTGTCTGTGTTTCCCAGAATGCCCTTCTCTAATGCTCTCTGTCTGTGTTTCCCAGAATTCTCTGCTCTCATGCCCTGTGTCTGTGTTTCCCAGAATGCCCTTCTCTAATGCTCTCTGTCTGTGTTTCCCAGAATTCTCTGCTCTCATGCCCTGTGTCTGTGTTTCCCAGAATGCCCTTCTCTAATGCTCTCTGTCTGTGTTTCCCAGAATTCTCTGCTCTCATGCCCTGTGTCTGTGTTTCCCAGAATGCCCTTCTCTAATGCTCTCTGTCTGTGTTTCCCAGAATGCTCTGCTCTCATGCCCTGTGTCTGTGTTTCCCAGAATGCCCTGCTCTCATGCCCTGTGTCTGTGTTTCCCAGAATGCCCTTCTCTAATGCTCTCTGTCTGTGTTTCCCAGAATGCTCTGCTCTCATGCTCTCTGTCTGTGTTTCCCAGAATGCTCTGCTCTCATGCTCTCTGTCTGTGTTTCCCAGAATGCCCTGCTCTCATGCTCTGTGTCTGTGTTTCCCAGAATGCCCTTCTCTCATGCTCTCTGTTTGTGTTTCCCAGAATGCCGTGCTCTGATGCCCTGTGTCTGTGTTTCCCAGAATGCCGTGCTCTGATGCCCTGTGTCTGTTCTCTCTCAGTTGTTCTCGTATTTCTGGGTGTCGGGTCAGGCGTCGGTCAACAGCACCGGAGAGCCGTTCTGCGTCCGAGCGTCTGTGCGACTCTCCAAAGCCATCTCTCCTGCCTTCGAGCTTCTGGAGTACGGCTCTCCAAATTATTCCACATGGACCGAGTCCCGCTGGAAGAGCATCCGAGCGCGCATCTTTCTGGTGGCCAGCAGAGAACTGGAGGTAATGCAGCACTGTTAGAGTTCATCACAACTAAATACATTAAATAAATTCCTTGAAATAAAATAAAAATAAACAGAAATCAGCATTTTTCATTCCCATTTAGTTTAGCTTGATTTACTAAAATAACTAAAACTGAAATTAAAATGATTAAAAATTATATAGACGTATTTTAAAATAATGCTAATAATAATGAGAGCAAAAACACAATAAAATTACTAAAAATGAACTTTAATTAAAATGAAAACAGAAAATATAAAAATATAATTCAAAGTATTAATAAAACTATAATAGTATTTTAATTATGTAAAAACTGTCACAGTTGCCATAAACATAAATCAGATTTATTTTGATCACTAATTAGTAATTAGTAATTTAGTTCTACGTCTATAACGGGGTCAACTGCCGGAAATCTATTAAATACATGTCTGTCATATTTCTCATTATAAATCAAAGACTAAATAAATGATGTACTGCATTATGATATTTTATAAGGCATAAGATTTTTGCAGATTTGAATAAAAATGCATGCATAGTATGACAAATGCAAATGTTTTGCATTACAGTATTAAGAATTCAGGATTAAATGTGTTTAATTCTCATGTAAATTATGTCTTAATTCACAACACTCATAATGAACCTAAAATATGCATTATTATTCTAATGCAAAAATATATTTTCTTATTTTCTTTTCAGTTTTAAAGTGAAATGCGACCTGATTATATCTAATAAAGCAAGTATTCTCAGTACAGTAAATCTAGAAATACGTTATATACACTATTTTCTTTATGGAAATATATTTTCTTATTTTTCCTCCACCACATGCAACTGTTTTGCATTACATTATTGAGAATTTAAGAATAAATGTCTTTAATTGGCATGTAAATAATGTCATAATATACAAAAGTCTTAATGAACCTAAAATATGTTATATTCTTTATGCAAAATATATTTTCTTATTTTTTTCCTCGTTTAATTTTGAGGTGAAATGCGACCTGGGTCCGTTTTGATTTTGTGATTTATGTATGTATATTTCCTCTGTGTTTGTGTCTGGTAGATGTTAACTCTGGGAGTGGGCGTGGCCGTGCTGCTGCTGTCTCTATTGGTGACGTACTTCATCAGCTCGAAGGCGGAGCTTCTGTTTAGCTCCGCCCATGAAACGCCCACAACGGCCTACTGAACAAAACCAGAGTCCAGAATCTCCAGCCGCTCATTCATTCATTCATTTCCCTTCAGCACACAAACACACTTCAGTTCACGAGTAATTTATTCAAACCTGACGGGATTATTGTTGGTTTTGCTGCACTGGTTTTAGCTGGGCTGGTCTGAACTGGTCTGGACTCTTCTGGAAAGTTGTTCATATTTCATATTTTTTGGTCTTTTATGTGTATATGTAAATATATAATTCCAGATGTGTTTTCTGATCATGACATGGACGGGCACATGTGTGTGTGTGTGTGTGTGTGCGCGTGTGTGTGTGCGCGCATGAGTGTGTGAGTGAGTGCGAGTGTGTGAGTGTCTGTGAGTGTGAGCGTGTGTGTGAGTGTCTGTGAGTGTGTGTGCACGTGCGCGTGTGTGCGTGTGTGTGTGTGTCTGTGAGTGTGTGAGTGTGTCTGTGAGTGTGTCTGTGGGTGTGTGTGTGAGTGTCTGTGAGTGTGTCTGTGAGTGTGAGCGTGTGTTGTGTGAGTGGGTGGTGTTGTGAGTGTGCGTGAGTGTCTGTGAGCGTGTCTGTGAGTGTGAGCGTGTGTGTGTGTCTGAGTGTGAGTGTGTCTGTGAGTGTGAGCGTGTGTCTGTGAGTGTGAGCGTGTGTCTGTGAGTGTGAGCGTGTGTGTGTGAGTGTCTGTGAGTGTGAGCGTGTGTGTGTGTGAGTGTCTGAGTGTGAATATGTGTGTGCGTGTGCGTGTGTGAGTGAGAGTGAGAGTGTGCGTGTGTGAGCGTGTGTGTGAGTGTGTCTGTGAGTGTGATGTGAGCGTGTGTGTGTGTGTGCGTGTGTGTCTGTGAGTGTGTGTGTGTGTGTGCGTGTGTGTCTGTGAGTGTGTGTGTGTGTACGATTGTAAATGCAGTGAGAATGTACAGTAGCTTACTGGGTTTAGTTGAACTTCATCTCGATGTGACTCTTTTTATTTGGGAATGTAGAACTGTGCGTTCAGTCGTAAGTGAGCAGGACGAGTCGATTCGCTGACGAAACTCCAAACACAGACTGTCCTCAATCAATCACTCATCATGTTTCCACTGAAGACATGGAGCTTTAAACAACCAAATTAACTGTTCGTTTGTTTATTAACTCCAGTTAGAATGAAAGCTGTTTGATTAATAATGTCATTATTTTTCACTGAGAAACTGATGCCTTGAGATCCTGAATAAACTTTATTTTCCAGAGTTTCTTTTTGCTTTGTCTGCTTAAAGTATGAAGTTATTATTATTATTATTGAAATTAAACATTATGCTCACCAATTTATAAAAATATTCTGAAAACAAAAACCACATTCAGGTAAAGCTGTCTAATGGAAGCAAAGCCTTGGTCACAAATATTTACATATTTCACTTATTAATATTTTACTATATTGTATTTTTCAAAAACATATAAAATATAAATAAATGTAAAATATTTTAGAATATTAATAATCAATTAGGGGGAATTCAGGTTAATTTGTAAATTTTTCCAAGGCAAAAAGTGTTCCGTTTACCTGGAATTCAATCCAATATATAGAAAGGATTTACATATATAATATATATATATCTATATTATATATATAATTATTATATATATATATATATATATAATAGAGAATATTATATCATTATATCATGAATGTATATATTAAACAATAATATTGTTTGAATATGGGCATTTAAAATTTTAATTATGAAATAATATAAATATTCTAAAAGCAATTTCATTGTTGTTTTGTTAAAACTTAATTCTTATTACTGAATTAATTTTTATTTTTATTTTGTATTTTATTTGGAATATGACCAGGACATTTCTGGATAGTGTTGTGACTTGAGTTTCATCTTGTCAACAGAGAAGCTGATAAATAATTCATGTGGTTATAGCCAGTGTGAAAGAACATTAACAGTATGACTACTTCTTGCTGTCTTTGGTTCAATGATCAGTACGTATGTTTTAATTTGATTTAGACACATCCTGCGTTTAATGTCCTCACTGCAGCTTGGATTTGAAGCTGGTGTACTAATCTTCTGATATCTGTCAGGTAATATGGACATTTTATGCGTGTTATTCCCAAACGTGTATTAATTTTGATTTCATGTAGTCTAGCATGAGGCGTGATGCATGAACTTTGCCAGCAGAGGACAGTGTGGCTCTGCCTTAAACCTGAGTTACACACAACACAGCACTACTCCTCATTAGCTTTCTTGCTGTTTTCACTTCAGTGATGTGAATAATCCTACAGATTTATTGTGTTTCTGTGATTTACTTATCAATGTAACTGAGATACTGTAAATCCTTCAATTGTGGGTAATTATTGGTGTTCATTTGCTAAGTGTGATTTTCACCAGACAGCAAAACATGAGCAGATCATCCGAGACCTGAGGATGGACTTGAACACACTAGCAACCCCATAGTAACACCCTGACAACCACCCACATCCTAACAACTTAATAGCAACCACCCAGAATACCCTAGCAACTTCATAGCAACTCCTTGACAATAAGCCACATCCTGGCAACCTCATAGCAACACCCTGACAACTACCCACATTCTAGCAACCTCATAGCAATGATCAATAAACCCTAGCAACCCCATAGCAACTCCCTGATAACCACCTAGAGCACTCTAGCAACTTCATAGCAACCACCCTGAACACCCTAGTAACCCCATAGCAACTCCCTGACAACCACCCAGAACACTCTAGCAACTTTATAGCAACTCAACCACCCACATCCTAGCAACTTCATAGCAACCACCCTGAACAACCTAGTAACCCCATAGCAACTCCCTAACAACCACCAGCATCCTAGCAAACCTGCATAGGCAACCACCAGAACAACCCTAACAGCTCCTAGAACTCCCTGCCTGACAATCCACCCACATCCTAGCAATCACCCAGAACACTATAGCAACCCCATAGCAACTCCCTGACATCCACCAAGATCCTAGCAACTTCATAGCAACCACCCATAACACCATAACCTCATAGCAACTCCGACAACCACCCACATTCTAGCAACCTCATAGCAACCACCCAGAACACCTTAACAACCTCATAGCAACTCCCTGACAACACCCACATGCTAGCCACCTCATAAGCAGCACTCGAATCTCATAGAAACCCATAGGCAAACTCCATCTGACAACCAACCAATTCTAGCAACTGCATTGCAACCACCCAGAACACCCTAACAACCTCATAGCAACTCCCTGACAACCGCCCACATGCTAGCAACCTCATAGCAACACCCAGAATCTCATAGCAACTCCTTGACATCCATCCACATCCTAGCAACTTAATAGCAACCCAACCACCCAGAATATCCTAGCAACCTCATAGCAACTCCCTGACATCCATCCAACTCCTAGCAGCTTCATAGCAACCACCCAGAACACCCTAGCAATCTTATAGCAACACCCTGACAACCACCCACAACACATTAGCAATTCATAGCAATACCCAGAACACCTAGCACACTCCTGCACACACACAGAACACCCTAGCAACTTCATAGCAGCTCCCTGACAAACACCCACACCCTAGAAACCTCATAGCAACCTCCAGAACACCCTAGTAACCCCATAGCAACTCCCTGACACTGAAAACAGATATTCTGTGGCTTGTTTGTTGCAAAGACAGATCTTTTTCAGTATTTTTGTCTCGTTTTCCAGTACAAATACCTGAACATTAAATCATCAAAACAGTTAAAATGATGGAAGATAAGAAGTCTTGTTTTCTGAAAAATTGAAGAAATTAAATTGAGAACAAATATAGATATTTTTCTGAGTTTAAGCCCACTTAATTTTGCTGTAATTGTGCTTCTCTAGTTGTCGAGGTGATTAAAGAGCGTTCAGATATATGTACTGGAAAACAAGACCGAAATCCTGAGGAAGAGCGTCACTTTCTGTGGGGATCTGTTTGGAAACACTAGACGTCATCTGATGGCAGCTCTTTTCCAGTCATTCGTCTGAAATGCTCCTCACTTCTCTGAAAAACAGGAAGGACTTGTGCTCTGCTTTCAGTGTTGTGTGTGCATTAGAAGTAAAAGTAGAAAAAAAGGACCCTGGTGTGAAATTGCATGTGTGTGTGTGTGTTTCGGACACCTTGTCTCAGCCCACAGTTTCCTGTTTAATGACTCTTTTGTCACTGCCATGGTTCACTCTTCCTCTTCACACATCTCTGCTCGACTCTCCCTCTATCATTTCAGAGGAAAGATGCAGTCGCTGGATGTCTGTCTGATTCTCCTGCTCAACGCTGGACGAGTCGGTAAGATCAGATCCAATCAAACCTCATCCAACACTCAATCACTCAAGAAATCCTGACCGATACGCCTGTAACGCTTCAATGCAAAAGTGTAAAAGTTGGTTAAGGAAAGGTCAGATTAAACTGCCTCTTCCTGTTCCCCATTAAACAAATGCATTGGAATTTGGAATCAAATTTTAGGAATTTGTTATTTTAATTTTCAAATTAATTTTAGTTATATTACTAATTACTGAGAGTGGATTAGAATTTTTTTATGAGTCATTTAAAAATGGATCCCTTTTTGGTGTGTATTTGGTGTATAAAAACTCAACGTTCAAACATTTATAATTGTTTTAAATATTTAAACATTATAATTGATAATAATGTTTAAATATATTACACATATATATATATATCTTATCGATTACATATATATATATGATATTACATCTAAACATATTTATAATTGTTTTAAATATTTAAAAATTATAATGTATTGCATTACATATTTAACATTAAATATGGCAATTGAATTATTATAAATACAAAATTATTTATTTACTTGTATTATGATAATGCTTTGTTACATAGATGGCATTTGTTGAAGCTGTTGTGTGTAATATCTTGTTTCTCAGCTGCGCAGCAAGATGCAAATGTGTGTTACATTCTGGATGCGATTCTGGTTGTTTACGGCATTGTGTTGACTGTCCTTTACTGCAGATTAAAGGTGAAACTTCATTTCTATAACCTCAAATCTTTATATACTGTATAATAAAGTCCTTTTTCACCCATTTTTTTAGATTAAATGACATTAATGCTGACTAAAAAAAGATTTGTTTACTAGCAAGATAAATCTAATCATTAATACATTAATCTATTGACTCGTGCATAAATGTGATTTACAGAAAGTTAAAAAAAAACATTTTCTTTAACATGTTTTAACAAGAAAATTCACACTTGCCATGTCCTGAATTAAACCTTTAATTGGAAGCACCCATAAAAAACAAACATTATTTCCTTGCATTTTGTAGTTCCTTGGAGCACAAATAACTTAAAACAATATTTATAGAATTTTTTTTTTTTTTAAAACATCTACTAAATGACTGAGGTCCCTATTAACGGCAAAGTTCATTTTTATTTTGAAAAAAAAAATTTATAATAATAAATACTGAATATAAAAAGGGAATCTATCTATCTGTCTGTCTTCTTCAAGCATTGACATTCATTTCATATTTTCATGAACACGTTCAATTTAAATGTAGCAATTAAATCAGGATTTAAGTACTTCCTCGGTGCAGTTCTGAATAGTGCACAACCCCTAAAAATACTGCATTCTAGATCACACTCAAATCCTCGTTTGGGCTCATTCAGCTGCTTATTTCAAGCTTGTTATAAATCGCAAAAAACTTGGTTTCCAGGATTAAATCAAAACTAGCTCAAGTGTGTAACGGCCTTCACTGCACTTTTAGATTTTGAGTTATGAACGGAATATGTTGTTGATGTTGAACTGCATTTCTCTGATCGTGAAAGTAACGTTCACTGTGTGTTTGTTGCCAGATGCGTTCGTCTGGAGATAAAGCTTTCTCAGAGGTGGGTTCACTTGTCTCTGCTGATTCTATTGTCACATTTCTGTTTCTCATCATTCAGCTGACCAGAGCTATTAAAAACACATGCACGCACACATTTACTTAGTTATCATAAAGGGACGTTCCATAGAGTATTTTTAGATACAGCTATAAATACTATAACTGAACCCTAAGAGAAAACATTCTGTATTTTCACAGTTTTAAAAATAATAGCAACACTTATAGCTTTTTTTATAGATGATGCATTATAAAAGTAGTTTTAATTCATGAATTATGTCTTGAAATGCATTATATGATCTCATTAATAATTGTAACCACAGTTATAATACATTATAATACTTTTCTATTCATTGTTACAGCTTTAGTGTAATGCATTAAAACACACGACACACTTTTAAATATTATGATGCATTTTATCTTTAGTTACAATTATTTCTGAAAAGCTATAATGCATTACATAAGCCACTAATATAATGTGTTCTACATGAAGGCTTCAAATAAAGTGCTTCCAAAAAAGCTTTTATTTCATTTAATGCCGCTTTTGCAAATGAGGATGTTTTCAAAAGTAGGTTTTGTCAGATTTAGTTCCCGTTACTACACACACATGCTAACTGAAATATGTTCTAAAAACCTTTTTCGTAACGTTCCCAGAAAACATTACTGAATGTTCAAAAAGATCACAATTCTTTGTTGCACGAACATTAAAGGAACATTCCATTTGATTCATTTTCACAAACATTATGGAACTTTTGAATCTTTTGAAATTTTTTTTTTATAAATGTTCTGAAACAAGTAACATTCAAACAACCGTTCAGCTAAAACATTCCATGAATGCTGCTTAAATAACATTTTGAGAACATTACAGACCAGGAAACTCTAAATAAACACAGTTTATTAACATTACTAGAGAATGTTTCTTCATAACTTTAAAAGAGAACATAGCTGGGCTCACGTGAACTAAATAAGGATGCATATTGTCTCAACTAGTTTCAACTGATTAACTCGAGCTCCAGTGTCCGGATGGGACGTGCTGTCAGATTTAGCTCACTTTCTGATGACAAATGTATCCTTAAAGTATAGATAATTAAACAGACACACACATAAGAGCACACATATATTTGAAAACGTTCACTATATTTGTGAGGCCCTCAGAAATAAACGCAACCCACAAACACACATTAAAACCTCTTCGGTCTGTCAGATAAGCGTGCTTTGTTTAGATTTAGTACCTGTTTTTCATATCAATCTTATCATCTGTCCAAATGCCCTCATAGTTGATTTAAGAGACAGAACGAGGGAATTAAAGCGTAAAAAGAGGAACAGAAAGCAGAATAAGTGTTGGCTAATGCTGAAGGACAAACACCACAGACTTGAGCAAGAGTCTTCTGAGAAGTGTCACTTCTGCCATTCACTGTCCTCTTGTGTTTTTCAGAAGCGAGAAGGGGACATTTATCAGGTACTGTGCTGTTATTGTGCTCTATTGTGACGAGTGAGCGACTGTGCAGTGGTTTCATGTGTCTGTGCTTCTTCAGGATCTGGGACGGCAAGACAAGGACACCTACGACACTCTGCATCCCGAGAAGAAAAAGCCGCTGGCCTGAGAAACTCTCAAACTGTGCAGCTCTTTCAGTCTTTTCGCTTTGTTTATAAGTAAGCAAACTAGCAGAGCTTTATGAGATTCTGCTTTATT
>JADLZN010006402.1:140000-226886 GCA_018155175.1 Sinocyclocheilus anophthalmus | reverse complement strand
GTTGTTCTCGCCCACATGAGAGAGCTGGGGTTGAGACTAAACGCCAAGAGGAGTGTGCTTTCTCCATTACTGAGGACCACTTATCCAGGTGTGGTGTGGGATTGGACCACGATGCAGGCACATATGTCCCCTACTCGGATCTAGTCGGTCCTCACCGCAGTCGCGAGAATCAGAGAAGGCCGGTCACTCACTGTCAAAAAGTTTCAGAGACTGCTGGGTCTGATGGCAGCTGCGGCCAACGTGATACCTATTGGCCTGCTGTAAATGAGGGCCCTACAGTGGTGGCTCAAGACCAAGAAGTTCTCCCTGAGGGGAAACCCGCTTCACATGATCAAGGCCATGCAGCGATGCTTACGTGCCTTAGACATATGGAGAAAACCTTGGTTATTGTCTCAGGGCCCAGTGCTGGGAGCTACCTTGTCGAAGCGTAACGCTACGAGGACGGACGCGTCCCCCTAACGGTTGGGGTCGTTATTGGGTGACTTGAACGCGGGTCTGAGTGGCCACCGTGCCAACGGTCTGTGGCAGTGGCGCCATCTCACTTGGCACGTTCAACTGCCGGAGCTGCGGCCGTGCCTCATGCTTTTCCCCCAGACGTAAGAGGGCACCATGTGTTGGAGTGCAGCACCCGACACACAGCTGGTGGTTCTCTTAACATCAACCACAAGGGAGGTCTGGCGTCAGCGTTGTACAGACTAGCGTACCAGCTCCTGTGTGGTCCCAGGGAAACTTCTCGCCTGAGAAGCACAGTTTACGATTCATGGGGTGCCATCGCATTTTGGGAGCAGAAATTCTGGTCGAGACAGGGGTCCGGGAGGAACGGGGAAGGATGCTTACCCCAGCGGGGTGAAGCCAGATAGGAGAGTTTTAGCCAGCAGGTGGCCTGTTGCGCACTCTTAGAACATAGCAACTGTCCCCTCGAGTTTTTTTTCTCTCTGGGTCATCCAGCTCCACTGGGGCTGGATGGCATGGTGCAGACATGGCTGAGGCTTCGTCTGTACGCCTTTCCCCCGATCACTCTGCTCCCGGGAGTTCTGCAGAGAGTGCGCCGGGACGGTGGGGCACCGTTCTGGCCGGGCCGAGTATGGTTCTCGGACCTGATTTCTCTCCTCGACGGCGCTCCGTGGGAGATTCCCGTCAGGAGAGATCTCCTCTCACAGGGCGGAGGGTATGATATTCCACCCCCGCCCGGAGCTGGGGAAGTTGTGAGTGTGGCCCCTGAGGGGGCACAACTAGTAGCTTCTGGTCTCTCAACTGAGGTTGAGACCATCCGCACAACGAGCGTTCTTCTCCCCTGAGGAAACTGTACGCCTTGAAGTGGAAAATTTCCACTTCTTGGTGCGAAGACCGCCAGCTCGACTCAGTTAACTGCCCGGTTGGTACAGTGCTGGAGTTCGTGCAGGCCTGTTTCACCACAGGGTTGACCTACTCCACCCTGAAGGTCTACGTAGTGGCTATTGCGGCCTACCACGCCCCTCTTGGTGGCCAGTCAGTGGGCAGACACCCCATAGTTACACGTTTCCTCCATGGTGCGCTGAGGCTGAGGCCTCCGATACGATCCAGACCAGCAGAAGCTTGGGGTCAGGGTTCACACTACTAGAAGTGTGGCGGCCTCTGAGGCCTTCCTTGCAGGTGTCTCCATGCAGGACATCTGTGACGCCGTGGGATGGTCCACGCCCCTGACCTTCGTCAGGTTCTATGACATAGACATGCGAGCCAATCCTGGCTCTTCTGTTCTCTCGCCCTAGCTGTGCAGTCTTCCACACTAGGCAGAGACTTAGAAGTCTGGCGGCGTGGGCAGTCGCGTTCCCCTAGCGTTTCCAATGCAGCTCGAGTTCCTGAAGAGGAACGTATCAGGTTACATATGTAACCATGGTTCCACGAGGGAACGAGACACTGCGTCGCGGTTGCCATACTTTCCGGGCCGTCAATGCAGCGCTGCTTCATTCCTAGAGCTGACGCTGGTCTACACCGCCAAGTGATTATTATAGCTTCCTGGCATCGTCACCCGCCGTACGTCTCGCCCATCTATGGTATGATTACACACGAGGTTTCAGATCTCGTCACGCTTGCAAGGGCGTTTTTACCCGAAATGTGTTTTTCGACGCAGCGTCTCGTTCCCTCGAGGAACTAGGGGTACATACGTAACCTGAGACGTAATCAGTATCATTAATCAGGATCAAATAAATGTTGAATGTTTTGCGGTATTGATCACAAACACAGATGAGGAACAAAACTGTGGGCAGCACTGAAAACACAGTAGTTAGTAAGTTTAATTATATATTACAGTATGTATTAATATTTTGAAATTAGCTTTTATTGTTTATGATTAGTACAAATTTTTTTTTTATATTTTATTTCTGCTCTTAATTTTCATTTCGATTTTAGTGTTAATCATATTGGTCCTGCAGCTCAAAATGTAGGACTAAAATGAATTTAAATAATTTTAAAAAACAAAAAACAAATCAAATCAGAACATTGCTCTAAAAGAACCAAAACATTAAAAAATAAATAAAATTAAAATGATCAAAATAAAACATTGTACTAAAACGGAAAAAAATCACAAAAATGTACAATAAAGAAAAACTTGTAAATCAAAATGGCTTGCTAAAAAATGTAATCGTCTAAAAATTAAATTAAATGAAAATTCCCAAGAAAAGTTTTCGAAAGATTTTGTGACTAAAAAATAACTCATTTTTAGATAAATAACAACAACTGGTCTACAGACAGACTAGACGGATGAAATGAGGCTCCAGTACGATTACACACGATAAGCTTTCTTTGACGTCAAAATATGTAGTTCATGAAACGGGGGAGACACATGGAAGTGATGAAGAAAAGATTAAGGCGTATTAATAAGCTGGAGGCAGGAATGTTTCACTTGTAACCATCTAGCAACCACGCATTCCATAAAGAGAAACTCATGTTAACACTAGCCTTGATTAAAGGCCACATAGGTACGATGTTTATTAAATATCCAAAAAAACACTAGGACGTGTAATATTTTGCTGACTTGTTGTGCTTACATAATCCCAAATGTTCGAAGATGTTTTAACATCCAGAGGAAGGAAATAAGCAATTTAAATAGTGACAAGGACCGTGGGTCATATAGTTTGTTTTCATGTCGCCTGATCTATGACGGGGTTTCATAACCCCTCAAGTTCCGTGTTCTGGTTTAATATGTTGTGTGTTTTATTATACAGGTGACGACCGCACAGAGTAGCAATATAACAGAACTTTCAAATGTATCTATTATGATAAAACAGCGCTACTTTTTTTCCCACATACGCACGACCGGAAGCAGCAGAAGCAGTCGACTGTGGCATAATAAAAGCTCCGCTGCTTTACCCCACATACTCACAACCGGAAGCAGCGGAAGCGCTCAACTGCGGCATAATAAAAGCTCCGCTGCTTTAACCCACACACGCACGACCGGAAGCAGCAGAAGCACTCGACTGTGGCATAATAAAAGCTCCCCTGCTTTACCCCACATACTCACGACCGGAAACAGCGGAAGTGCTCGACTGTGGCATAACAAAAGCTCCGCTGCTTTACCCAACATACGCACGACCGGAAGCAGCGGAAGCGTTCGACTGTGGCGTAATAAAAGCTCCGCTGTTTTACCCCACATACGCACGACCGGAAGTAGCGGAAGCGGTCGACTGTGGCATAAAAAAAGCTCCGCTGCTTTACCCCACATACGAACGACCGGAAAGAGCGGAAGCCGTCGACTGTGGCATAATAAAAGCTCAGCTGCTTTATCCCACATACGCACGACCGGAAGCAGCTGAAGCGCTCGACTGTGGCATAATAAAGCTCGTGCTTTTGAGCCGTGTGTCACGCTCATTCAGCACCTCGTTTCGCTTCAACGGCTTTCAGCCTCACACTGCTTCATTCTACTACATTAATAAATCAATAGCTCATCCATGAACATGATTTCTGACACTCGCTGGAAACATGAATTTTTTCTTTATGATGTTATTGCAGTTTTAGAATTTTAGTAAGGGTGGCTTTTGATAATTTGAAATAAACAAAATCTAAATAAAGCAAATTAAACAAAATTATTTGTTATATTATGTTACATTTTAATAAGTAACAAAACATAATAAAAAATAAACACAAAAATTGTATATTAAAATGTTAAAATTAATTAAGTAAGCAAACATATCAAAAATAAATATTACAAAAGTAATATTAACAATGTCAAATTAAACTTATCAATACTAAGAAACACTTAACGCAAATGAATAAATACAAAAAAATAACAATTAAAAATAAATCATAAAATAAAGATACAAAAAAATTAATAAATGAATTGAGAAATAATGAGGGAAAGATTATAATTCATGAAAATAAAAACATAATAAAAAAAATCTAAAATAAAATAAAAGGGTATATTACCCAAATCCTAACCCTAACAGAAAACCTTATGCATTTTTACAATTAAAAAACTACTTAATTTATTTTTATATAGATTTTTTTTTTTTTTTACAAAGGATAACCATCCCTGGACGTCTGCAAATGCGGAGTGCAACTTTGGCCCCAAAATGTGGTTAAGGAGGAACACATACACACAATGCTCATGCATACGTCAGGAACAACACTCAAGCGGCCTTCAGTCAACGGGACACAGACGTTTACATACATATGAGACGGTATATATGTATGTTCCAGCAATGATCAGAGCACAACGGTTGACAGCCATCATTTCAGAACGACGGAGAAACTCACCATCTTCAACAAGAGCAGAGCGAGAGCGGGTTAGGGGTTAGAGCGAGAGTTAACATTTCTGAGAAGCATATCAGAGGACAACAACATAATGAAGCCTGTCAGACTGAGACACAGGCATCAGCCGTGAGCGGATCAGCACCTTTCAGAGCGATGACTTTGCTGGCCGGGTTCATGATGGCGCTGTCTGCTGTGATCGGCCGGCGGATCGGGCTGCTCGGGTCGCTCAGGTCCACAATCAGCACTTGGTTCTGCTCGCCCACCTTCTCTCGGATGCAGATGAAGCGGTCCGACTCCATGGTCAAGCAGTTGAAGCTGATGCTGGCTGGACTCACTCCCAGCGTCTGCAGCTAGAGGGCGACAGCAGTCAGAAAAACACTGCAGAACTCCACCGGTCCGAACTAGCTGATCAATAAAGGCAAAATAATTTTATGATTTTTATATAGATATTAAGTGATATAACCAAAAATCATAAAATGTCACATGTGAAGTAAATAAAGTAAACTAAAGACACTTTAAATTTTAAAATCCTAAAAAAATAAATCATTAACTTGTAACATTAAATGAATAATTTTAATATAGGAAATAAAAACCAAAATTAAACACTTAAACTATAAACTAAGTAATAACAAATGTCAAAATACTAAAAAAATTTAATAAAATCATAAAATGGAAAATAAATGTATTTTTAATTTAATGTAGTATTTATTAATTTTAGAAAGCATTTTATTTGAATGAATTTAAAAAAAAATTGAATGTAACCAGAGAAATTTGTAAAATTATAAAAACATAAAATTTAAATATAAAATTAAAAACAAACAATTAAAGCATAGGAAATGTGAATTTTAATGAATTTTTTAAAATTACAAATAAAAATTAAAAGCGATTTTTTTAAACATAAAGGTCAAAAGAAATATTATTTAACATTAAAAAATAAAAAATAATTAAAATTAAACTAAAATTGATAAATCATATAAAGTAAATTCTAATGAATAAAGAAAAATAAAAAACTCACAATTCAATCATAAAAATGCTACATTAATGGAATATTCAGAACATTTAACATCGTAAATAAAACAAACAATTAAAATCAAAACATATCAAATTAATAAACTGAAAAAATAAAAAATCAAAATACTAAATGTAAATAAATGAATAATTACAAAAATAAATTAAAAATAGATATTAATCAGAATATATCATAGATCAAAAATGAGTATCATAAAATATGTAATAAAATCAATCAAAATAATAAAAAACTTGAAATATTTTTTGTTTACCTGCATGTCATGTGACCTTTGACATCAGACAACCATGAACATGTGAATGTGTCATTGTAACTGAAATATTAACTCGAAAACTCAGGGGTACTTTAAGTAAATATTTTAAGTCAAATGGGTTCATCTGACAAACAAAAAAAAATCAAATTGGGTCATTCCTGCAATAAAGCATCAAGCGATAAAACAACTCTGGTGTTAATCAAGAGTTTCTGTTCTAACCAGCGTTGAAGTTCAAGATATTTTGACATTATCTTTGATATTTTCCTTAAAGTAAACTCTAAGCACAGCCGTATATTAAACATGAAACATGTCCTGATGCTGTTTCATGGGTGTTTGGGTCATGCAGACGGCTGAAACCTCACACTCTTCAGGGCTCAGGAGCTTCTCTCGGGGCTCTGAGTGATTCAATGCTGAGAAAAACGGCGTCTGACGGGAACATACTGCTTATGAAAGGACCTGGAGATACTGTATAGTAGCCTACGGCCAACACACACACACACACACACAGCACACACACAACACACACACACAACACACAGAGGAACACACACACCACACACACACACGACACAGGACCACAGGACCAGCCACCACACCACACACACACACACACACACACACACTCACACACACACACACACACACACTCACACACACACACACACACACACAGACACAGACACACACACACACACACAAACACACACACACACACACACACACACACACTCACACACACACACAAAAACACACACACACACACACCACACACCACACACACACTCTCAAAACACCACACAAACCACACACATCACACAGACACACACAAACACAGAGACACACACACACTCCCCACACACACACACACGCAGACACACGCACACACACACACACCACACCCACACACACACAAACACACTCCAACACACTCACGCACACACACTCACACAGACACACACACAGCGACACACAGACACAACCACACACTCACGCACACTCACACGCACACTCACACGCAAACTCACACACACACACACACACAACCACACACACACACAGCTCGCGCACGCACACACACACGCCCATGCACGCACAAGAGGACAAACACACACACACACACTCGCGCACGCACACACACACACACAAAACACACAACACACACACACACACACACAAGACACACTCACTCACACAGACACACACACACACTCACACACACTACACACAGAGGCCTACACACTCACACACCACGCACTACACACACACACCACCACACACACAAACAACACACACACTCACACTCACAAGCACACACACACCACACACACTCACCACACACACACACCACACAGGCGCACGCACACAAACGCACGGCACGCATGCACACAGAGACACACCACACACACCAACACACACAGAGGGACACACAACACCAATACACAGACACAGCACACAAAGACCATAGACACACAACACGAGTCAGAGGGAAACGGAGCATACCAACACTTTCCTCCCTGCATCTCCAGCGGTTACGTACTCTCTCACACTCCAAAACACACACTCACACACACAAACACACCAGAACACTCAACAGACACACACACAACACACAGAGAGACACCACATACACACACACACACACACACACCACCACACACACACACAAACAAACACACAAAAACAAAACACACACACACACACACAGAGACCACACACACACACACATCACACACAACCACATCACATCCTAGACCACACAACGAACACACACAGAGATCTACACAAACATAAGATGACACCAGACACAGACCCACACACACACACCACACACACACAGAGACACAGCCCACACACACACACCTTCACACACACACACACACACACCACACCACACCCACACTCACACAGACACACACTCACACTCACACTCACAGATACACACACTCACACACACACACCACACAGACACACACACTCTCTCACACACACTCACGCACACACAAACACACACACACAAACAAAAACACACAAACAACCACCCACTTCTACTCACACTCACACGCCACTCACACGGCACACTCACGCACCACACACACACACACACTCAGCGAACGCACACACACAACGCACGCCACGCACACAGGAGGACCCCACACACACACAAACACACGCGCACGCACACACCACACACGCACTGCACGCACACAGAGATAACACACACACACACACAGACACACTCACAGACACACCACACACACACGCACACACTTCACACCCAACACAGGACACACAATCACACACACTCACACAACAAACACAACCACTCACACTCACACGCCCTAACACACCAACACACACATCACACACCACACACAAACACGGCGCACGACACACACACGCACGAATGCACACCAGAGGACACACACACAACAACACCAGAGACACACACACACAAACATACACAGAGACACACACACACAGACATACACACACACCTGAGTCAGAGGAAACGGAGCTACAACACTTTCCTCCCTTTTCATCTCTCAGCGTTACTGGACTACCTCAAACACACACACACATCACACCCACACACACACACACACACACCACTCACACACATACAGACACTCACACAGACACACACACAACACACACAGAGACACACATCACAACACACACACACACACACACACACAGATGCAGACACAGACACAGACACACAGACACACACACACAGACAGAGACACACACATCACACGACACACACACACTCACACGCACCCACACACACACACACAAACACAAAAAAAACACACACACACACACAAACACACGCACACACACACGCACACACCCACACGCCACACACACACGCACACAGACACAGACACACACAGACACACACCCACACACACAAACACACAAACACTCACACAAACACACAAACACACACACCACGCACACCACCACAACACCGCACAGCACGCACACACCACACGCACACAGGGACACGACACAGACACACAGACAAAGGACACAGACACAAAACACACAACAGCACACACGCACACAGACACAAACACAGACACCACACACAAAGAGACCACCACACACAATGAGTCAGAGGCAACGGAGCTACAACCTTTCTCCCTTTCTTATTCAGCGTATGACTCCCTCAAGCACACACACACAGAGACCACAGACACAGACCACCCCACACACTCATGCACACACACTCACACAGACACAAACACACACACACAAAAACACACACACACACACACACACAGACACAGACACAACAACAACAACAGACACGCACACCACAACACACACCACACACACACACACACACCACACACACACACACTCACACACACCACAAACACACACCACACACTGAGGTCAGAGGAACACGGAGAACAAACTTCTTTCCTCCGTTTCATCTCTCAGCGGTACGGACTCCCTCAAACACACACCAACGCCCACACACACACCTCTCTCACACACACAACTCTCTCTCACACACAGGTTTCTTTTTTGTTTTTGTGAAAAGTGGGGACATCCCATAGGCGTAATGGTTTTTATCCTGTACAGACCGTATATTCTATTGACCTACACCAACCCCTACCCCTAAACCTACCCCCCACAGGAAACTTTCTGCATTTTTAGAATTTCAAAAAAACTCATTCTGAATTATTTATAAGACTTTTGAATTATGGGGACACTGGGGTAATGCCTGGAAAAAAGTCACCTTTCATTGAATACCGGTATACCTTTGTCATTATACATAATTAGTGTCCTCATGGTCAAAAAACAACACAACAACCACACACACACAAACTCTTCTCTCACAACACACACACAGACAGATCTGTGTGAATGCTGTTCTCTAGAATGGATGGGTGGTAAGATCCTGAGATTGAACAAGAAATGCATGCTTTAAAATCAAAAAATATGTTTTTCACTGCAAATTAGGTCACATTTTTGACCAACCAACACACGTCATTTACATTCAGACCAAAACATACTACTGCACAACTATCTGTTAAAGAAAATATCAAAATAAAACACTTGCTAAAAATGTAAATCATAAAACTGTCATATTAAAATATATATATTTTAAAAAATCAAAAATAAGACACTTGCTAAAAATAAATTAAATAATAAAGTCAAAATTAATAATTTTAAAGTAAAAACATTCAAAAAAAAAACTTCAAAAATTAAAATAAGAACGTAAAATTTTAAAAATAAAATCAAAATAAAACACTTGCTAAAAATAATTAAATCATAAATTTTACATTTTAAATAAAGGACCAAATCTCAGGATTCTATTTACCTTTAATTTATATTTTAATCTCAGGATTTATTAGTTGTTGTTTTTTTAATATATGTTTTCTATTTAGCTTTAATTTATATTTTAGTTTAAGTACTTAAACCTAAAAGACTTGCCTTGGCAACTGAAATAAGCTTATGTTTTTCATCTAATATTTAATTATTTTAAGAGTTTTATTAATCCTGAGATTGTCTTTTAATCTATATTCATGCTTTAAAATGTGTTTTGCTGCAAATGAGGTCACACGAGTCATTTGTTTTTGTACAGGCCAAAATTTCCAAATGAAGTGGACTACTGTCAGCCTGAAAAATGTAAATACCTGACTGTTTCTGATATAATTCAAACACACCTGATCTGATGATTTAATGCAAAGACACTTTTGAAACGTTATGTGACGAGACTCATTTGAATGAAGCTGCCTGCAATCTACATCTTCATACTTTTAAGTAAAATGAAAATGGTTTGACATAAACATACTCACACACTCACATTAGCAACAGCAACGAGCATCTACAGATATTCACAGAAAATTGTTGATTGTAACCTAAGCTAAAACAAGAAAGGTATTAAGTAAGATAAGTAATGTAAGATTAAAATGAATAATTTTAAAAATAAAAATCATCAAAATTAAACACTTGCTGAAAATTAAATGCAAATGTAAAAATTCAAAAATATTTTTAAAGAAGATTAAAATAAAACACTTACTAAACATTCATTAAATCATAAAAATGTAAAATTAAAATGAATAAATCATTTTAAAATAAAAACATTCAAAATAAAACACGTACTTTTTGAATGAAAAATAGTCATTTAAATTATAGAAATAAAAAATAAATAGAAATAGTCATTTAAAATAATAAAATAAAAAAATTTCATTTAAATTAAAATAAAAAAGTTAATTCAAATAATTACAAAAAATGTAATATAGTCATTTAAATAAATAAATAAAAAAAGTCATTTAAATAATAAAAAAATAAAAAGTCATTTAATTAATATGATAAAAACATTAATAAAAGTCATTTAACTAATAAAAAATAGAAAAAGTTAATTCAAATAATACAAAAATGATATAGTTCCTTTAAAATAATTAATAAAAATAGTCATTTAAATAATAAAGAGTATTTATGTCAAATCTGGTGTTATGGTTAATCATACACTTTTAAGATCTATAAGAAGTGATTTGAAAGACGTGTGAAGCTGGATATAGTTATATCTGTCTGTTTGTTCCTTTTCCAGTTCAATATATTTAGAAGACATGAGCAGAATGAACTGTGTGTCTATTTATAAAAGCACACACACATTTCCATTCAGGATCAAACTGTATCAACATAATCCAGCTCTGAATGAACTCAAACACACGCTCAAGACATAAAGCCGAGCTGCTAGAGGCCCAAAGTCCTGCCGGCTGCAGATTCTTGGCATTCTTTGACCGAACTGCACTGGCTGAGCGTCCGACACCAGACTAACACGAGAGAGAGAGAGCATGGAGGGACAGTATCTCAATAGACACGCTCTGAAATTCCTCATTTTACAACTAAATATCATCTCAAATCCCAGTGAAGCGGCTGTACATCTAAATGAGACGGCAGCATCTGGTTTCAATCAGCTGCAGAGTGAATTCCAGAAAACACGGCCGGAGGAAAGGTGAGGCTGGGACAGTCTGAGAAACGCTCGCACGTCTCTGTCATGGAGAATATTTTCAACGGCGTGTAGAATGAAGCTTCATTAGCGTTTGGCACTGAGGCCCTCATCTCCAAAATAACACTGTCCCATTGTTTCCAATGGATCCACAGAACACACTCTTCAATCCAGAAGAAATGAGTGAAGCAAGTCTTTGCGACTGGTTTACTGGAAAGCGGAGTCATCTCATCTCACTCAAGCAGAAAACACGAGGAATGGTTCGTCCAAAAATGAAAATATGCTGAAAAAGTGCTCACCCTCAGTTTGTTTCTTCATCAGATTTGGAGAAATGTAGCACTGCATCAGTGTCTCAGCAATGGATGCTCTGCAGTGAATGGGTGCCGTCAGAATGAGAGTCCAAACAGCTGATAAAAACATCACAATAATCCACAGCACTCCACGCCATCAGTGAACATCTGGGGAAGACAAAAGCTGCGTGTTTGTAAAAAAACAAATCCATCATACGGCTAAAATACGAGTATGTAATCCATAATAATGCTTCCTCCAGTGGAAAAGGTCCATCTCATGTTGTCTCTCACATCAAAATCAACCCACAGATTTGTTTAGAGCTGTTTAAACAGTGCTTGATCTGTGCAGATTTCTCTCCTGATTCAGACCAGACCCCTTTTTCACTGGAGGAAGCCTTATTATGGATTATGAACTCTTATTTAAACAATGGTTTGAAGTTAATCATCTTAAAGATGGATTCGTTTTTTTATAAACGCAGCTTTTGGCTTCTCAAGACATTAACTGATGGACTGGAGTGCTGTGGATCACTTGTGGATTATTGTGATGTTTTTATCAGCTGTTTGGACTCTCATTCTGACGGCACCCATTCACTGCAGAGCATCCATTGTTGAGACACTGATGCAATGCTACACTTCTCCAAATCAGAAACCCATCCTAATCTTGAATAACTTGAGGGTGAGGAGATTTTCAGCTAATATTAATTTTTGGGTGAACTATTGCTTTAAAGACGGTGCTATCTGAAGCCACACATGACAGCACAGTGCTGAATGTTTTCTCTGCGAGGAAGGAATAGCGCATGTCTGGAGTTACTGACGGTGCATTTCCAGCCCACAATAACAGACACAAGCTCATCTGACTAATGCAGTCCAGAGAGAAAAGAGACGTCAGCCTTAAAGGACAAAACAAAAAAACACATCAACTTACAAAAGAGCTTCAGCGCACTTCAACACACAAATGTATCATTTAGAGGCCTTGTTTTCATAAAGAGGCTATAATACAGGATCTCACATCGCATTATGAAGAGTCATCCAAATATAATTAACCGTTTCACCATCTCTAAAACTGGCTTCAGCAAAGATGCTTGTTTCATTACAGTAAAGTATTTTTTGCATACCATGCAACTATACTGTGCAATTTATCATAAAACAATGTCACAATGTGTCAAGGTAGATGGGATAAAATGTCAACAAGCAGTGTACTTCAACTAAAACTGGTTCTAATTTGTATATAATGATCATACAAGCAGTTTTATGAGCTCATCTTACTGTACATGGAATATTATGATATGTAGCAATACTTAACATAGTACTATGAGTAAAAATACTTAGTATTACATACTGTATGTAATAATACTTAAAAACACTGCGGGGCTATTGAAGTGGACATGTACACATTCAGCTGTAACCTAAAATATTAATATGAAATAAAAATGTTCATGTAACAAGCATTATTTTAAACGCTGGGCAAGTGCTACTGTGTAACATTTTAAAAAAAATTAAAAGAAACATTCCATGATACAGTAACTGTAATCATTCAAATGTCACGCAACTATGTAACAATTTCTGACACGTCATGGAACCATGCTACTATGTATCGATCCCTGTACCGTCATGCTTTTCAGTGCCAGGCGACTATGTAACATGTAACGCAACTCTATATTCTTTCATGTCACATATGTATCAACTATGTAACTTGCGCCGCTACACAGCTGCGTCTTCCCAGTTGCGTGAGTCCGTGCGGTTTACCTGCAGATGCTCCTGGAAGCGGATCGGTAGAATCTGCGCCATTCTCACGGAGAGGAGAGGAGGAAGATGATGAGGAGGAGGAGGAGGAGGGGGGCGCAGATGAAGAGTTGTGTTCGTGTTCGGTTCCTCTGAGTTGCTTGAGCCGTTAGACGAGCATACTGAGGGAAAGCTCGTGAATCTCTGCGTCTTCGGCCGGTCGGAGAAAGTAGATCCGCGCGCACTGATACGAGACTCCTGTCCTGCGGCGCAGATGCTGTAAGCACGCTCTCACAGGACCTGAGTGAGGTATGTATGAAGCAGGCAAGTGCCTGAGTTTGCGGATAAGGGAGTGTGAGGGGGTCAGCTGTAGCCTTCCGCTCGAGACGAACATGTGACAGCAGGACCTCCCTCCAGCCAGAAATACTGGGGGTCTATTTCTGCACACTCACTCAGAGCAGCATCAGCAGCAGCAGCAGCAGCAAGCACCACACACACGGTCATTGCTGTTTTAGGATCATCCATATAGTATTTGTTATTACTTTGAATTTATTTTTATATTTTCCGTCATTTTAATTGACCTAAAAATATATCTGCTTAGTTTTTGTTTTTATTTTATTATTATTATTTTTTTTATTCATTTTTTATTTTAAGTACTTCAACTTTAACTAAACTATAACACATGACACAACTGACTAACAATACACATGGCATTAAACCACTGCTGTTTTAGGATCATTCATATAATATTATAGCATTTGTTATTATTTTGAATTTATTTTTATATATTTTCCGTCATTTAATGTACCTTTTATGATTTTTTTTTCTTTTTCAAAAATATGTCTGCTTAGTTTTTATTTTATTTTATTTTTTTAATTTTTTTTTTTATTTTATGCACTTCAACTTTAACTAACACATGACACAACTGAAATATTTACTGAAAGTTTTGTATATATTATTTAGTTAACATTTATTTAAATTAATAAATTTTTTAAAAAAATTTAAAATTTTCTATTTAGTTTTCAGTTTAGTTATTATTTTTTTTATTACTATTGTAAATTAACTTTAAAGTATTTAAGTACTAGAACTACACATAGTCCTTTGGCACCCTACCTGAAATATAAATATTTTACAGAATTTTTATATTTTAGAACATTTATTGAATTAACAATTTTTTAAAAGTTTTTTTCTTTTTTGTTCTTTTTTTAATGTGTTTCTTTTTTAGTTTAAGTTTTAGTTTAGTTTATTTTATTTTAGTTTGTCATTTAAGTACTTCAACTTAAACTAAACATAAAATACTCCTTTGGCAACTGAAATATTTACTGAAGTTACTGATTTAAAAAATATTTTACTTACATGTATTTATTTCAATTAGCAATGTTTTTTATGTCTATTTATTGATTTATTTCAGATTTAGTTCAGTTATTTTTAGTTTTAATAATTTAAGTACTTCAACTTAAACTAAACTAAAGATAATTTTACAAATTTTAAGTATAACTGAAATTGTTTCTATATATTTTTTTATTTAACACATTTTTTTACATTTTTGTTTATTTTATTAAATGTCTATTTAGTTTTATTTCCATGTTAGTTTGGTTATTTTTAGTAATTATAGTAAATGTTTCAGAAATGTAAGTACTTAAACTAAAGCTATAAAATATTCCTTTGGCAACAAACTGAAATATTTGCAGAAACTATAACTTAAAGTTATATATTTTAGTTAACATCAGTTTCATGGAAGAAATGTTTTGAATAGTTTCAGATAACTCTAATAGCACTGACACATAAAGAGAAAAGTAATATGGTAATGTTTGAAGTATAAATCAGTATTTTATGGATCTGTCGAGTAAACATCATGCTGCATTAATATGCAAATCATTTCAAAGTACCACGATGTTGATACATAGTTTATCAAATAGCACCTCGACTGTATACCGCTTCACCACTTATCATACGATTAGCTTATAGTTTCAAAGAATCTTCACAACACTCACATGAAATAATATTTAAGCTTCTGTAATTTTGTTTTAATTTGATTGCAAAGTTTGTGGGGAAAAAAAAGTCAGAAAGGTCACATGTTGATTTTTATTTATTTATTAACTATTTTACACCGAGACAACATGTTGTCCTGTAAACATTATATATGTGAGAATTTAAGTTACTACATAGATTCAAAAACTGCACTGAACACAAGACACACTATGAATATCTGACTGCATTACAAACACAGTGTAATAAATAGTTTAGGCAGTGTATGAGTGAGTGTTTGTGATATCAGGGTCAGTATCAGGAGCAGGAGGGTGCAGCGTTAGGGCCGAGCGGGGCGTGAGAGCTGAGTGCTGTGTTTAGCTTGACTCTTACGGTCGATCAGGAGGATGGGGTTCTTCATGTGATGAGAGATCATCTCCTGCAAACTGCTGAAGAGCTGCAAAACACACACATCATCATCAAAACTATCATAATGCGCAATATTTACTGTCATTCTGCAGTTTTGCTTTGACATAAAAAAAATGTTCAATAACTTTTGAAAATCATTTGATAATATATACATACACATATACACACATTTATTTATTTATATATTTTTATTTCTGACATTTTGAATCATTTTGTCTGTATATACTGTATATATACATACCCCTACACATGTCACTTTTCGACGTAACCTACGGTCTCTCTCACCCTCCCGGCTATCTGCTATGGTTTCATCTTTGCTTCCTTCCCCTGAACAGTTATCATCTCTTGATGTTAACCGTGCTACTGATAGTTTCTGCTCCACTCTTACATCTTGTTTAGACACTGTCTGCCCCTTGTCTTCCAGGCCAGCTCGTACCACCTCTTCTGCCCCTTGGCTATCTGATGTTCTCCGTGAGTATCGTTCTAAGCTCAGAGCTGCAGAAAGAGTATGGCGCAAATCACAAAATCCTACTGACCTTAATGTATATCGATCACTTCTCTCTTCATTCTCTGCTAATGCCTCCACTGCTAAAAGGACATACTATCACAACAAAATTAACAATTCACCTAACTCTCGCATGCTCTTTAAAACATTTTCCTCCCTCCTTTGTCCTCCTCCTCCCCCTCCTTCATCAACTCTAACAGCTGATGACTTTGCCACATTCTTCATTAATAAAATTACAAACCTCAGTGCACAATTTGCCACACCACAATCTGTCAAACACATCTTACCAGCAAACATACACTCGTTTTCATCCTTCTCTCCACTCTCTGAGGCAGAACTCTCTAAACTCATCCTTTCCAATCATCCTACTACTTGTCCGCTTGATCCTATTCCATCTCATCTCCTTCAAGCCATTTCTCCTGCCGTTGTACCTGCACTCACTCACATCGTTAACACATCCCTTCACACTGGTGTTTTTTCCTCAACATTTAAACAGGCTCGTATAACCCCACTTCTTAAGAAACCCACTCTTTTAGAGAACTACAGACCGTTTTCCCTTTTACCTTTCATTGCAAAAACACTTGAACGAGTTATATTCAACCAAGTCTCAGCCTTTCTCACACAGAACAACCTCCTGGACAAAAGTGGACTTTCGACCGAGACTGCCTTGCTTTCAGTTGTTGAAGCCCTAAGACTGGCAAGAGCGGCTTCCAAATCTTCTATACTTATTTTGCTGGATCTGTCTGCTGCTTTTGATACGGTGAACCACCAGATTCTCCTGTCAACCCTATTGGAAAATGGCATCTCAGGAACCGCACGCCAGTGGTTTGAGTCTTACCTCTCAGATAGGTCCTTCAAGGTATCTTGGAGAGGTGAGGTGTCCAAGTCGCAACATCTAGCTACTGGGGTGCCTCAGGGCTCAGTACTTGGACCACTTCTCTTCTCTGTCTACATGGCATCACTAGGTTCTGTCATTCAGAAACATGGCTTTTCATATCACTGCTATGCTGATGACACTCAACTCTAAACCTCTCATTCCTCCTGATTATCCCACGATAGCTCTCGCACTCATCATGTTCTAACAGACATTTCTTGTTGGATAAGACCATCAACTCAATCAACCTGCTAAGACAAAACTGGCTTGTTTTTCACGAAGCCATCCTTTATCAGAATTTCACATCCATTAGCTCATCACAAACTCCTTCAAAAACCATCTAGAACCCTTGGAGTTGTTATTTGATGATCAGCTGACTTTCTCTGACCACATTGTTAAAACTGCCTGGTCCTGCAGATTTGATTTATACAACATTAGGAAGATCAGACCCTTTCTTTTGGAACATGCTATACAATTCCTTTTTCAAGCTCTTGTTCTGTCCAGGCTGGAATATTGCAGTGCTCTCTTGGCAGGTCTTCCAAGTGGCTTCTATCAAACCTCTACAATTGATCCAAAATGCTGCTGCAAGATTAATTTTGTATGAGCCGAAAAGAACGCATGTCACAGCTCTGTTCATCAATTTGCACGGGCTACCAGTAGCTGCTCGCATTAAATTCAAGGCATTAATGTTTGCCTACAAAACCACCACTGGCTCTGCACCCATTTACCTAAATTCATTACTTCAGAGTTATGTGCCCTCTAGAAGCTTACGTTGAACGTCGTATTATTGTGCCATCTCAAAGAGGCACAAAATCACTTTCATTGACTTTTTCATTAATTGTTCCCTCCTGGTGGAATGACCTGCACAAATCAATCCGAGCAGTTGAGTCCTTAGCCATCTTTAAGAAACGACTAAAAACACATCTGTTTCATCTTTATTTGACCCTCTAACTCTACACTTTCTATTCTATGTATAATTCTACTTTATCTATATTTATATTTTTCATTTTTTTGTTCTTTATTTAAAAAAAAACAACAAAAAACAAACAAACGCAAGCTTTCTATTTTTTCTATTATATCTACTTGTTTTTCTTGGTCTTTGTGGTGTGTATAGGTGGTGTGTGTGTATAATATGTATTCATGTATATATAGATATATAAATATATATTAAATACTATATATAACAGTAATTATGTATAGATATAGAAACCCTTGCTACGTGGACTGCGTTAGGCTAACCGAGACTTGTCATTGCACTTATATATTGTTGCTCTTTTGTTAGTTTTGATTGCTTCCATTGTCCTCATTTGTTTTTTTTTTTTGGATAAAAGCGTCTGCTAAATGACTACGTAAATGTGAATATATAATATATATCATATATATTATAGATCTATACAATAATATATATATATATATATATATATAATATACACACACACACACACAGTAATATACACATTTGACAACAAATATACAAAATAATATTATATATATAGTATTAATATATATTTTTACCCCAAAGAGAAGAAAGAATAAACATATACACACACACACACACATAATAGAATATTATATATATATTATGATAGATCTATATATATATATATTTAATATACACACACACCCGAAGATTAAAATTATATGATCAAAGTTTTATAGTCAAGTCAAATATCGATACAATATATAAAACCGAGCTAAATTATAGTCATTTAACACTTTTCATTATTTGAAAAAAATCACTCAAAGTGATTTGCTTTTTTTTTGGGGCTATTCTTTTGCTAGGCTACACGGATTGTTCTAGGGATTGCTATGCTGTTGCTAGGTACCTGGGGTGGTTTCTAGGGTGTTGCTATGTAGTTTTTAGTGTTTCCTGGTGGTTGCTAGGATGTTGCTATGTAGTTGCTAGTGTGTTCTGGTTGTTTCCATGGTGTTGCTATGTGGTTGCTATGGTTTTCTGGGTGGTTGCTAAAGTGTTGCTATGTGGTTGCTAGGGTACTCGAGGTGGTTGCTAGGGTGTTGCTATGTGGTTGCTAGGGTAACCATTGTGGTTGCTAAGGTGTTGCTAATACATCATGGATATTATGTAGAAAATCGAAATAGAAAAAAAAAATCCCTATGGTATTTAAAAAAGTATTTCAGAACTTTGCCAAAAAGCATAAAATCCTCCAGCTGTAATGAGGGAAGAGGTTTTGTGGTCACATGAGACTGAGCTCAAGCCAAAACGCAAGCATTTCAACAATCCCTATGAAAATTATCATGTGAAACATAATTTAATTAAATGATACTTTAAAAAATATATATCTGGAGTATTTTTTAAAGTGCTTTAAGCTCAGCTTAAACATCAGGGCATGTCGCTAGCAACACCAAGGCCATGGGTTCGAATCCCAGGGAATGCATGAATTGACAAAAAATGAATGCATTGTAAGTCGCTTTGGATAAAAGCCTCTGCAAAATGCATAAATGTAAAGTCATGCACAGCTGCGTGACTGCTATCAAACTACATGTGAATTTGAAGTGAAAGCAGACAGACAGATGTGTGGACGTCACATATAACACAGAGCATCTTCCTCTCCTCCTCTACCTCTTCCGTCTTCTTGCCCTCTTTTCCGAGTGCATACTGTTGCGAATCCTCCAGGAAGCGCACCGGGATGTTGTAAACGGTCTGCCGGTAAAGCACGACCAGTGTGAAGGGCTGACGGTCATTCTGAGAACTGCTGTATCTGACCAGAAACGTGCCGTCCTGCATAACACACACACAGCAAATATACTTTTTGTTTAAAACTAGTGAAAAACGGCACCAGATATTAAGCAAATATATATTATTTGATGTGATTTTATTTTATGTTTAACATTATTTTGTTTAATTGTGTTGCTTAATTTCAAAACAATATGACTCAAATGAACAATCCATATATTGAGAATAAACATGCAGGATTTAAAGTATTTTTTATTATTTTATATTTATTTTACTTTATATTTTATTCTTTTTTTATTATTATTATTTGCTTAATTTCAGAACAATGATTCAACTAAACATTCCATTTAGATGAATAACATGCCAAATTTAAATAAAATGTAAAATAATATTTCATATACTGTATTTTGTATTTCTTTTCATCTTTTTTATTTTTTATAATATGATTTTTATTCTGTTATTTCAGAACAATATAACTCAAATGAACACTCCCATATTTACGAAAATATGCATAATTTAAATAAAATTATTTAAAAAATACAAATCGACATAACCAGAGGCAACATCTGTTATACTGATTTCTCCTGGTTTTATTTTGCATTTTATCTTAGATTTAAGTTAATTTATAGTTTATTTATTCCTTGAGTTCGAACAATAAAACTCAACTAAACCTTTCCATTTAGATGATAAACATGCAGCATTTTAATACGAATTAATAATAGTTTATTATATTTATTTTATAATCTTTTTTTATTTCTATTTTTGTATTTTCTATTTTATTTGATCGGTTAATTTCAGATCAATGACTCGACTGAACATCTCATATAAAGGAAAACGTCAGAATTTAAATAAATAAATAAAAAGCACACAAACATAGACACAGCTATGTTATCCTGATCACTATTTTTGTCCATTTATAATTTCTTTTTCATCTTTAATATTAATTTTTTTTAAAATTTTTTTTTGTTTTAATACTTAATTTCAGACAATATAACTCAAGGGACTTCCCTTTAGATGATAAACATGCAGCATTTAAATAAAAGTTAAATAATTATTTTTTATATTTTTTATATTTTATTTGATCCCTTTTTTATTAGTTATTTTTTTATTTTAAATGCTTAATTTCAGACCAATGACCTCAAACGCAACATTGCCTTTAGATATAACATGAAAAGGCAGTAAATAAAATGTCATCATCACACCAACGCAGACACACCTTGCAATCCTGAGCACGGTTTCCTTCCTGTCTTTCTGATCTTCATTGGCTGTTGTCACCACTCTCTCGCGCGCAAACCACTTCTCTTTGTCCTTTTAGTCCCGCCCCCCGTGAGTTGCTGTTGCATAACCCATCAGCCATACATGTGACTTCTGTGTAATGAATACAGCGACATCTTTTGCAGTTTGTCTCCAATCACATAAATTGCTGATCGTGACTGTAGTGTTTACCTGAGCGACTGGCTTTGCTCCAAAAGAAAGTGCTGTATGCAAAGAACATGAATGAATTATATGGAAATTATGACTGATTATGATCATTGTTTTCATGCGACGAACCTCTCACAGTGACACTGAACAAAATTATAAACGCTTTTTTTTTGTTTTTGCCCCCATTTTTCATTAGCTGAACTCAAAGATCTAAGACTTTTTTTCTATGTACACAAAAGGCCTATATCTCTCAAAAATATCTTGTCTAAATCTGTGTTAGTGAGCACTTCTAGGCTCCTTTGCCGAGATAATCCATCCAACCTCACAGGTGTGGCATATCAAGATAATGATTTGACAGCATGATTATTGCACAAGTGTGCCCTTAGGCTGGCCACAATAAAAGGCCCCTCTAAAATGTGCAGTTTTATCACACAACACAATACCACAGATGTCGCAAGTTGGCAGGCTGTGTTTGACTGCAGGAATGTCCCCTCTTCCAGAGCTGTTTGCCCTGAATTTGAATGTCATTTCTCTACCATTCATTCCTTCCGTCCAATGCCTTTTCCGAGCTAATTTGGCATTACACATCCACCGCTCAAATCCTGTCAGACGTCACGTGGAACTCACACCAGCCACCATGTCTTTGTCCACAGTCCAACTCTCCATCACCTCCAGATCGTCTGAGAGATCCAGCCTATATGGTCACCGCTTGAAGCTTTCCTTTCTAGCAGTCATGCCGGTGGTTGCATAAACCAAAGATTTCTGCACAACGGTCAGGAACCGCTCTGGAAGCTCATCTGGCCATGGCGGCTCGCTGCTAACTTCTGTCGCTGGTTCTACACGTGCAACTCGCCACTTGAGAGATGTCAACTCCGAATTGTTAGGTCGCAGAATGCTCACATTTGATGGCATCTGGCACTTTGGAGAGGTTTCTCTTCACGGATGAATCCCGGTTTTCACTGTCCAGGGCAGATGGCAGACAGCGTGTATATCGTCGTGTGGGTGAGCGGTTTGCTGAAGTCAACGTTGTGGATCGAGTGGCCCATAGTGGCGGTGGGGTTATAGTATGGGCAGTAGTCGTGACATACTTAGTGACACCACACCACAGTGCAAGTTTCTTCTTGTATTGATTGCATTTTTTTGGACTGCACAAGATTCCTGTGACGAGATCCTGAGCCCATTGTTTGTGCCATTCATCCACGACCATCACCTCAGGTTGCAGCATGATAATGCACAACCCCATGTTGCAAAGATCTGTACACAATTCCTGGAAGCTGAAAACATCCCTGTTCTTGCATGGCAAGCATACTCACCGGACATGTCACCCACTGAGTATGTTTGGGATTGCCTGGATCGGCGTATACGACAGCGTGTTCCAGTTCCTTCCAATATCCAGCAACTTCGCACAGCCCTTGAAGAGGAGTGGACCAACATTCCACAGGCCACAATCAACAGCCTGATCAACTCTATGCGAAGGAGATGTGTTTTACTGCGTGAGGCAAATGGTGGTCACATAAGATACTGACTGGTTTTCGGACGCCCCCGGACCCCCCAATACAGTAAAACTGGCACATTTTAGAGTGGCTTTTATTGTGGCCAGCCTAAGACACACATGTGCAATAATCATGCTGTCTAATCAGCATCTGGATATGCCACACCAGGGGGGGCCTGTGAGGTGGATGGATTATCTCGGCAATGGAGAAGTGCTCACTAACACAGATTAGACAGATTTGTGAACAATATTTGAAAAATATTAGAAATAGGCCTTTTGTGTAGAAAAAGTCTTAGATCTTTGAGTTAAACTCATGAAAAATGGGGGTAAAAACAAAAGTGTTACGTTTATAATATTGTTCAGTGTACATGCCAAAAGTAGAATAACAGTTCTTTAGAATAGTGAATGACAATAAATGAAAAGAATGAGCAGCATCGTGCGAGTGGCCCACTGTGCTGTCCGTAGACGAAGTATGATGATGACTAGAAAACGTGTCAACACATTTAACTGTATGTGAGTTTAGAACCAATGCTATTTAATTTGAACATTTATATATATATAGATATATATATATACAGTATATATATAGTATATATATATATATTATAATATATAAATAGTTCGTTTTCGTTTAACAAGTACTAATACTTTTAACATAAAAAAATTTTTAAATAAGTACTAAAATTTTAACTGAATTACAATGAAATAATATAAAAATAAAATCTAAATCCAAATATTTACAAAAATAGTATATCATTGATACTGAAATAACACTGGAAAAATCACCCAATACTTTTTTCAATAAACTCAGCATAAATAAAAAACCATGTAACAAATACAACCATGAGCTTTACTGACATCTTTACTTTACAATTTAAATGAAAATATGTTTTCAATTAGATTCATGAAAATTAAATTTTTGCTTTACAGTGGACAGTCTACTAAGAACCGGGCGAGATTGGAGACATTTGCATGAAAATATCATGATGCAAATAATCTTACTGTACCTAAAATAGGCTTTAAATATTTGTGTCTTATATTTCACCACAAAAAAAACAAATGGAAAAAACTGTTTTGCATAAAGAAACCAACGTGACTTTATTTTCATGACAGTTAAGCCCATACTGACACCAAATGCTCATTACGTTAATGAAAATATTAAATAACTTTATTTATTTATTTTTAAAAACCTGAACTGTAATGAGACAGTAAAAAAAATCCAGGGTTATTATCATGAACAAAAACTAAAACCGTAAAGAACATCTATTAACTGAAATAAAATAAATACTAATTGAAAAACCTTAAAAAATAAATACACTTATTTCAGCCACTTAAATCTGTATTAATTTTACATTTGAGTACTAAAGTACCAAATAACTAAGCTAAATACACAACCTTAATTAGTCTATATTAAACTTATATTAATGCAAAAAACAACAACAACAACAAAACTGTAAGACAGTAATAAAAAAAATCCAGGGTTAATATCAATATCATTAAATAAAACCACAAAAACATTCTCATCACTTATAAATAAATAAAAATAATAATTGAAAAAATAAAGCGCAACTGGCCTGGACACAGCTTTTACTTTGAGTACTGAAGACAACCGTAAACACTAATAAACTAAAACTAACTTTAAAACACCATAAAACTCCCATACTCTCTATTGAAAGGAACTAATAAACAGTTCAGAATGGTCTTTTTTTATTAACAACTTCAACTGAAAGGAAAAGACGCCATTGGTAGGCAGTTAGACCGGGAAGGGGATCTGCGCTGGCAGCGAGTGAACTACAAACCCGACTGGTACTACTTGATAAGCGAGATTTCTAATGGATAAGTGTTTTTATCCACACACACTTGGTACAGATTAAATGACTTCTGTGCATTGAAGCTCAGAGTCGGGAGACGTGTTGAACAGGGGGCCTACTGAGATTGAAGATAGCAGGGGCCTCCCTCTTGTTGATTTTGGATTCGTCCTTGCCCATTTGTAAGTCGCTTTGCATAAAAGCATCTGCTAAATGATTAAATGACAATGTAAATACTGAGAATTACAATAGCGTGAGGTTGAAGACATTTTCATGAAAATAATGTCACAATGCAATCTTAAAAACCTGAAACGTGCTTCAAATTTGTT
Source organism: Sinocyclocheilus anophthalmus (assembly GCA_018155175.1). NCBI lineage: Eukaryota > Metazoa > Chordata > Actinopteri > Cypriniformes > Cyprinidae > Sinocyclocheilus > Sinocyclocheilus anophthalmus. The sequence goes on along the minus strand of JADLZN010006402.1, from coordinate 201,370 downwards.
ATTTGTCTCTTTTGATTTTAGGCTGTTTCTGAACATGTAAAGAGGTAAAGGCTTCAAAGACTCACCTGGGTTTGGGTTCTTTGGGGAGGATGATGGGAGGAACCGGTTTGCTGTTTAGTGCGGGTGGCAGCTGGCCAGAAAGCGTGGCACGTTTTACTTCTGGCGGCAGAACTAAACGAACACAGAAGACGTCAAATTAAGCTGTACATGTGGCTCTGTATCATCACGCGTGAGTTAAACACAATTACAAACACATCTAGAGCGGGAAAAACTCCCTAACCTTTGTTCACCGTGTCACCGATCAGAACCGAACTCTGAGGAAACCAACAAACGAATCAAGAGAGAAGAAGACTGTAATGAATGCATGAATGTGTCAAACTAGCACTTACAGATTTGGCTCTGGGAACAGGTGGCTTCATTCTGTAAAACCAGAAGAAACGGTATCACCAAACTAGGTTTTGCAAACAAGAGTCACTAGCGGGACGATGCACAGTTTTAAGGTTTTTTACTGGCCTAATAAAAAAATATCCCCAGTAAGTTCTCTGTGATATTCCGGTATCTATAGACATGACTCGGGTCGCTCCTTTAATGTGCATTTGTGGGATGCATTGAACTAGCAACACCAATGTCATGTGTTAAGATCTTAGAAGACAGAAATGATGCATATTGATGAATATAAATTGTATATTTAATGCACAGTCAGTTGTTCAAGATAAACATTGCTGCTAAATGCATAAAGGTAATTCTAAGAATAGTAATTGTGATGCTTTAGCAAAAGAAGTCATTATCAAACACCATCATTTAATGCGAGTCTGTAATAAATTAATTTAGACCAGTGTTATTTTCAGTATCATTTACATACTATTATAGTTTCAATATTTTTCATTTTTATTTTTGTATTTTAATGTTAGTTATTTATTATTATTTATCATTTTAAGCCATATCCGCAATATGGCAATCAACAATACTTCAATGAATTGTACACAATAATTTAACAATATTATATTTTTACAAAGAAACTATAAATAAATAGGCTAAATAAAACAATTATATACAATCTTTCAAATTGATATTTGATTTAAAAAAAAAAAATCTAATATTTTCCCAGGAGAAACTTTTTTCAAAATATCTATTAATGTACTTTAAGTAAAAATGTTTTTAATTGTAGTTAATTATTATTTATTTATAACTTTATGCCATATCAGCATCAAAGGCTATATTCATTGCTCAAAACTAAAATATAATAGGATTTGAAATACTCTTAACAATACTTCAATGAATTGTATATACAGTATATATATATATATATTCCGAGTAACATTTTTTAAAAATATGGTTTTAGTTTTAGTTTTATTTTATATACAGAGACATACATACATTTGTGGTGGAAGGTCTCGTCCTACAGTTTTAGGGGGCAATGGCATGCGGGCCGGACTTCGGGGTGCAGGAGGTTCTGGAAAAGATCAAATAAAGAATGACATATATGATTCAAGTCAACTTATCATTACAAAATCATGTTAAGTTATAAAAACGTGGAGTGCTGACCTGCTACAGGATCTAGGTAGGTATCATCATCCTGACAGAAACAAATATAAAGTGATATTAAAATGATCACATAATATCTGACAAGAATTACAAATTTTTTTTACATCATTTTCAATGCTAGTCATGCTTACCTGCCCTTCATTTGGGTCCAAGTAAACGTCTGGAAGGTCAGAGAGTACAGTAACTAAACATGCAGTGTGCCATCAACTAATACTGTAATATCCAATATAAATATCTGTGATAGTTTGATGAACATAGTCTTGAAATGACCTTCGTCTTGCTGAGGGGCCGGTGGAGGTCTCATCGGGGGTCTCTTAGGAGGGGCTTTTTTACCAGGTTTATCTTTACGTATTACCTCAGGCGCTAGAAAATATAAAGTTGAAGAGTTTTCATGTACACTAGGCCATCCATTTTTCTCTGAATTACTCTATTGTGCAAAACTCGGCAAGATTTTTTTAAACGAAATTAATACTTGTATTCATCAAGGATGCATTAAATTGATAAAAAGCGACAGTAAAGACATTTATGATGTTGCAAAAAATTATATTTCAAATAAATGCTGTTCTTTTGAACTTTCCGTTCATCTGTGAATCCTGAAAAATAAAATGCATCACAGTTTCCACAAAAATATTGTGCAGCACGACTGTTTTCAACATGGATAATAATCAGAAATGTTTCTTGAGCAGCAAATCAGCATCTTATACTGATTTCTGAAGATCATGTGACACTGAAGACTGCAGTAATGATGCTGAAAATACAGCTGCGCATCACAGAAATACATTACAGTTTAACATAGACTCACAAAGAAAACAGCTATTTTAAATTGTAATAATATTTAACTGATTTTACTGTATTTTTGATCAAATAAATGTCCTGCATCAAAAAAAGTCTTTCTTTTCTTAATTTATGTGCTTGTTTCAGAGACTCACGTTTGCTGTCACTGGGGTCGATGTAAAACTCCTCTGGGTCGTGAGGCGGCTCTGGCTTCTAGAAGAAAAAGAAACTCACAACTGAGTCCAAAAGCTATACACACCTATTTTGTTTAATTAACTTATATTAAAGGCTAAGGCACAGATATTGCTGTAATTTAGATGTTTTACCATGCTTTTCCCTATCGGGGTGATCTTGGCTGGTCGTGGCGGCGGTGCTGCCTGTCTTTTGGGAATAACAGGGTTTGGGGTTCGATCTGGATAACCTGAGAAAAGAAACACTGCATTAGACACTAAATCATTAAAATATTATGACCTTAAACATGAATTCAGCATACTTAATAGGGGTCATATGATGCGATTTCAATTTTTCCTTTCTCTTTGGAGTGTTACAAGCTATTGGTGCATAAAGAAGATCTGTAAAGTTGCAAAGACTAAAGTCTCAAATCCAAAGAGATATTCTTTATAAAAGTTAAGAGTCAACCACGCCTACCTAAAATGGCTCGTTCTAACACGCCCCCACATGTCTACATCACGATGTGGGAAGATTTGCATAACGCCGCCCAAATGTTCACGCAAAGAAAGAAGGCGTAACTTTTATTCTCACTGTAGTATTGTTGCTGCCACCGCCATGTCGTGAAGGCACTGTGTGTTTCGTTGTGAAAGCGAAACTACTTTGTTTGGTCTTCCAAAAGAGGACGATATCTGCTTCGTCATGCCTGGAGCTGATCCGTGCTGGTCGCTGAGGAAATACATCGACTTCGTGCTGTGGATCACCGGATCGGCTTTCACCGTGGACGAAGCGGAGTCCAGCCCGGGGTCGTCACATGTGGTTGCCGCAAGCCCGCCGGCCGCGCCGTTCTCAAGCCCACCAGCCATTCCTCACTCAAGCCCGCTGGTGGTTCATTGTCAAAGAGAAAACTACTTTGTTTGGTCTTCCAAAAGAGGACACGACTAGAAATCAGTGATAAAGTTGTATTTACAACACGTTCCAGAACACTTCAACACAAATATTCAGAAGTGTGCAGCACATTTTATGGAGGACCGTTTCCTGATCCTGGAAGAGTACACTACAATGCCGGCTGTTTGGGAAGTGTAGAGTAGGGCTTGTTGTTTATAATTTCTCCGATCAAAATGCAGACATGGTTTTATGTTTATGCGGCGCGATTCAATGCAACGTGTAAAAAGACAGTATAAATAATTATAATACATAATTATGTCCCCACTGGATGCAACAAAAGCCTCGTTTAATGGGTTTTCATGTTTTTGAATCGTTGCTCCGGCCGGACAGGGCTTCATCACAGTATGGTGAGGGGCGTAACATTTCTGTCACACGCTTGAGGTATTCGGCCAATCACAACGCACTGGATAGCTGCCAATCAGAGCACACCTCGCTTTTTCAGACAGATGAGCTTTGTAAAAATCGAGGCGTTTCAGCAAGGCGGGGCATAGAGGAGAAACAATAATGTACAGTAGTGGAAAATAATGTTTTTTTTTTAACATTAAACCGCATAAACACATTTCATTAAAAAATGTGTCTTAATGTCTTTTTAGCAGCATCATATGACCCCTTTAATTCCTATAACATATTAGTGAAAAATATAAAACTAATTACATGTAAATAGTTTTTCCCTGGTAAAATATTTTCTTACATCCCATGCAAAGATAACCAATCCATTTGTAACTTGATTACGAGATAGATAGATAGATAGATAGATAGATAGATAGATAGATAGATAGATAGATAGATAGATAGATAGATAGATACCCAGGTAAACATTCTCCTCTACTTGGCGCGGTTGGACTTTAATGGTGGGACGTTCACATGGTGGAGCTTCATATGTATCACAATCTTCCTCGTCCTAAAAATTTACAGATTAATGAACACAAAATGGTTAGGATTGTTCAGATGCGTTAAAAGATGTCAAATAATGAAATATAACAGCTCATTTGCTTCAATAATTAGGTCACGAGAGGTAAACAGTTATACTGAATGATGATGATGGCCTTATGGTATATTAATTACCAGTTCAGATTAGCCAAATAAGGGGCAAGGGAAACATCTCTTTCCATTGACGCCCATTCAAAATGTGGGGTGCCAACCATTTGTATGAGTGGTTCTGGGAATGGGATCAAGTAATTGGGTGATGAGGGATTGATTTTCTTATACTAATAAACTGTTGACATCACAGCTCTCAGAGAAGACTGATGGACAATAGATGCTCATCAAGATGACAAATCAGCTGCTATCTATTAGTACGGTAAGGAAGTGATACCTCCTGGAGATACAACAGGAAATATGAATGTTCCCACACCTTTTAACCTTGTCTGTGTATTTTAAACAAGTGATATTTGCTCAATACTTACAAATTCGCCTTCTGGCCAGCCATATCCAGAGCTGTTATCTGCAAAGTATTGAAGAGTTGTAATGAGATCACACTAAATATGAAACTACAGGAAAATTCTACAGCTCAATACAATATTGCATTTAATTCTGACTTTAACATGTCTTTTTTTGTGTTTTATTACGGTCGATAAACCAATTTTTGGAAAAACATACCACCGGCGCAAGAACCTCAATTTTTAAAGGGATAGCTCGCCTTCAGTTGCTGGTCTCCATTGACTTCCATTGTATGGAGAAAAAAAAACACTATGCAAGTCAATAGGGACCGGGACGTGAAGGTGAACTATCCCTTTAACATATCACATTAATGGTGACAACTAAAAAATAAATAATAAATAAAAAGAAAATCTTAAGATTCGCCACGACAAATAAATAATAGTGACAACAAATACAACAACAGTGTAAACTGTAAAACGATAAACATAAAAAGAGTAACACAGGTAACTGGATATATGCCGCGGTGCATGTTGGGAACTTGAGTTGATTCAATACCTTCCTAAAAAAAAACCCGCGTTCAAGAGAAACGCAGAAAATAAGTCATAAAAAAGCAGAATGGTTGATTTTTGATTATTAATGTCTTTGGTGCTCTTGCTGTTTTACTTTTCAAAGCACTTTGGGATGACAGAATGCGAGAGAAAGTGCCGATGCCGAAAATGGCATGAAGGCACCAAAACTCCAGCGCCATATTTGATAGTGATCGGTCATTCTTGAACAAATCTTTAATATGACTCGGGATCGACGAGTTGCCTCAGAGAGTGATTTGTTCATTTTGTGTTGTCCGCACATGTGCAATATCCTATAGTTTACTAATAATAGACATTATTATTAGTTCATCTTTTTATTTCTTACAATTTATAAATTTGCGAATTTCTTTTCCAAACATTGAATGTGGTACTGAAGAGTTGGTTAATGCTTTAAACTTTATCCGTATGATGGGGAAAATCACTTTGATATTTCCTAAACATAACACAACATTACATGATACTGATCCGGGAAGCAGTCACGTGATAAAAGAACGAATGACTCGGACCCAAAGACTTGAGAGGTGAACCAATCATTTCTGTTTCCGGTACAGACTGCTTAGTTTTGACTTATTCTAAATGTGATCAATGTTTGCGTAAGTAGATGTGCTGAGGAATTTGGATATTAACATGTAGCATTTCAATTATATTCTGCTGAAATGAACGAAACGACTTGAAAAAAAAGATGCTTTTATTTTGCTGAACGAGATTCAAAGATCCGAGTCAGTAAAATGATCCGAACTTCACATCACTAACGCTTTGCTGGCACAGCAAATTATTAATAAATTAATAAAAGCCCATCGTCCTGCAATTGAGTCCTCGCTTCATCCCTCATCAGAACCATGACACTGTTGTATTTCCTCTACTGTTTTTTTTATTTGCATCTTTGTTTTTATTTTAAATAAAGGTAAAATAACAAAAAGAGCTTTATTGTGATTATTACTATAGTAATTATTATTAATTAAAGAATTGGAGGAAAAAGATGCATTGTGATGCATTATAATTATAATCGAATCAAATCATGAGGCAGCTGAAGATTCACATATATGTGAATTGGCCATAAGGGCTTTTTTACTTGATTTTTACTTGCCCTGCCACAAAAAATAAAATAGTTTTGTTATCATTGTTTTTGTTACCAAAATTATAGATATCAGTTCAATTTTACAATTCTCGATTCCAACTGAAGACAAGTGAACAGTCAGTAAATACGAACAAATGAACGAAAGATAAGCAATAGCACAAATAAATAAATAGGACAAAGATGAAAATTAAACAATGCTTTAGGTTTTTGAGTTTGTACATGTTCAGGTACAGAAACTGAATAATCAAATGTAAAATAACTTTGCATACTTTTGTAGGCCTATGTATTTTTCAGTTCAAGCGCAAATACAACTTTGATTATCAACACTCAACAAAGTACTATTTTCATTCGTTAATATTAGCCTATTGCATTAGCTGTCAAGAATAACTACCATGATTAACAATATTTTACATCTTTTGGTTAATATTAATAAATGATTTCAATATTACTAAGGTAAATTAGTGATTTAAAATATTGCATGAGTGAGATTTGTAAAAAGGTAAATGAACTTACCAGCCTGTTACAAAGATCCACAAGCAGTAAATCAAAGTGCACAGAACGGTTTGTTAGGTGAACATTTACCTTCACTAATGTACCTTCCTACTCTGTTCTTTAATGTCAGTAATAATGCATTTAACCAACATTAACACGTACAGTTTAAAGGGATAGTTCACCCAAAAATGAAAATGCTGTCATCATTTACTCAATCTCATGTCGTTCCAAACTTGTATGAGTTGCTTTCTTGTGTTGCACACAAAAGAAGATATTTTGAAGATTGCTGCTAATCAAACAGTTGGTGGTTGCCATTGACTTCCATAGTGTGGAAAAAATACTATGGAAGTCAATGGCAACTACCAACTGTTTGATTAGCAGCAATCTTCAAAATATCTTCTTTTGTGTGCAACACAAGAAAGCAACTCATAAGGTTTGGAACGACATGAGGGTGAGTAAATGATGACAGCATTTTCATTTTTGGGTGAACTATCCCTTTAATGCTACATGTTTTTATATAGATATTGTCACAAATCCGGTCCATGAACTTCCGTCTGCTTGCCATCAGAGGTCACCCTTTCCATTACATTGACTCTCGCACTACACAAACTGTTGCATATCATCCCGGACTACATATCCCATCATCCATTGTACTGATTGCACACAGCACTGATTGCACACAGCACTGATTGCACACAGCACTGATTGCACACAGCTGTATCCAATCACACATTCACTATATATCACTCAATCTGACTCCTATCAAACGGCCGAGTATTGTATGCGCTTATCGCCAGCAGTGATAGCTACTTTATAGATCCCTCGTTAGTTTCCCAGTCCTAGCCTAGTCTTGCCCTGTCTGTTTTCTTGGTTTCTGATCTTTGCCTGTTTTCCTGGATTTATCCCTCTAGTCTCGCCCTTTTGATTCTGTTCGCCGATCGCTGACCTACGCTAGCCCTAGGACTATTCTTCTATTCTATTATTACCTGTTTGCCATTGTTCGACCCTGCCTGTGTTTCTGACCTCTTCTGCTTTAAATAAAGTTTTGCACATGGATCCGCACGCCTCTCGTCTCGTCTGTCCCGTAACAGATTTGTGTAAAATATGTCAGACTATGACCCTGCTCACAGCCTCATTTTCATCCCCGTTAAATTCAATATAGCATCAAATTTGACTAACCTGCCTTTTAAAAGGGTCTGTATATATAGGCTAGTTATTTTTATATGTGTATTTGTTTATTTTTAATACACTTGATGTGTTGTTTATAGGCCCTATATAGTATTTATTTACATTTTTTCTATTCATGTTTTTTCCACATTGATGTAGCTGCTTTTCACCGCTGTTTTAACTTGTTTTCGCTTTTTTATATAGTTCTGCCAAACATGCATTATTATTCTTATATGTGACCCTGGAGCACAAAACCAGTCATAAGGCTAAATTTTTCGAAATTGAGATTTATACATCATCTGAAAGCTAAATAAATAAGCTTTCCATTAATGTATGGTTTGTCAGGTTTATTGGTCAATATTTGTCCGAGATACAACTATTTGAAAATCTGGAATCTGAGGGTGCAAAAAAATCTAAATACTGAGAAGTTGTCCAAATGAAGTTCTTAGCAATGCATATTACTAATCAAAAATTAAGTTTTAATATATTTACAGTAGGACATTTACAAAATATCTTCATGGAACATGTATGGGTTGTCATGAAAGCACCTGTTCTCCTGGGTGGAGCTGGTGGTCCGCTATGTCTGTACAAATGAAAAATAACAAGTAAATTAGACAGTTATGCAAGGTGTACAGGCGAAAAAATGTAACGTTTGATGAAAAAAGACTTTAGTACTTACAGTACAGATGTTTTCAACTTTCCAAAGAAACTCTAAAAATAAAGAAGCAATACAGTGCGTGACCAAAACTCTCAGGCTCAAAGTCTAACAAGAACAATATTGATCTTTGCTAGCTGGTTTTGTTAAACTCTTCCCGGATATTCAAAGATTATGTAAATATATATATATGGATGGAGAGTGTAGAAATGCTACACAGCGATGGAACATTTTACTTCTTGTGTAATACTATAAATATAAATATTTCATTCGTCAACACTCATAATCACATGATGATTACTTTACCGTGAAAAAACCAGCATATGCTGCTTAGTATGTTTTGACACTGGGATGCGGTTTAGCTGGTCATTTGTAGTTTAACGGTCCTTTGGCTGGTTTATGCTGGTCCTTTGATGGTCCTTTTGCTGGTTTATGCTGGTCCTTTGCTGGTTTGTGCTGGTCCTTTTGCTGGTTTATGCTGGTCATTTGCCGTTTTGCTGACCTTTTGCTGGTTTATGTGGTTCCTTTTGTGGTTTATGCTGGCCTTTAGGCTGGTCTTTTGCTGTTTTATGCTGGTCCTTTGCTGGTTTTTTGTTGGTTTATGCTGGTCCTTTTGTGGTTTATGCTGGTCCTTTTGCTGGTTTTTGCTGGTCCTTTTGCTGGTTTATGCTGGTACTTTGCTGGTTTATGCTGGTCCTTTACTGGTATATGCTGGTCCTTTTGCTGGTATATGCTGGTCCGTGCGGGTCTTATGTTGGTCCTTCGCTGGTTTATGCTTGTTCTTTGCCGCGCATATGCTGGTCCGTGTGGTCCTACCAGCATCGGTCCTTTCGCGCGGGTTTATGCTGGTCTTTGTCTGGTCTTATGTCTGTCTTTTGCTGCCTGTCTCATGATTGGTCGATGTTTGTCCGATTTTTGCGCGGTCCCTTGCTGGTTTATGTTGGGTTTTTGCGCGTTTATTTTGGCTGGTCCTTTGCTGGTTTATGCTGGTCCTTTTGATGGTTTATGCTGGTCCTTTTGCTGGTTATGTGGTTAGCTGTCCTTTGTATGGTTGTATGGCTGGTCCTTTGGGTTTTATGCTGTTATGTTCTGTGTACCCTATTTGTGTGTGCTCTCTTTTGTGGCTTTAGACTTGTGGGTTGTGACGCGCAAAGGACCGCATAAACAGTCAGACAGCTGTTTTGTTTTTGTATTCCCGCAAAGGATCCAGCTTAAACAGCATACCAGCATCAAAAATTTATCAAGTGGGGCAATAAAAAACCACCACTAAACGTATTTTAGTCAGCCACAAGGTGCAAGTTCTCCCACTTAAAAAGTTGAGAGAGGCCTGTAATTTTCATCATGGGTATACCTCAAATATGAGAGACAAAATGAGGGAAAAAATCCAGAAAAATCACACTGTAGGATTTTTAAAGACAGGTCAGCATGTAGCTAAATCTTTATTCGTCCCGGCGCGACAAATCAAATATTCTCTTGTGTACATACATCAAACATTGTCATCTCAAACTTTGTTATATACCCTTTGTGGCAATGACAGAGGTTGTCAACTTTTCTGTAAGTATTCACAAGGTTGCTACACAGGGTGCGGGTATTTTGGCCCATTTCTAATCCATGCAGATCTTCCTCTAGAGCAGTAATGTTTGCGGTCCCGCCTCGCGCTCCGCCTGTGGCAAAAAGCGACCCTTTTCAAATCCCTCCAAAGATTTTCTATGGGGTAGAGATCTGGAGACTGGCTAGGCCACTCCAGGACCTTGAAAAGCTTCTTACGAAGCCACTCCTTCGTTACCCGGGCGGTGTGTTTGGGATCATTGTCATGCTGAAAGACCCAGCCACGTTCATCTTCAATGCCCTTGCTGATGGAAGGGGTTTTCACTCAAAATCTCACGATACATGCCCCCATTCATTCTTTCTTTTACACGGATCAATCGTCCTGGTCCCTTTACAGAAAAACAGCCCCAAAGCATGATGCCTCCACCCCCAATGCTTTACAGTAGGTATGGTGTTCTTTGGATGCAACTTAGCATTCTTTCTCCTCCAAATACGACAAGTTGAGTTTTTACCAAAAAAGTTCTATTTTGGTTTCATCTGACCATATGACATTATCCCAATCCTCTTCTGGATCATCCAAATGCTCTCTAGCAAACTTTAGACAGGCCTAGACATGTACTGGCTTAAGCAGGGGACACATCTGGCACTGCAGGATTTGAGTCCATGGCGGCGCAGTGTGTTACTGATGGTAGCTTTTGTTACTTTGGTCCCAGCTCTCTGCATGTCATTCACTAGGTCCCCCGTGTGGTTCTGGGATTTTTGCTCACAGTTCTTGTGATTAATTTTGACCCCACGGGGTGAGATCATGCGTGGAGCCCCAGATCGAGGGAGAATATCAGTGGTCTTGTATGTCTTCCATATTCTAATAATTGCTCCCACAGTTGATTTCTTCACACCAACTGCGTACCTATTGCAGATTCAGTTTTTTTCCCAGCCTGGGCATGGTCTACAATTTTGTTCTGGTGTCCTTGGACGCCTCTTTGGTCTTGGCCCCATGGTGGAGTTTGAGTGTGGGGGGGGGGGGGGGGGGGGTGGAAATTTTGTTTTTTGGGAAAAGGTTGTGGACAGGTGTCTTTTATACTGATAAAGAGTTCAAACAGATGCCATTAATACAGGTAACCAGTGGATGACAGAGGAGCCTCTTAAAGAAGAAGTTACAGGTCTGTGAGAGCCAGAACTCTTGCTTGTTTGTAGGTGACCAAATAACTTATTTTACCGAGGAATTTACCAATAAATTCTTTAAAAATCATACAATGTGATTTTCAGGATTTTTTTTCTCATTTTGTCTCTCGTAGTTGAGGTGTACCTATGATGAAAATTACAGGCCTCTCTCTCTATCTTTTTAAGTGGGAGAACTTGCACAATGGGTGGCTGACTAAATACTTTTTTCCCCAACTGTAGGTTTTGATGCTGGGATGTTGTTTAAGTGGTCCTTTGCTGGTTTTTTAATTTATATGTAATTTCAAACAGTGGTCTTTTGATGGTTATGCGGTAATTTGCCCTTTTTTAGCAATAGACTCAGCATAAAACCATCATAGGTATGCTAACTACATGGGGAGACCAACTGAAAAAAACAATCAGAAAACTCACATTGTGGATTTTTAATATCGATTTTCTTGGTAAATCCTCGGTAAAATAAGTATTTGGTCGCCTTCAAACAAGCAAGATTTCTGGCTCTCATAGACCTGTAACTTCTTCTTTAAGAGGGTCCTCTTTCCTCCACTCGTTACCTGTATTAATGGCATCTGTTTGAAATCGTTATCAGTATAAAAGACACCTGTCCACAACCTCAAACAGTCACACTCCAAAACTCCACCATGGCCAAGACCAAAGAACTGTCAAAGAACACCAGAAACAAAATTGTAGACATGCACCAGGCTGGGAAGACTGAATCTAAAATAGGTAAGCAGCTTGGTGTGAAGAAAAATAACTGTGGGAGCAATTATTAGAAAATAAAAGACATACAAGACCACTGATAATCTAACTCGATCTGGGGCTCCACGCAAGATCACACCCCGTGGGGTCAAAATGATCACAAAAAATCCCAGAACCACACGGGGGACCCTAGTGAATGACCTGCAGAGAGCTGAACCAAAGTAACAAAGGCTACCATCAGAAAACACACTGCGCCGCCAGGGACTCAAAACCTGCAGTGCCAGACATGTCCCCCTGCTTAAGCCAGAACATGTCCAGACCCGTCTGAAATTTGCTAGAGAGCATTTGGATGATCCAAAAGAGGATTGGGAGAATGTCATATGGACAGATGAAACCAAAATATAACTTTTTTTGGTAAAAACTCAACTTGTCGTGTTTGGAGGAGAAACGGAAGGCCCTCGGATTTGCATCCTTAAATTGTGTATATTTCACATCATACCTACTGTGAAGCTTGGTGTTGTTTTTTTTTGTGGGTCAAATCATGCTTTGGGGCGTTTTTCTGCCAAAGGGACCCGGCCGCACGGCATCCGTTGTAAAACGAACGACATGAATGGTTGCCATGCCAGTAGTTGGATTGTATTTTTGAGTGTGAAAAAACACACACCATGCTTACTTAACCACACCCAGCCCCCCCCCCCCCCACGGGCCGTGCAGATGAAACCTCGTGGTGGCGTCTTTCAGCATGACAAGGTCCCAAACAACACCGCCCGGGCAAGATAGGATGGGCTTCGTTAGCCGCATTTCAAGGGTCGGGAGTTGGCCTAGCCAGTCTCCAGATTCTCACCCCCTCGAACAATCTTTGGAGGGAGTGAACATCCGTGTTGCCCCTATCGCGCCAGCCCAACCCATTAGCTCTAAGGAGATCTTCAGGAGGAATGGGACAAAATACACAGGCTTATACAGTGTGCTGCAAACTACTGGTGACAGCACCACATTTATTGTCATTATTGCAACCACTCAAGGGGCACACAACACGCGACCACACAAGCGTGCACAGAGCGACGAACAGGGCGCTATAATGCCACACAAGACTGAGAGATAATTTGTGTTCTGTACGCAAAGAGTGAGTTTTTAGTTCGCCACGACTCCTTTGCAATCTACACTCTCTACTAAGGACATCCGCGTCCATGTGATTTGCTGGCTTTTTTTCCATCATTTTGTGCTATCATAGTTGGAGGGAAGTTACCGCTGGGTGAATAAGATTCTGACAGGCACACACTTCTTTTTACAGTGGATGCGAACTGTGGTCACAATTGGTGGGCTGACCACTAATTACTTTTTTTGTTTCCCCCGGACCCCACGTCGGCTTAACCAGCATATGCTGTTTTTTTCAACCGGTGGTCGAAACCACCTCGATGATACTGTAGTTGATTCACCCCCACCGTGTGCGTTGCCTGTGTCGGCACACCGACTATCACAGCTAGACAGGATGCTACACACGAGCACGAGCCCTTTAAATAACTGTACAAGTTGACTAGATAAATAAGCCGCCCTACCCCAGTGTACTTTAGGGGTATCCGCCTAATACTGCTTAGTGTCATAAGTTTCGTTTTGACAAAGTGAAGGCATATGTGTATCGTAGGTTTTAACGTAGATCCGTGCTCTATCTTGAAACAAAAGTAGAAAATATACGAGCTAATCACAGCACCATTACAATCTGATCTACCGCTGTCGTTACGTGGGAGATGACTAACTACAGTATAGAAGCTGTAAACGCCAGCACTTCAGCAGATTCTGGCCCACTGATTACATCTAGATATGTTGCTTCAGTTGCTTATAAGAACATGGCTCGGCGTGATCACTGTTCAAAATGACAGCGAGTCTTCTCTCTGGTGTATGAGGAGCGGAAACATTACCGTGTTAAAGTAGAAAAAGCAGAAATTTAAATGTAGAAGTTACCTAACCTTTCTGAAAAGTATATGATGCATACAGTATCTGACATCAATTCCAGGTAATAAATGACACTAGATGTTGCCACCCCAAATTATGATTACATTGATGTTCACATATAAAACAGTGTTCGTAGCATCTGAAACCTGCTCAAACACCAATCACATGTTAATTTCATCTTTATCTGTATTCCTGAATGTCTAACATGCAACTAAATAGAAATAATTGTACATTACCATGATGCACGAGGCGTTCAGTTCATCAGGAAGCTCTCTGCAGTGAGGTTTGGATGCAAATCTCCCAGAACTTTGTATATGAGGCCAGTAAGTAGCGTGCTGGAGGTATGTGTGTGTGTTTGAGTATTTGCATAGCAGGTGGATGATTTAGCAGGTAGCTGATTATCCCTGTTAATAACAGAAAGACCTTCGACCGGCTCGGAGTTCACTGAAGCACTTTGTTCTCTCTCTCGTTTGATGTTTAGAGGCATCTGACCACAGACAGCGAGGTGGAAGAAAGAAGAACTGCTATCAAACCTTTCAGAGGAACAGAGTTTGATGACATGAGACAGAACAGCACAACAGACGTCTGTGAATGTCTCCAAACCCTTTCTGAGCTCAACCTGTTGATGGCAGTGTGAACACACATGATCTACCAACATTCATACACACATCTGAACCATTAATTGGTCCAGTTTGTAAAGGCAACACATTATTTTAATACAGAAACCAGCAACTTCTCTTTGATAATACTTGGTGAAACTGTAGCTATTGGATTGTTGGTTTTGATTTTGATGGAGCAAGTAAAACCAGATGTTTTGCTTACAAACATACTGTAAATATTTACTTGCTTTATCACCGTCTGAAAACATATCTGATCAAAATTCTTTCCAACATTTTGCTAAGCCAGTGTGAGCAATTCCCTGTTATCTGGAAGGTGGTATGACCAAACATATTTGAAGATTTAAGCATTTTACTCACCATGTGATGGAGAGAGGCCCATGGAATACTTGGTAACTACATTTAGGTTAAAAAAAATTTTTTTTTTGCTGTTCAAAGTGATTTTTGTATGTTCAAGCACTCTTGTGCCTGAACAGTTACAGACAAATCTACAAAATAAATAAATAAATAAAATATTACACGTGTTTGTGCTTTAGGAGGTTATCATATGAGGCTATAATGTTAGCATGGTGTTAGCTCTAAACTGCTGGATGATACAAGTTTGTTAAAATGATAGGAGTGGGGTAATTTGAGCCCCATGTCCTGGGGTAAGGTGAGCCAGTGTCCCCCCCCTTCTTATGATTATAAAGTATTATTTTACTGCGATTCTATATTTCATTAATTTTACACCAAACATGATTTTGATTTAGAATTTTTAAATTTGAACTTTTTGTTCTGAAATTTTTAATAATTTAAAAAACGCCTTCAGAGTTTTGAACTGTATCTTTAAATAAAGCTTTTAAGAAGTCATCCCTACATCCATTCTATGTCTTTATTAGGGTCGTGGGGAGCTGGATCCTAACCCAGGGTCTTGAGCCACAGGAACTCCCTGCATGGATGGCCAGTCCATCACAAGGCTCACACATAGATTTTAAGAAGTCATTTTTATTGAATTTCTCTTCCCTTGATATAGCACGAGGTAAAAATGTTCAGCATAATCAGTGGCACAATTTAACTCCATGTGGCTCAATTTACCCCTCACTGGGGGCAAGTTGAGCCAAGAGACCACTTTTTTTTGGAAAGCCATATTCTGAAAGCAGTTTATTTTAGATCCAAAGTGGTTATTCCCAAGGATGCACCACATCCAGAAATGTATGTAGATATTTAAGTTGGACCCATTGCTGTCATGTGTTTGCTTTAAACACGGCCTAAGTAAAAATCGGCTTAACTCACCCCGCTCTCCCCTAAATTATTAAGTCTTACATATTTGAAATACATAAATGGACATAAATGTTTATTCATACTCATGTAATATCAAATTATATTTTTGTATGAATCCCATTTTTGTCTGAAAAGGTCAGTTTCGTATAAACTAGTTTTAAGAGTTTGGGGATGCTAAGAGATTTATTGATTTTGAAAGCAGCCTCTAATGCTCACCAAGGCTGTATTTATTTGATCAAAAATACAGTAAAAATATAGAAATATTATTACAATATAAAATAGCTGGGTTCTATATGAACATATAGTAAAATGTAATTTATTTCTGTGATCAAAGCTGAGTTTTCAGCATCATTACTCCAGTCTTCAGTGTCTCATGATCCTTCAGAAATCATTCTAATATAATTATCAATAATTTGATACTTATTATCAATGCTGAAAACAGCTGCGCTGCTTCATATTTCTGTGGAAACCATGATAACTTTTTTCAGGATTTTGAACAGAAAGTTAAAAAACAACATTTATTTGAAATAGAGATCTTTTGTAACATTATAAATGTCTTAATCACTTTTAATCAATTTAATACATCCTTGATGAATAATAGTATTAATTTATTTTTGACCACAAACTTGGGCTTGGAGAATAGCATGTAAGTGGTAAGTACTATTTTCAAGTTATTTTATAATGCTTTTCTCCTATTTTAGAGCTCAACACTTTCATTATATGTAAGGATGTCCTTAAATTCACCTTTTATGCGCCAGTCAAAAATTTGTACGGGTTTGGCACAACATGAGGGCGAGTACATGATTGCATAGCCTGAAATAAGAACTAGAAAGTCAAATAAGGCATTTATTTATTATTCGGGTTTGTTATTTTTAATAGTAACGTGTAAATAAGTCTAATACAGGTGTGTAGGACACTGTCAATGAAATAGAAAGACAGTCCTGCACACTGTCACAGCCTGGAAATTTTCACCAGGCATTTGGATATTTTAATAGCATCATAAAAGAAACCAGTATTTCAGGATAAACTGAGAGATCTGTGATCAGTCACGCACATTAACTGAGAAGAGATGTTTTTGTTTTATCTGTTACTGACATCTGTGTGTGTCGGTGGAGGGCTGGACTCTGGAAACAGTCCGGAGCACAAAAATGAGAAGGTACAAGTCAGAAGATCACAGATCACACACTGAACTTGTAGGATGGCTCCCGCGGTTTTACTCATCGGCTGTCTGCTCACCACAATCAGCTGCTTGACCACAGGTAACATTCACATCAGCTGCGCTGTTACAGTATGTATGTCAGATTTTGATACAGTTTTCATTAGAGAATTAGTTCCACTCATTTGAATCTCATTGAGAGATTTTGAGAAGCGCCATCAGGAGTGATTAAAATTCATTGCTAAAGACGTTTCAGAATAATGACACTGCACAGTCAAAATGTAAATGCTTCAAATTCTCGGTTCATAAATATTTTTTCCTTCATTCCACAGCTCAAACTACCACATCAATTAATGCTGTTACTGCATCACCTAATGCAACTAACAACGCAACTAATGTATTGCCCAACGCAACTAGTGCAAATTCCATTTTGCCCAACGGGGCTAACACATCACCTAGCACCACCATGTTGCCCAGCACAACCAACACGGCGCCCAACATAGCCACCGCGGCGCCCAACACAACCAAAACAGTGCCCAACACAGCCACCATGGCGCCAAGCGCAACCAACATGGCGCCCAACGCAACCAACATGGCGCCCAACACAACCAACACGGCGCCCAACACAACCAACATGGCACCCAACACAACCAACACGGCGCCCAACACAACCAACATGGCACCCAACACAACCAACACGGCGCCCAACACAGCCACCACGGCGCCAAGCGCAACCAACACGGTGCCCAACACAACCAACATGGCGCCCAACACAACCAACACGGCGCCCAACACAGCCACCATGTCATCCAACGCAACCACCATGGCGCCCAACACAACCAACATGGCGCCCCACACAACCAACATGGCGCACAACGCAACCACCATGGCGCCCAACACAACCAACATGGCACCTAATGCAACTACCACATCACCTAATGCGACTACAACGAATGCAACAACTCCTCAGGCTCCATTGTGTGAGTGTTTCTTGTTTGTTCGTATGATTAATTCACTATGGCATATCTTCTACTATTTGGTGTGAAATTACATTAACTGATGTTTTTTAATTTTCTGTCATAGATGGAAGTTGTGCGAGTCCAGATCTGTGCTGCTCTGGAAGGAATGACAGCTGTCACCGCTTGAATTGTTTTTGTGATGTTGCTTGTCTGAGATTAAAAGACTGCTGCCCTGATTTCAAACCCACCTGCCTCACAGGTATTCAGAAATATTCATACAAAACCCATATTTGATTAATCTGTGCTGAAATCAGTCACTTACTGTGTGTTAACAACCTCATATAAGAACAGTGCAAGTTCAGTAATCAGACTGTGTTGAGTGTTTTATTGTATAATACAAGAGTAAAGAGCATCACTGCGATTAAAAGAATAATACAATACTGCACATTCTATAAGAAATCTTAATAAATCTGCACCTCTGTCCCCTTTCATAGTGAAAAACAGCACAAACATTTTGCCACTAACAGGTATGTTTTCTATTTCTTTAAATTATTATATATCATGTTAAAGGACATCCACACAGAACGCGCTTTTGCATTTAAAAATGCAAGACATCACACTGATGAATGAAAAATAAGTCAGAGACATGTTTAAAAAAAAAAAAGAAAACAGAGATTGGGAGATAGGATCGTTTTACTAACGTTCTGCATGATTAACGTTATTTTTAAATAAATAAAATAGTTAAAAGGCTATATTTTCAATAGTTAAGTTCTCCAAACATGTCCATATAGCATGTCCATATATGCAATATTTGACTATATTCTGAATTAACAAATCATTATGATGCAGCAAAAGAGAAATAATGAGAAACATGATTGTAACTGGTTATAAATTCTTGTCAGCAGACTTTTTGTTTCAATGATGGTGTTCCAGTACTTTTTTTTTATAAAATACTTATAAAATATTGACTTATTTACAAAAAAAAAAAGTTTAATAGAAGACAATGTTATTTTCTTACAAGCATGTGAAACTTTAGAAATCTTCTAGTGTCTTTATAATGTTAGAATAATATTAGTGAGTGTATACTGATGTCTGCACTGCTCCTATAGGGACGTGCTCAAATCCGACTCTGTGCTGCAATGGCTTGAACTACAACTGTTTCAGAGGCTGTTTTTGTGATGAGGTCTGCAAACAGCTCAATGACTGCTGTCCCGACCTCAACAGCACCTGCAGTAAGAACCCACATACACAGATACAGAGATGTTTATGCGTTGTTTATTGAGAAGCACTCTTTGAGCTGAAGTATGTTGAGAGATTGAGAAGATTGTTTTTTAAGTAGTCTGTTCCTGATTTAATTGTTTCTTGCATTGAAGTCAGTGTAATCAATATTGTATTTATTGCATGATGAATCCTGCGTCCTCTTAAATACTATAACGTACATAGTATCTGTTACTTCCTCCATAGATTTCACTACCCCAACTACAGCTCCACCCATCAACTCCACTACAGCTCCACCTGCCAACTCCACTACAGCTCCACCTGCCAACTCCACTACAGCTCCACCCGCCAACTCCACTACAGCTCCACCCGCCAACTCCACTACAGCTCCACCCGCCAACTCCACTACAGCTCCACCCGCCAACTCCACTACAGCTCCACCCAAAGGTAATTTACTAGTGCATGTGTGAAGGATCTCACCAGGAGTTCATCTTTTTGGAAGTTCAAGTAAATAAAGTTTGTTTTAGTATGTGCCCATTTAGATAGCCAAGACAACAGGCGTGTGTGTGTGTGTGTATACATAATGCAGTGTATTTGAACTTACTGAGTGCTGTGATGTTTGGGTATTTCACAGATGTTCTGACGTTACTCACTAATCTGGAGGTGGAGGTTTTGGCCGAGGAGTCATCCACTGAAGAAGAGCGTCAGGCTGCACTGCTTCAGGTGAAAGGAGCGTTTCTGACTGTTTGACTGCGTCCAGTTCACATACTTGCACTACATGCTAAATGAACTTTGCTGGTGATGGGAAACTACACAGTTTTAAGTATTTGTCAATATTTGTCAAACTATAAAACAAAACATTAACATCTAGCAAAATTCATGAAACTTCAGTCGTTCTACAGTCGAGACAGGTGGGCCGTCACATCTCTTTTAGGTCCCAAAGTGATTCTATTGGCTGAATTAGAATTCTGTGTCTGATTAGAAATCCTCCATTATTGCTTGTTTTTTGTTCTGAATCATAAAAGTACATTTGATTTTCTGGACCTGCAGTTTTCTCACTTCCTGTCATCTTTTTTTTCTCAGGTTGCCACTTTGGTGGAGAATTACTTAAGAAGGTATCATAATGACATCAACTCTTTTGAGGTCACAAGAATTGAGTCGGTATCACCGTGTGATTGAGACAGAAATCAGCCAAGAGGAACAGACATCGCTACTGGACTTTTACTATTTTAATATGAGATCTGATTATTTATGGTGACGGTTCAACAAAAGCACTGCAATTGCTGATACATACAATGCTTGTATGTTTAACATTAAAGATAAAAAATTCAATGTTTATGTTTGATGCAAACTATGGAAAGTGAGATCTGAGTTTGCTTTTTGGGTGGAGATTCCTGTCTATTGCTGTATGTTTATTTTTCTCTGTCTGGATTCCTAAATGTTTACCATGCAATTCATTAAATAAATATAAATAATTGGACTTTACCACAATGCGTGAGGTGTTCAGTTCATCAGGAAGCTCTATGCTGTGAGGTTTGGATGCAAATGTCCCAGAACTTTGTATATGAGGCTAGTAAGTAGTGTGTGTGTGTGTGTGTGTGCGTTGCATGCGTGCGTGTGTGTGTGTGTGTGTGTGTGAGAGAGAGAGAGAGAGAGAGAGAGAGAGAGTATTTGCAAAGTAGGTGGATGATTTAGTAGGTTCACTAAGGCACTTTGTTCTCTCTCTTGTTCGATGTTTAGAGGCATTTGACCACAGATGGAGAGGTGCCAGAAAGAAGAACTGCTATCAAGCCTTCCGATGAGTTTGATGACATGAGACAGAACAGCACAACAGACGTCTGTGAATGTCTCCAAACCCGGGTGATCAGTTCCTGAGCTCAACCTGTGATGGCAGTGTGAACACACTGAATGACCACATGATCTACCAACATTCATACACAAAAATGGAACATGATTTGGCCCACTTTGCACTACTTCAGTAAAACAAATCTGATAAAAAACAGATAAAAAAAAAAACATTTCCTTCATGCTTTTGGTAGTTATCTGTCTCTGGCAGCAGTGCATTTCAGCAGGAGGCATAACACATGATGGGTTATGAGGAAACGATCCGGACCATTAAATAAGGAGTCACAGAGAAGTTGCAAGTCAGAAGATCAATGGCAGAGGTCTGACATACTCTGAATCTGTAGGATGGCTCCCACTGTTCTTCTGATCGGCTGTCTGCTCACCACAATCAGCTGCTTAACCTTAACAGATAACATTCACATAAGATGAACTGTAATCTGTGTCAGATTTTAATATAGTTTTCAATACAAAATTAGATCCTCCACTGATTTCATTGATTTTAATTGCTTTGAGAGATTTTAAGAACCATCAGGAATGATAATTAAATGCTAAAGAGGTTTCAGAAACAAATAGAATAATTACACGGCATTGTTTTTTGTTTAATTCTACAGCTGAAACCACACCAATAACACTACTATTGCACAATAGTTGTTTTGCAATCTGTAAACACTTCAGATTCTCTGATTGTCTTTCATTCCACAGTTCAATCTACCACAACACTGCCTACTCTGGCACCAAATACAACATCACCTACTCGTGATCACCTCCGGCACTGACTATGACTACAACTACAACACCTCCTACACCAGCACTGATTACAACTACAACACCGCCTACTCTGGCACCAACTACAACTACTACAACAACACCATTGTAAGGTCCACACACTTGGCCCAATGAAGGTATCCAGTGGTAGATGAAGGTTTCTTGCGTGTTCGGTCTTTTCAGTGTGCAGAGTTATTCAATTTAGGTTTAACTCAAATCTGACTCCATTTTATTATCTAATCTGGCTCCATTTTAGTATGACCTTGAATTTAGGTTGAAAGGCAAATTGGTTGTTTGTCGGTCTCTAATTATTCTGACATTCGATTATTCTAGTTAACTCTTTACTTATATTTACTCGTTCATTTGGAATCTATGTCGCTAAACATTTCATCCATTGTTATTAAGGACGTAGCACTATCTGATCACTTCTGTATTTTCTTTGATATATTGATCTCTGTTACCACTGAATCTAGATCTGTCTCTGTCAGAAAGAGATGCATTAACGAAAACACTAGTGTGCTATTTATGGAGGCTATATCTTTAACACCAAGCATTTCTGCAGACTCTGTTGATCTTCTCCTTGATTCCTTTAACTCAAAAGTAAAGAACGTTATTGATGACATTGCTCCTTTGAAAATCAGCAGGAAGACTGGCAGACAGAAATCAGCTTGGAGAAAATCAACAGCAGTTAAGAGTATGAAAAGACAATGCAGAAAAGCTGAGCGGATGTGGGGGAAGACGAAACTTGAAATTCACTTTAGCATCTATAAAGACAGCCTTCATGATTTCAATGTGGAACTAGCCACAGCTAGACAGACATTCTTCTCAAACCTTATAAACAGTAACATAAACAACACTCGCACTCTTTTTGCTACTGTTGAGAAACAAACCCCCCAAGTCAGATTCCCAATGAAATGCTCTCCAACAGCAAATGCAATAAGTTTGCTTCCTCCTTTTCTGAAAAGATCAATAATATCAGGAAGGCGATTAGCACATCCCCAAGTTATGCAGAGGTTAGACAGATTCGACCAAATATCAAAAAGAAGATACTATGTCTGCTTTTGAAGAAATATATAGCAACATTTTGGAAGAAATAGTAAAGCAGCTTAAGCTGCTGTGTTGACACACTTCCCACATCTTTTTTTCAAGAGGGTGCTTAACTGTTTGGAAGCAGATCTCTTAGAAGTGGTGAACGCCTCACTTCTTTCTGGGACTTTTCCAAACTCCCTGAAAACTGCAGTTGTTAAACCCCTTC
The DNA here is from genome assembly GCA_018155175.1 of Sinocyclocheilus anophthalmus. Taxonomy (NCBI): domain Eukaryota; kingdom Metazoa; phylum Chordata; class Actinopteri; order Cypriniformes; family Cyprinidae; genus Sinocyclocheilus; species Sinocyclocheilus anophthalmus. The sequence continues at coordinate 178,128 of JADLZN010006402.1, read as the reverse complement.
TAAAAAAAGAGCAATCTTGATAACACCATACTAAGCAACTATAGACCAATATCAAATCTACCTTTTATAAGCAAGATTATTGAAAAGGTATAGTTTTAAGTCATCTTAACGACTACTTAAACTCAAATGGATACCTGGAAAATTTTCAATCTGGTTTCCGACCACATCACAGCACAGAGACAGCACTCATTAAGATAATAAACGATATTCGCTTAAATTCTGAATCTGGCAAAATATCCGTGCTGGTACTAATAGATCTCAGTGCTGCATTTGACATTGTCGATCATAACATACTACTAGAGAGACTGGAAAACTGGGTCGGGCTTTCTGGGATGGTAATCAAATGGTTCAGGTCATACTTAGAAGGGAGAGGTATTATGTGAGTATAGGAGAGCACAAATCTAAGTGGACGTCCATGACATGCGGAATCCCACAAGGCTCAATTCTTGCACCGATCCTGTTTAGCCTGTATATGCTCCCACTAAATAAAATAATGAGAAAGGACCAAATCGCCTATCACAGCTATGCAAATGATACCCAGATTTACCTAGCCTTAACATCGCCAAATGACTACAGCCCCATTGACTCCCTCTGCCAATGCATTGATGAAATTAACAGTTGGATGTGCGAGAACTTTCTTCAGTTAAACAAGGAAAAAACTGAAGTCACTGCATTTGGAAACAAAGATGAAGTTCTCAAGGTGAATGCATAACTTGACTCTAGGGGTCTAACAACTAAAATCAAGTCAGGAATCTTGGTGTGATTCTGGAGACAGACCTTCGTTTCAGTAGTCATGTCAAAGCAGTAAATAAATCAGCATACTATCATCTAAAAACATTGCAAGAATTAGATGTTTTGTTTCCAGTCAAGACTTGGAGAAACTAGTTCATGCCTTTATCACCAGCAGGGTGGACTATTTTAATGGTCTCCTCACCGGCCTTCCCAAGAAGACCATTAGACAGCTGCAGCTCATCCAGAACGCTGCTGCCAGAATTCTGACTAGAACATATTAGCATATTACACCAGTACTCAGGTCCTTACACTGGCTTCCAGTAATATTTAGGATTGATTTTAAAGTACTATTACTCGTTTATAAATCACTCAATGGACTATGACCTAAATACATAGCAGATATGCTCACTGAATATAAACCTAACAGACCACTTAGATCATTAGGATCAAGTCAGTTAGAAATACCAAGGGTTCACACAAAAACAAGGGGAGTCTGCTTTTAGCTATTATTCCACACATAGTTGGAACCAGCTTCCAGAAGAGATCATATGTGCTAAAACATTAGTCACATTTAAATGCAGACTCAAAATTCATCTGTTTAGCTGTGCATTTATTGAATGAGCACTGTGCCATGTCCGAACTGATTGCACTATATTATGTATAATCGTTTTCTTAAATTCATTTAAACCTCTTAAATCAATTTTTGGTAACTAATTTTCAAATCCTTGATTATTATTTTTATTGTTATTTTCTTTTCTTTTATGTAAAGCAATTTGAATAATTGTGTAATGATAATGTGCTATCACAATAAATGCCGGGCCTTGGGTGAGCACCGGCGGCCACTGCGGGGACCCACGATCACAAACTCGCCAGTTTGATCCTTATTCAGAGGTTTATGACTAATACTTTTTGCCCCCTACAGTTACCCATGTAATGCTCGAAACATTAATCAGCGGTTCTGCTAGACCCTTTGTCTAGACCCCGATAGTTATTATAACCACGTACAATTTAATTAACACTCCAAATATTAATCAGCGGTTCTGTTAGACCCTCTGCCTAGCCCCCAATAGTTAATATAACTCCGTACAACTTAATTAACACTCCAAACATTAATCAGCGGTTCTTCTAGAACTCCTTGTCTAGACCCCGATAGTTAATATAACTACGTACAACTTAATTAACACTCCAAGCATTAATCAGTGTTTTTTTCTAGAACCCCTTGTCTAGACCCCGGTAGTTAGTATAACTACGTACAACTTAGTTAATGCTGAAACAATATGCATGGTTAACGTAACTGAGTACAACTTTAAACTAAGGTCAAGCGGTTAGTCAGAAATCTATAATCTCACTTGATGTGCCCATGCTTCATCTAACCTGAGATTTAGTATGCACATAACCCTGGTCGCAGATTTGCGGAATCATAAGCCTTCACTTAAATAATTTCAGAGTAAGTCAAATGTAACAATTTATTATCAGTCAGGTAAATATGTATTATGCCAATTATCTCCATAGCCAATTCAAAGATATCAAACCAATACAAGACATCAAATTCTCAAAGACTAATCTAAGAGTTAGATATTCATACCTGACTTTAGGAAAATACATAGTATTGAGTGTGTGGACACATTCCATACTATGGGCTTTCTGGCTACAGAATCGCCCCGACCCTTTTGCTGCAATCCTTTAAATACAAAACCAAGATAAAACATCCCCCAAGTGGAGGCATGTACAAACAATTGAAATTTACATTAACCCAGGTCCCAGACCTGGGTGGTTTGCACCTCAATGGGAACAGAAGGTAATTTGCATGGAATGACCCTCTACAGTAATCAAAGTATCTCTTAATTCTTAGGGTCTGTATTATCTTTTAGTCTACTTTTGTAAGATTAAGACCATTGTACCACTCGCCCTGAGACTATTCAAATGATACCAAACATGACTGTAAATCTTATTTGCATTCATATAGAACAATATACTATTGACCATTCTGAGTGAATCAAGTGGAGGGAGGAGATGAAAAGGCACTGATGCATATGTGAGAGAGGCGTTTCATGCACCACCCCTCTGTGGGGTGTCTTGAAGATCCCAGTGTATTGTCTGTTTCTCAGGAGATCAAAGTATCTGAGTTTCTTTTATCCTTTCACCATCTACACCAGCCTAAGACTCAACTAACCCCCACATACCACTACGACCAAAATACAAAACACACGCATACTCCGCGCACAACCACAAACCTACACACACCTACACCAGCCTGACATACATATGTAATGAATCAGCTCATGGGAAATATTAATAATTTATCATAACTAGTTATAATTAATTATATATATTTAGATCTGCTGTAAGTATTTATTTGACCTCTCAGTGTCAACTGTCTTTTAATTCTAAGAACGTTAATTTCCTGGTAAGGGAAATAACTTCCTTACTGTACAAGTCTACAAAATCTTGTAGCATAAATCTGCATGATTAAGTGAATCCAGTTATGAGCAAACAATGAACCACGTCAAGTGTGATACAAGTAAGGGTTTATTAACTACATAAACACTTAAACGGCCCATATACTACATAAAACAAATAAACTGGGATAACAAACACATACATACACATACACACACACAGTTTGTATGGGAAAGGGTTAAAGCTTAACCCTTTAAAGAGGAAAGAAATAAGAACATGAAGTTTCATTTGCATATTCAGCAGATTTACACTGAGGGAAACATCAGATTCTTAGTGCAAACACACCTTTGTAAAAAGGTGCAAAATATACCTAATGTATCAATTAATAAGAATAAGTTTGAATACTTGCAAGTCTCATCTGTCTAAAAATAGCTGGATGCAAATTCTGAAGGTCCTGTGGATCTTGCTGACGTTGGTTGATGAACAGAACCAGTTTGGTCGAGTAACTTGATGAAGGAGAAAACAATGCGCGTGGTAAAAATTCGGATGTCATGGAGAATGGGAGCGCACTATGCTCAGACCTAACAAGAACCACAGAAACCTGGGGGTTGGAGGGGCCTTAAGGGTCTCGGAAGAGTCACGCCTATCAAGGGGGTGCTTGTCAATTGAAAAAAAGACAGAATTCAAGTGGGAGGTGGGCAATGCTTGGAGGGTTTTAAGACAATTTGTTAGAGGGCATGTAAATTGCAATGTAATTTGTTGGGGTGTGGATGCACAAAACTATACAGATTCTTTAAAACACTAATATGTTCCATAGGTATAGACAGACAATATACCTCCATTAGATCATCCGAATACTAATCATAGATTACTAAACATGGGAGGGTGTTATAATATGTAAGATGACAGGAAGTGAGGTTTTGAGACATAAGCCTGCATAAAAGTATTTACAATCCAACGACAAATACACATGACAATAATATACACAATGACCTGAAGGATCATGTGTGTTCATTCAAAGAAAGGTTTTCCTATTAATTAATTAATTAATTAGCAAAGAAAAGTCCATCCCTTGTGGATTTTCCTTATGGACAAGGCAGTGGTTTTCCCCACCTAAATTCCAGGAGGTCGTAAATGTATCTGGTGTCAGGGTTGCCATGGTAACCAGGGGGGGCCTGGTGGCAGACATCCTGGCATCCAGTTTATTGGGTGGGGGGACTGTGATGATTTGTTAATCTAATGAATAATTGATTTGTTAAATCAAATGAAAAATGGTGTGTCTGATTGGTCCAGACGCTACAACAACTACAACACCACTTACACCACCACCAACTACAACTGCTACAACAACACCATCTACAACCGCACCAACTACAAATACAACACCACCTACACCAGCACCAACTACAACTACAACACTGACTACAACAACAACAATACCTACACCAACTACATCTACAAAAGCACAACACCACCACCAACCACAATCACAACACCACCTACACCAATACCAACAACAACTACAACACTGCCTACACCAGCACCGACTACAGCTATAACACCACCTACACCGGCACCGACTACAACTACAACACCACCTACACTGGCACCAACTACTACTACTACAACAACACCACCTAAACCAGCATCGACTACAACACCAAATACACCGCCACTGACTACAACTACTACAACAACACCTACACCAACACCAACTACAACACCGCCTACACCAGCACCGACTACGTCTACAACATCACCTACACCACCACCAACTACAACTACTACACCACCTACATCGACTACTACTACTACTATTACAACACCTACACAAGCACCAACTTCAACTACAACACCACCTACACCGACTACTACTACTACTACTACTACAACGCCTACACCAGCACCAACTTCAACTACAACATCACCTACTCCAGCACCAACTACAACTACCACATCACCTACACCACTGACTGCCAGGACTACAACTACAGTCAGTCCACCAACATGTGAGGCAAAATCCTGAATATTTAAATGTAATATTGCAGTAGTAACTAACTCTAAACTTGTACGGGATTAAACATGCAGTTTAATTCCACTAGAGAAAAACATCCATGCACAGAAATATTTCCATTTCTTGTTGTGTATAAACCATGTCTTGCTCAGACAGAGCTCTGTGGCTCTTTATTAACGTTTAACTCTCTAATTTCAGTTACTACAGAGAATAGTGACCTCAGTGATGTGACCGACATCCTAGAAACTAGATTTTATGTAAATTTGATGTAAAATATTGCATTTACCTTTTGAGGGCAACTTTTATTAAATAAGTGAGATTGGTCCGTCTATGTGACTACTATAAATTCTTATCATAAATGACAAAAGAATTTGTATTTACAGTCCTATTCTCAGTGGTGGTATCCTGGTGTCCTTTTTCATCACATTTCCATATTTGTTCACCATACATGAAATGTTTTTTTGTTTTTTTTACAAATGTATAAAGAATTTACAATTTATAATTGAAATAATACTAAAGTTTGTATATTATATTATATATAAAATTATATATATATATTTTTTTTACATTTAAAAAGTAGTTGTTTTTATTTATTAAGTGTTACTATTTTAATACTTAACTTAAAATAAAGACATAAAAAAATATTTCTTGGAAATTAGCTGAAAATTGTTTTTTTGTTTGTTTTTTCAGCTAATAAATTAATACTATATATATATATAAATATAATTAAGGATTTGGTTTTAAATTTTGTTTCGAAATAACCTAATTCCATACAATATTAAGTATTTACAATAAGGTTTTTCTTAAAAGGCAACATTCAATTTCATCCAAACACCTGAAACATCAAACACCTTCTGTGTGCTAGTGTCTTTAGCAAGCTGGAATAAGTGAGTGTACTGAGGATTGACGTGTCATCTGCACTGCTCCTATAGAGACGTGTTCACATCCGACTCTGTGCTGCAATGGCTTGAACTACAACTGTTTCAGAGGCTGTTTTTGTGATGAGGCCTGCAAACAGCTCAATGACTGCTGTCCCGACCTCAACAGCACCTGCAGTAAGAACCCACATACACAGATACAGAAGATGTTTCGCTTTGTTTATTAAGGGGTCATATGAGCGATTTCAATTTTTCCTTTCTCTTTGGAGTGTTACAAGCTCTAAAGAAGATCTGTAAAGTTGCAAAGACTAAAGTCTCAAATCCAAAGAGATATTCTTTAGAAAAGTTAAGAGTCAGCCACGCCTACCTAAAACGGCTAGTTCTAACACGCCCCCACATATCTACGTCACGATGTGGGAAGATTTGCATAACGACCACCCAAATGTTCACGCAAAGAAAGAAGGCGTAACTTTTATTCTCGCTGTAGTATTGTTGCTGCCGCCATGTCGTGAAGGCGCTGTGTTTCGTTGTGAAAGCGAAACTACTTTGTTTGGTCTTCCAAAAGAGGACGATATCCGCTTCGTCATGCCTAAATCTGATCCGAGCTGGTCGCTGAGGGAATACATCACCTTTCACCGTAGACAAAACGGAATCCATCCCGGGGTCCGTCACATGTGGTTGCCGCTCATTCGTCGGATCCGCCGGGCGCGCCGTTCTCAGATCACGCTAAAGCGGGGCTTCGCTCAACGCTAGCCCAGCCTCAGATCGCTCTATCCAGGCTCAGCGAACGCTAAGCGGGGTTCCCCTCCAAACTAGGCGCTGTGTTGCGTTGTGAAAGCGAAACTACTTTGTTTGGTCTTCCAAAAGAGGACACGACTACAAATCAGTGGTATTTACAACACTGTTCCAGAACAGTTTAACCCAAATATCCAGATGTGTGCAGCACATTTTATGGAGGAGGTTACCACCTAAGTACGTTTTCATTTAAAGGATTTGCCACTGATGATTCAAACACGAGTTTTTTGAGCAGTGTAGAGTAGCGCTTGTTTTTGGTCATTTCTCCGATCACAAATGCAGAGAGTTTTATGTTTACGCGGCGCAATGCAATGCAAAGCCTAAAAAGACAGTATAAGTCATTATAATCAGTAATTATGTCCCCACTGGATGCAACAAATGCCTCGTTTGTAATGGGTTTTAATATTTTTGTCTCATCGCTCCGGCCGGGACATGGCATCAACAGTATGGTGAGGGGCGTAACATTTCTGTCACACGCTTGAGGTATTCGGCCGATCATAACGCACTGGACAGCTGGCCAATCACTTCGCTTTTTTAGAACGATGAGCTTTGTTAAAATCGACACGTTTCAGAAAGGCGGGGCATAGAGGAGAAACAATAATGTACAGTAGTGGAAAATAATGTGTTTTTTTAACCTTAAACCGCATAAACACATTTCATTACACCAAATACACAAAATAATGTTCTTTTTAGCAACAACATATGACCCCTTTAAAGCCACTCTTTTGAGTGAGTATGGTGAGGAGCTTGAGAAGATTGTTTTAGTCTGTTCCAGATTTAATTGTTTCATTCTAGTCAGTGTATGTGTAAGTATGTAAGTGTTTTAACAAAGTAAAAAAAAGTTTAAAAAGCACTGGGGTCTAGCAAAATTAATGAAACTCAAAAAACTGCTTTTGTAGCTTCAGCCTCACAGATGTTCTACAATCGAGTTGAATAGGTGTGGCGTCGCTGTTAGACTCTAAAGTGATTCTATTGGCTGAAATAACTTTTATAGTGTTTCTATTCTGTGCCTTATTAGAAATCCTCCATTATTGCTTCTTGTTCTAAACCATAAAAGTACATCAATTAACATTGTTTACATTATATCACACAATATAACTGCAGTAGCATTTACAGTAGTTTAAATTTTATGAATGTAAACATAGATGTGGTTGGTGCCAGAGTAACATATATCCTCATACAATCTGATATTTGTGTAGAATTGTATGAGGATATAAGTTTATTATTACACTTGTGGTATCACAAAGGAAAGATCCAAACTATATGAAATATACCATAATATCTGTAGTACTCATAAATTATGAATTGTTCTTAATTATTCTAATCTTGAATACTATGCATTATGGACAGCATGTGATTTGAGACAACTTCTGGACCTGCCTTTCTCATCTCATATTGTCTTTTTTCCTCAGGTTGCTACTTTGGTGGAGAGTTTCTTAAGAGCTAATGATGCTGGCATCTACTCTTTTGATGTCACGAGAATTGAGCCTTTATCACCATCTGATTGAGTCAGAAATCAGCTGAGAGGAACAGCCATGAATAAATCCTCATTGATGCAGAACTTTTACTATTTTAATAAGAGATCTAATCATTTATTGTGACAGTTCAACAAAAACATTTCATTTGTGTTGCATCTGCATAGGATCACTGATGATCGTTGATGCCTTAGAGTCCCTTTTAGCCTTTTGATATTTGCATATAAATTTTACGACTGGCCCCACAGCCTACTTTTATATGGGTGCTAATTTTCCAAAGGTTTTCCCCCACCATCCAGAAGATACTAAACAGAACAACACTGGGTCTCCCCATCTGACTTCAAACACATTCCAACGAGAAGACGTTCACACAATGCCTGGGCGGCCAGTGAACTACCTCCACACTTACAATAGACATAACACACACACATACATATAAAGACAATTTCTTTATTTAGGACATAATAAAGGTGTTATAAAATGTATATGGTATATGCATGTGATGTATGTATGTTCTCCTAGTATATGAGCCCAGTTACAACTCTCTATTTGTATAAGTTAAACTCTAAATGTTTATATCCAGGTGTATGAATGCATCTCTGAATGTATATCCTCTAGTCATTTCTTTCTTGGTATTGAAACAATCTGCTCTTTATTGCCTAAACAATGGTGTACACTAAGTGATGATGAAATGCATCATACTGTTTTTACTTTGGGTAAAACTGTACCAATTCTCCAGACCAGCAATAAACATGCAAATTGGCAGTAAACGGAGACAACGAGAATTTCTCCCGCTCCAAATTCATGCCTTGTATTGGCCATGGCACCAAAGATGGGTGAGACTGGAAGAGGGTTAAAAGTCCCTAACCCAAACCAGTCATTGCTCAAACCTTTTGAGACAGACCCTCTACAAGACTCACACCTCTTGAGTCTGACCTTCTGTCAGTTTTATCCTCAAGTAACTTTGTCGATTCGCTGTGGACTCTCCGTTCTTCAGAGGAACCCAACGAAAGCCTCCAACTCACTCCTAACAAACTCATCAAGAACCTCTGTGTCTACCGCATCCGGACTCTTGTGCCGCAAAGCCAGTGCAAGTAACCGTTTCCAACTATTTAGATGCGTGTCTAAGTTTGGGCCCCTTTTTAAGATGATTTTGATTCTCTGATGATTCTCATTAGGTTGTGGTTAATTGATGTTGAATACTGCCATTCTTTTGTTTGTCTGTCTGTCTGTCTCTCTCTCTCTCTCTCTCTCTCTCTCCTTACTTCCCTTCTTTCTAAATGTATATGTTTGCTAAGTTTAGTTGTAGTTTAATTTATTAAATTCCTTATATTCACAAGCAATTGTCTGTGTGTGTTGTTCACAATTCAGAGTCCCTGAAGGTTGACCTTGCTACATGCTAGTACTGTATAAAGTAGGAAAGCTATTCTTTCTTGGCCAGGAAGATAATCTAATTGAAAAAAAAACGTTTAAATAATTGTAATATTGATTCTGCTATACAGTTAATTCTGAGATCTAATCTAAATATTCATAATTAATTATAACTAGTTATAATTAATCATAAATATTTCCCCTTTTAGCTAATTTGTTACAGCGGACAATACTTTTTTTAAAAACATTTATTGTGCTTTAAACCCTCTATGGCATGAATTTTTATTTTGGGTGGAAAAAATATTGTATCCCATTTTTTGGGAATTTGGGGTTCCCTGATAATAAATCCATCACAAAACACAGTTTTAGTGTATGAATAAAAATAAAATAAGTCTTTAAACAATCAAACATTCTTCTTTACATACGAAGGCACATGCATATATTGTTTAAAAAGTGATATTTATCTTACATTGCATTTTCTGTAAAGCTGCTTTGAAACAATGTGTATTGTGAAAAGCGCTATACAAATAAATTGAATTGAATTTGAATTGAATTACCAATTGGTGGCACTGTATCACTTTTGCATTGCTCCACCCCCATCCCCCCAAAAAAGGACACATCCACTTCAGACCATCATTTCATTGAGCAGACATGTTAGGTGATATTATATGTACAGTATATTTTTTATTTAAAAAAATAATAATTAAAGGAGAGCTGACAGGTCCAAAAATGCCATGGAGGGATAGTCTTACAAGCCTTATAGATACTTTCCAAACTATGGAAAGAATGTGTAAATAAACATCAGGTTTATTATCTGTTCTAATGGATTTCCTTGTTCCTCATACATTTGCACTGAAATGAAACCCCTGCTGTTGACCTTCTTGATTTTTTTTTTTTGTGATCAACTTTTTATTAAACTTAACAGGTTTATACACATTTCTTTGTTACATAGTACAAATATAAATATCTGTGTGTACTCTTGAATACAAAACAAACAACATATTCAAACTATATACAATTGCCAAAGCATTGAAACTAGAAAATAAAGCTAATACATACAACAAAAGAAAATACAATATTGTTTAGCGTTGAGACCCATTTAGATTGTGTACTAGTCCTAAGGGAAAACAGGTGGTTTTAAAAGTACAGCAATAACTTTATCCCAAACATCCAAAGTTGAGCTTCGTGCTTTATGAATGATAGCCAATGATCTTTCTATAAGAACAATATCTCTAAAGTAATTGTACCATTCTTTTATTGACGGGGGTCCAGGAGAAAAAAAAGAATGAATTATAGTTTTTTTTGCAGCTGTTAAACCAGCAAAAATAATTTTCTTAGACGCCAAATTAGTACAAATGTTAAATGAAGAGTCATCATTAAATAAAAATAAAGTAAGTAGCTTAGGGATTGGAAATTCCAAAATGTCCTCAAGAAATGCTGCTACTTGAGACCAAAGATTAGAAACATCTGAGCAATCCCAGAAAATATGTAAATATGTGCCAACCGTGTTCAAGTTACATTTTGTACAGTTCGGGGTATCTGCAAGCTTCATTTTAAAACGCCTGTATGGGGAGAGATAAAACCTCTGAACAAACTTAAAATGAATCAACTGGTGTGCAGGATTCTTTGATGAAAAGAACACATTGTTCCATACCTTCCCCCAATCCAATTCCATGTCCCTCTCCTTAAGGTCATGATCCCATGACTCAATCACTCCCAGAGCTTTATCACATTTTGAAATTAACTGTGCATATATTCTAGATACCAGTCCATTGCATGAAGATCCTGAATAAATCCATAAGCTCAATGGGTGAGCAGAAAGAGGAGAATCCCAGGGAACTCCGTGAGCTTTGATTGCTGATCTTAGTTGTAGGTATAGAAACCAAGAGAATCCAGGAAGAGAGTAGCTTGCTCTAAGGTCCTGAAATGATTTTAAGCCGTTTTCTCCATACAGATCCTGCAGAATGTAAATTCCCCTAGAGGCCCAACTTCCATTGAAATATGTGCCAGAGTTCTGCAAAAGATTGTAATTATGCCATATGGGTGAGCGATCACAGAGTTTAGTATTGCAACCCATTTGATTTTGAACATTTGACCAAACCTGCAAGGAGTTACCTATAATTGGCCCAAACCTCTTATGTGCAGTTTTGGGTTTAAGTCCAGCAAATAACAGATCTTCAATTCTGTGAGGTTTTACAATTTCTTGTTCTATCTGGCGCCAGAGAAGAACAGAGTCTTTATCACACCAATTTGTGAATGCCTTTACCTGGAAGGACCAATAATACAATTTAAAGTCCGGTAGTGCCAAACCACCAGATAATTTCATCCGCTGAAGAGTATTCAGACGAATACGTGGTTTTTTACCATCCCAAATAAAATGCGTTATCCGAGATTGCAACTCCTCAAAATAATTTACAGTTGGGGGTAATGGAATTATAGAAAAAAGAAAATTCAACCTACCAAGAACATTAATCTTTATTATTGAAATTCTGCCCTGTAATGACATTTTAAGGTTAGACCACCTCTGCATATCAGCAAAAATTTCAAGTTTAAGCTTGTCATAGTTTGTACGTGATATATTAGCAAAAGTTATTTTTAGACCCAAATACGTAAACGTCGTGTCATGCCATTGAATATGAGGAATAGGTGGTAATATACAACTTTTCGCCAGGGCATTTAAAGGAACTAGAAGGGATTTGTCCCAGTTTATATTATAGCCAGAGAAGTGATTAAACTGTGTGAATACTTTTATTATTTGGGGTAATGAAACATGTATATTAGTGAAATATAATAGTATGTCGTCTGCGTAAAGATAAATTTTATGCTGTGTTCCTTGTATAACTATGGGTGATATAAGAGAATCTAGTCTAATCGACTGTGCTAACGGTTCTACTGATAGAGCAAAAAGTAAGGGGGAAAGTGGGCAGCCCTGACGGGTACCACGATGCAGAGGAAATGGCTTTGACAAGATATTACCTGTTAATACAACTGCAAGAGGATTAGTATAAAGTGTTTTGACCATAGATATGAAAATTTTACCGAAGCCAAAATTCTCCAAAACTATCCAAAGATACTCCCAACTTACCCTATCAAAGGCCTTTTGTGCATCTAAAGTAAAGACAGCTGCAGGTAACGCATTCCTTTCAGATGCATGAATAACATATAAAAAACGTCTGACATTATCGGATGCAAGTCTCCCTTTTAAAAACCCAGATTGATCGAAATGAATTAGTTTACTTACGGATAATTCAAGCCTCTTGACTAAAAGCTTAGCAAAAAGCTTTAACTCTGTTGTAATTAAAGATATCGGTCTATAACTACCACAATTCAGAGGAGACTTGCCTTTCTTAAGCAACACCGAAATAAGTGATGTGTTTTGATCACGATGAAATGAACCAATGTTAAGAGCATGATTGATAGAGTTTAGGAGAAGTGGTCCAATACTGTCCCAAAGTTCCAGGAATAGCTCTGGAGGAAAACCATCCAATCCTGGAGATTTACCTCTTTTCATTGAAGACAATGCATCTTTTAATTCGATAATAGTGGGAGGTGTATCAAGAAACTCTGATTCTTCATTGGACAAAGAGGGTAAATTAAGCTTCGAAAGATACGATTTAAGAACAGTCGGGTCAAACAACGATTCGGCTTCATACAGATTGGAATAAAAAAGTCTAAAAGTATCATTAATTTCCTCTGCATCATAGGTAACAGGTCCTGATGGGGTTTCGATTGCATTAATAATAGAAAATGACTCATTCTGCTTTATTTTCGCAGCTAAAAGTCTACTTGAGCTTTCGCTTTGACTATAGTAGGTCACTCTTGTACGGTGTATTGAGAATTCTGCTTTAGATTTCAGTAAGTTATTTAAACCAAATTTCAAAGCTAGAAGGGATTCCTGTTTTTTCTCAGAAAACTGACGCTTTTGATCTGATTCCAATACTTGAATTTCCTTTTCTAGTTGTGAAATCCTGTAGTTTCTGGATGCCTTCATGTAAGAAGCAAATGCGATAGCTTCGCCCCTAATAAAGCATTTGGTTGTTTCCCAGAGTATTTGGGGTGAAGATACTGATTCCCGATTGATTTCTAAAAACGTTCTGAGATTGACTTTCAATTGTTTCAGAAACTCTGAGTTCTGAAGTAGCGTTGTATTAAAGCGCCACCTGTGCGCACGTTTAGCAGGATTCCGTGTAAGCTCAAAGGTATATAGCACAGGCGCATGATCTGAAATAATGATAGGAAGAATGTCTACAGATGTGATTAATTTATTTAATTGCGGCGAAACAAAAATGTAGTCTATTCTGGAAAATGTCTTATGCCTACAAGAGAAGAAGGTATAATTTTTCACTAGGGGATAACGTAGACGCCAGGCATCAATAATATTTAGTTCAGTAATAAATGTGTTAATCCTGGAAGGTGTATCCAAACCAGAACTAATATTTGCTGATCTGTCCAAAGTTATATTACAGACTTGATTGAAGTCACCACCAACTACCATTAGGTATTCTGGCATGTCTAAAAGAGAGGCAGAGATTGCATTGAAAAAATTGGGATCAGGTATATTTGGACAGTATATTGATGCAAAACAAATTTTCAAATGATGAACTGTTACAGCCACATACGAGAAACGTCCTTCACTATCTTTTCCACATTTATCAATAGTTACTCCTAATTTCCTATCAACCAGAATAGCAACACCTTTAGATTTGTTTGATGCAGAAGAATGAACTACACACTTGTAGCATCTATTCTGAAATCTATGGATATCACTCATTTTTAAATGTGTTTCTTGGATCAGAGCGATCGAGATATTTTTACGTTTAAGAAATTCTAAGCACTTTGTTCGTTTAATCGGCGAGTTTAGGCCGCGGACATTCCACGACATTACATTAAGAGGTATATTCATACATGGGTTTTAAAGATCAAACTTTTAAAGTGTAGATGGGCCTCCACAGAATTTAAACATGAACACAAAAACAGTAAAATGATGTACAGTGGACATAACTTACACAAACACTGCAAGGCTTTGGCGATAGAACACTTAACAAAAGAAAATAGAACGTTACTATCCATCCGCAAGAGACAAGACTTAGAATTCTCTCTCTTTGGGTGGAAAAAAATAAACAAAACTCAAAGTTCTACTGCCTGTGGCTGTCGAAAGCAACACGTCTTAAGTCCAAGTCTAAACGAACAACAGAAATATTAATATAACCCCTCAGACCTATCTAGACAAAGGCCATTTTGCTTACCGAATTCAGTTGTGTCGATTAACTAAATTGTGAAGTGACATTGGAAGGGTTTTCCTGGTCATCAAATGCGATTGGAAATGAGGACGTAGAAGTACTCGGCGCATCAATCGTTGAAAGTGAGGCATGATCCGATTCCAGCAGAAACTTCCCTGCGTCATCGGCGTTCTTGAAGTGATGTAGCGTTCCGTTGAACTTCACTTTCAGAGTTGCTGGATATATCAGGAACGGACGCAAACCCTTGTCTGTAAACTGCCTTCTCACACTGTCAAACGATCTTCTCTTCAGAGCCGTTTCGTTGCTAAAATCCGGGAAAAATAACAGCTTGGATGAGCCATGTATTATCTCGGACTGGGGTGCTCTGGCTCCATTAAGAATTCTCTCCCTATCCTGGTATCTGAGAAGCCGGAAGATAAGCGTTCGAGGGCGATTTGTCTTGTCTCGGCTGCCATAGATACGGTGAGCCCGCTGGATTTCTATCTTCCCCCCTCCCTGGAGAGAAGGGATCCACTTCGGTAGATATTCCTGAAGAAACTGAACGGCGTTTTCACCCTCTGCTGCCTCAGGTAGGCCCACTAGTCGAACGTTACATCTTCGCGATCGATCCTCCATTTCAACCATTTTGTCACGGAGATTCATTATCTCTTGCTGATGCGTATTAGCCTCTTGTTTAACCGCACGCACGTTTGCATTCACAGAGTCCAGCCGCCCTTGTAATGATTTACCGAATTCAGCTTGGCGGGTGATATCCTGTCGCAATTCGTTAACTGCCGAGTTCGAGGATTCAATCATGTTCTTTAAAGTTTGGATTTCTTCAGAGAGTACCTCCTCCATTACCTCTCTTACTGCCAATTTCACCTTTTTGGCAAACCTCTCCTCTTGATCTTGCAAAGCCATCAAAATGGCTGAGTTCGGTGAATCTTCAATCGGCCCGTCTTTGCCTTTCTTTTTTGTCGTCGTCTCATCTTGAGACGGCTTATTCTTAGCGGATTTTGGTCCAGACATTTCCAGGAATACTTCGGAGTAAACTATTCTGAATTAATTTCTGAATGTAAAGATATTAACTCGAAGTTTTGGACTTTTGAGACGGAGCTCAGTTCTAGGCGTGCATCACTCGTGCCCAGCCACCGGAAGTCGACCTTCTTGATTTTTGAGATTCCCGTTTGTTGAATTCTGTTGAATTTCATGATCATCAGTGGTCAGTGCTACATCTGATTTAAGTTTTCAGTCTGAAGCTGGAGCTTTAAGTCTAAAGGTTTTAAGGTTCTTGTAGTTACAAGACGTATGAGCAAGTAGTAGTTTTAAAAGCTCAAATTTTGAATTCATCATAAAATCAATATTTTTGCCCAGTCCCAGAATGTTAGCCGATATGAATAAAACAATTATGATTGACAAGCATTACAAAGTAGAAGCGATGAGTAGCACATTCCAAAGTGTCTTCACTTACTAATATTACTATTAAAAAGCAAACTGAGCGTCCTGTTGATTGTCAATCCTGGAAGCATTTTGGCAACAACCTTCATCAGGTATTCTTACAGCATCGTAAAATAATCCAGTATTTCAGGATCTCTGCACATTACCTGATGTATCA
Organism: Sinocyclocheilus anophthalmus; assembly: GCA_018155175.1. NCBI lineage: Eukaryota > Metazoa > Chordata > Actinopteri > Cypriniformes > Cyprinidae > Sinocyclocheilus > Sinocyclocheilus anophthalmus. The sequence continues at coordinate 161,629 of JADLZN010006402.1, read as the reverse complement.
GATTTTGATGTATTTGTCTCTGATGTAAGTGGCAGGACAGACACGTGATGGGTTAAAAGGAAACGATCCGGAGCACAGCGATAACATCACAGGCAGAGGTCTGAGTCTGACACACTCTGAATCTGCAGGATGGCTCCCACTGTTCTTCTGATCGGCTGTCTGCTCGCCACAATCAGCTGCTTAACCTTAACAGATAACATTCACATCAGCTGCACTGTAATCTGTGTCAGATTTTAATATAATTTTAGTTTTCATTTACAGAATTAGTTCCACTGACTTGCAACGGATACTACAAATACCACATCAATTACCTCCTTACATACTACAACACCACCTACACCAGCACTAACTCCAACTATAACACCACCACTAACAGCACCAACTACCCCAACTACAGTCCATCCATCAAACCTGAATATTAAGATGTTACATGCTCACTTTAAACTTCTCAAACTTCTCAAAAAATATTGATTTTAGATTTAGATCCGTTATATTGTGCATCACATTCCTATAACTTCAATATGATTTACAAATGTGTGCAGTGTAATTCCATTAGTGCAAAACATCCACATTCATGCACAGCCTTGTCTTTTCAAGAGGTGTTTAAGACGGAGCTCTATGGCTTCATACTGAGCTGTCATCAACACATCTCTTCATTAGTAAGAGATTTTCAGTTTTAGTTTAGCAAGTTTGAAAAACAGTTGTCTTATGTAGGAAATTTGAGCTTTTTGTTGTAGTTATTAGAGCTGAGTATTGATACAGACGATTTTGATTCACAAGCTTACTGTGTGTATGTAATAACAAAATAGGTCATTATTTTATAATCGCAGCATTTTATCTCACAAATCTTTGACTTTTCTCATAATTTATATATTGCAGTTCTGATTTAATTTTTCTCGTGATTGTGAGAAAAATGTCCAAATTGGAGATAAAAACTCTCAATTTATTTATTTATTTTTACTATGTGACCAAAACAAGCTTCCATAGTATACTATACAAACATTTGCATTATATTTAGCAATATACTTCTTTCCAGAGCTGTGGGCACTTGAATAAATTTACTAAGGTAAATGTAACGGTCTGTGACACAAGCTGCTTTACTTGCAGTTGATTGAACAATTACATCAGAGATACAATTTTTGTTCATTGTTGTTTATTTCGTTTTATAGTATAACTTGTAGTAAAGATAAAGAGATGTACATTGTGAATTACACGATCTCCAGCTGAAGTGCCCATGAGCTCCTCTAGAGGGACTCCATCCCAGACCTTTGCCACTTATCCAGGACTCCATTTCCCATAACACCCTCTGCCTAGGAACTGATTGCATGCACACCTGTTTCTTGTCAGTAGGACTATTTCAGCAACAGACAAACATGCTCACATTGGGAAGTCTTGTTTAGCTGTTTGCAGACATTACTGGGTGTTTTCCATGTTTGCCTTGTTTTTAGCCTTGTCTTGTTTATACCTTGCCTTAACTGTGTTTTGGACTTTGGACTGTTTTATTGTTTTTGTGATGGTTTGCTGCCTGCCCTGACCATTGCCTGTTTTTGGATTACTCTTTGTCATGCCTCGGATACTGTTGTTTGCTGGTGTTGGACCCTGCCTGTTTTGACCAAAGATCTGTTTTAATAAAAGTTTGCATTTGGATCTCCATTGTGATGCCCATCTGTTACAATTACAGTAAAGCTTTCTCACTGTCACACGTGATTAAACTAAACGTTTTGTTTGAATTGTGATAACATTGACATAATTGGAAAGCTGATACTTTATCAAAAGTATCAAAACGCAACTTTTTGGGATTTATTGGATGGGAGGCGCGATAAAGTTAATTTTGTTTACTTATCTCGTACTTAGGATTTACAAATCAAGATCATTAGAATCAAGATTGCGATTAACCACAAAATCTATATTTTTGCTCAGCCCTAGACTCAATTAATGTGCATGTTAGCCACATGTTTGCGCTCTGATTTTACAGTAGTGACTAGTCAAACTAGTAATGTGACCTCCATCCCTGTAACCACACGACCTGGAGTGACCAATGCAACTACCACTCAAACTCCTCTCCGTGAGTGTTTCCTTCATGTATGTGTACAATAAATCACATTGTATTCAGTGTCACATAACCCACATGAAATCATCCTAATATGCTGATTTGCTGCTCAAGAAACATTTCTGATTATTATCTGTGGTAAACTGTGATTTGATGAATATATATTTTCTGGTATTTGTGTGCCGTAACATTTCCTGTTTCACTGTAAGTGATGTTTTTCTGACAGGTGGAAATTGTGTGAGTCCAGATCTGTGCTGCTCTGGATATAACAGCAGCTGTCACCGCTTGAATTGTTTTTGTGATGTTGCTTGTCTGAGATTAAATGACTGCTGCCCTGATTTCAAACCCACTTCCCTCACAGGTATTCAGAAATATTCAGGAGTGACACAAGTTGCAGTAATCAGATTGTGTTCTACTCTGTACTACATGATTAATGTACTTTAATGTGATCAAGTGCTCTTTGAGAGAGAGAAAAAATAGTGCACATATACTAAGAAACTTATTAATCTTCCCCTTTTTCCCTTTTATAGTAAATAACAGCACAAAACCAAACAACACTGCCACTAACAGGTTTGTTTTATACTTGCTATTTTCTATAATTATTCTATATCACGTGAGTCTGTATTATTATTTTGAGTTCTCTAGATCTTTAAATCTGCATTGGATGTCAAATGTTGCATGGATGTCTTGGTAACTGAAAATTACAATAATTAAAAAATTATTCATGAGATTGTTAGCAGCATCTGCATTTGCAGTCTTATTTTCAGTCATTATCAGTGAGCGTTTCCACCACATTTCACTAAATCATTTATTTTTGGGGATCAAACTTTGCAAACTTTTACAAAATTTGCCAGTAAATGAATGATAAATGTTAGTTGATTATGTTCACTACCTGTTTAGTGATGTACGTTTATGCTGAAAAATAATTAAATAATGGTTGGTTGGTTTAAAACATCTATTGCATCTCTTGCATGTTTTGTCCTTCAAAATTTCTGTAAAAGGAACATACAGAGCATCAATGTTCCCTGGTTTTCACTATGCATTGTGGGACTTTTTAAGGAGGGAACGTTTCAGTGGACTGCAATATGGCAAGCCGTTTAACATTTAATACTTAAAATGCACTACTTTTTAAACTAAAAATAAAGGTGCTTCACGATGCCATAGAATAACCTTTTTGTCGAAACGGTTCCATAAAGAACCTTTAACACCTGAAGAACCTTTCTGTTTCACAAAAGGTTCTTTGTGGCGAAAGAAGGTTCTTCAGATTATAAAAAGGTAAGAAAGAGATGGTTCTTTAAAGAACCTTTGACTGAATGCTTCTTTTTGGAACCAAAAATGGTTCTTCTATGGCATCGCTTGAAGAACCTTTTGAAGCACCTTTATTTTTAAGAGTGTACTAGTATCTATTTCATTAGGTACTAGTACTTATTCATTAGACACTAGTGCTACTAGTGTGTATTCTTTAGGTATTAGTACCTTTTTACAAGATACTTATTCATTAGATGCCATTCTGTCCTTCGTTGTTACATGCACTGCAGTCAGAATCACTGTAATCAATTTTGCTTTTATTGCCAGATGATTCCTGAATCCTCTCAGATAAAACATGCATTGCATCTGTGACCTTCTCTACAGTTTTCAGTAGCACAACTGCAGCTCCACCCAAAGGTAATTAGCGCCTGAGCACTGATGGTGCTCCTCCGTTTATTCATTGTGTGTGTGTATATAAATGTGTAGGTCACGTTTTACCATTACTGTTGCAACTGATGGGCAGAGAAACCTGAAATCACTAATATGTGTTTTGTTATTTTGCATATTTTCTCACAGTACTCACTGTTCTGGAGGTGAAGGTGAAGATGTTGTTGACTGAAGAAGAGCGTCAGGCTGCACTGCTTCAGGTGAGAGGAGCGTTTCTGACTGTTTTATTGTGCCCAGTTCACATACTTGCACGACATGCTAAACGTGCTTAGTTTTAGGTATGTAAAAGAAAGGATACCAGTACTATAAAAGAAATCACTAGCATCAAGCCTCAGCCTCACAGTCGTTGTACAATCGAGTTGATAGTGAACAGGTGGGGCGTCACAAATCTTTTAGTTTCTATTGGCTGAAATAACTTTTTTAGGGTGTCTATTCTGTGCCTGATCAGAAATCCTCCATTATTGCTTCTTGTTCTGAACCATAAAAATAAATATTCTGTGTGAATTGGGGTGTCCCAAGCTTTATATTGCTCTTCTTCTTCTGAAACTGCTGTTTTCTCACTTCCTGTCATCTTTTTCTCCCCCTCAGGTTGGCATTGTGCTGGAGAAGTTGTTAAGAGAGAATAATACTGACATCTACTCTTTTAAAGTCACGAAAATTCAACGGGTATCACAATAGGATCAAGTCAGAAATCAGAGAGAGGAACAGACATGAATAAGTGCATGAATAAAACTTTTACTATTTTATGTATGTTGATGGTTCAACAAAAATGCGTGTTTCTGTGTAGGTGTGAACTAAACTAAGAAGGTGTAAGGAAACCCCAGATTTATTGCTAATATGCTCTAATGTAGTTCTTCTGTGGAAGGGAATCTGCTGCTGCTGCTGTTTTAACATTGTCTTCATTTCTCTGTTTTTGAGATTTGTGTATGATGATCACACTGAAATGATGAGGAAGAGCTCTTATGAACCCAAACAGAAAACAAACACAAGCAAACAACTAAAACTGTCATTCTGTTGGGTTTTGTGATCGTCAGTGCTCAGTGTGTTTGCTGCAGTTTGTTCAGTAAATGTTGCATGAATGATTTCTCTGAGCACTGAGCAACAGTTTCTGAGTTTTTCTGGGAAACATGGAGACCAATTACCAGATTTTGTCAGAGTTTGGCCTCCATTGTCCTCTGAAACCCATTCAACTATGAGAAGAGAATCTTATTTTAGACCAGACTGCTTCATCAGGACCAGACACCAGTGTGAGACGGCTTTATAAAATAATGTCGTCACTCGATTTTTAATCACCCACGGTTTCAATTAGTTCTGACTTTTTAGGACATTCTCCCAGACTTACAGAGCATGCTTTCGTTTAAAAGGGGGGTTGACTGATTTTTTTCTAGGCTTGATTGTGTTTATGGGGGGTGCAGTCTAACATGTGTTAATGCTTCGTTTGTTAAAAAACGCATTATTTTTCACATAATTGACCTTTATTCCACACCGCTATGTCCTTTTTCCTCTGAACGCCTGATCATTTCCTGCTTTATGAAGCCCCTCCCTCAGATGGGCTCTGATTGGTTAGCTAGCCCAGTGTGTTGTGATTGGCTAAACCGCCTCTACACACTAACTAACATTAAAAAAAGTGAAATCGCAATCAACCACCCCTTTAAGGAAATAAACACAAGGAAATTAGCTTTTGCTGCAAGACTCCTGAAATGACTTTTATTTTGTAACTCTCTCTGTTTTTCCTGAAATCACTCACCCGTTATCCAGTTTGACTAAATAGGCCGTGCGAATTCACAAAACACTTGCTGAAAAAAACAAATCAGAAGTATTTTTCATACAGAAGACAAGCAACAGTTTCCATTTCACGATTTATAAAAAGTCGTGCAAAAATAATTACCGTATAAAAACAAACAACAATAATTTAGCACTAGCTGCTAAAGTGTATAAAAGATGTTAAATATTAACTTACTATGCATCCCAACATCTAAAGTCCGTAATAATATTAGATCTGGGTTGCCAAAGACATTTTGCAATCAAACAAGTCGTATTAAATACAGTCAAATGAATGTGTTTGGATCAACGCAGCAACACTGACCACCTAAATGAACGTCCCTCTGACCCAGCAGATGTTTAGTTTTAAAAATAACTATGATTTAACATCATGACAAGCATTAATAAGCATCACATAACATTCAAAAGTGCCATCAGTCACTCGCTCACATCTTCACTATTTAAAAGCAAAGCAGAAGTGTCTCTAAATCCATTATCATTTTAAAACATGAAGTACTTTTAAAAGATCTTGTGCATGAGAGTTTGCACTTTTGCACCCTTTCTCATGTTGAAGGGTGAAAACTGAAGGCCACGTTGTGTGTTGTATATTAAAAACGGTCCTTGTCCTGTGTGCAACATGACCTGCAATGACTGACTCACAGCATCAGTCTCGCATTCCCACGTCTCCTCCTTAAATGCCACTCAAACCCACAGAAGGTCAAATGTAGAGTCCAGTAGGCGTGAAGCTCAGTGAATGCGAGCCGTTTTCCCCATCACCTTACTTTCCGTACCCGACAGTAGCTGTATTTTGTGTAAATGATGTTCGTTCGTGTCTCAGTTCGCTCTCATCTTGCTGGAGATCCAGTTTGTGTAGTTTGTGACACGCGTGTAAACGCCAGGCGTGTCTTTCTTCCCACAGCCGTCGCCCCAGCTGATCAAACCCATCAGAGTCATCCTGCCGTTTTTGGGACACACCAGAGGGCCGCCGGAATCCCCCTGAAGAACGAGCAGGAGAAACCGATCAATAAAGATGCAGAAATCACTCATGTAATGCAAACAGAGAGGCTGAATGTGTTGTCACCTTGCAGGCGTCGTCCAGGCCGCGCGTGTCTCCGGCGCACAGCATGTTTGGAGTGACCAGACGGCCTGACAGCTTCTCTGGGACACACTGTTCCTGCGGCCACAAGCGCACCAGACCGCGCTTAATTCGCTCCGAGTAAAACGGAGAAACTGAGAGAGACAACGACAGAAGACACGACAGAAGTCAAATTATCATTCAGTCCCTCAGTGACTTTTTTGGACTATCAAGAAGCACTGCAAAAAAAAAAAAAAAACATTCTTAATTAGTCTTTTTGTCTTGTTTTTCTGTTAAATATCTAAACTATCTTAAGGTTAAGAAGCTGTACTTTATTGTCCCAGAGGGAAATTTGTCTCATGCTTAAAATACAGCCACTGCATCACAACACTTAAAAACAGTGCACTGCACAATAAAAACAGACACACATTAGTCTCTGACTCACTTAAATACAGTGGGTACGGAAAGTATTCAGACCCCCTTAAATTTTTCACTCTTTGTTATATTGTAGCCATTTGCTAAAATAATTTAAGTTTTTTTTTTTTTCCTCATTAATTTACACACAGCACACCATATTGACAGAACAACACAGAATTGTTGACATTTTTGCAGATTTTATTAAAAAAGAAAAACTGAAATAAATATCACATGGTCCTAAGTATTCAAACCCTTTGCTGTGACACTCATATATTTAACTCAGGTGCTGTCCATTTCTTATGATCATCCTTGAGATGGTTCTACACACCTTCATTTGAGTCCAACTGTGTCTGATTATACTGATTGGACTTGATTCGGAAAGCCACACACCTGTCTATATAAGTCCTTACAGCTCACAGTGCATGTCAGATTAAATGAGAATCATGAGGTCAAAGGAAATGCCTGAAGAGCTCAGAGACAGAATTGTGCAAGGCACAGATCTGGCCAAGGTTAAAAAAAAAAATTCTGCTGCACTTAAGATTCCTAAGAGCACAGTGGCCTCCATAATCCTTAAAAGGAAGACGTTTGGGACAACCAGAACCCTTCCTAGAGATGGCCGTCCGGCCAAACTGAGCTATCGGGGGAGAAGAGCCTTGGGGAGAGAGGAAAAGAAGAACCCAAAGATCACTGTGGATGAGCTCCAGAGATGCAGTCGGGAGATGGGAGAAAGTTGTAGAAAGTCAACATCACTGCAGCCCTCCACCAGTCGGGGCTTTTTGGCAGAGTGGCCCGACGGAAGCCTCCCCTCAGTGCAAGACACATGAAAGCCCGCATGGAGTTAGCTAAAAAAACACCTGAAGGACTCCAAGATGGTGAGAAATAAGATTCTCTGGTCTGATGAGACCAAGGTAGAACTTTTAGGCCTTAATTCTAAGCGGTATGTGTGGAGAAAACCAGGCACTGCTCATCACATGTCCAATACAGTCCCAAACAGTGAAGCATGGTGGTGGCAGCAACATGCTGTGGGGGTGTTTTTCAGCTGCAGAGACAGGACGACTGTGCACTTGCGGGAAAGATGAATGCGGACCAATTACAAGGGATATCTGGAGAAAAAACCGGCTCCAGAGTGCTCAGGACCTCAGACTGGGCCGAAATTTACCTTCCAACAAGACAATGACCCAAAGCACACAGCTAAAATAACGAAGTAGTGGCTTCACAACAACTCTGTGACTGTTCTTGAATGGCCCAACCAGAGCCCTGACTTAAACCCAATTGAGCATCTCTGGAGAGACCTAAAAATGGCTGTCCACCAACGTTTACCATCCAACCTGACAGAACTGGAGAGGATCTGCAAGGAGGAATGGCAGAGGGATCCCCAAATCCAGGTGTGAAAAAACTTGTTGCATCTTTCCCAAAAAGAATCATGGCTGTATTAGATCAAAAGGGTGCTTCTACTAAAAACTGAGCAAAGGGTCTGAATACGTGGACCATGCGATATTTCAGTTTTTCTTTTTTAATAATCTGCAAAAATGTCAACAATTCTAAGTTTTTCTGTCAATATGGGGTGCTGTACATTAATGAGGAAAAAAAATTAACTTAAAATGATTTTAGCAAATGGCTGCAATATAAAAAAGAGTGAAAAAATTAAGGGGGTCTGAACACTTTCCGTACCCACTCTGATCTATAATTTAAACAACGCCGTAACTATTCTTGCTGCAATGCAAATGTTAACTTTTTAAAAAAAAAAATAATAAATGCAATTCTGTTTTACTGCACTTGACAAATTTCAATTCTTTTCAAAAAAAATTTTTTACTGCACTGGCAGATGCTTTCACTTATTTATTTTTTTATCTTATTTTTATTTTTTTTACTGCACTGGCAGATGCTTTCACTTATTTATTTTTTTATCTTATTTTTATTTTTTTTACTGCACTGGCAGATGCTTTCACTTATTTAAATTTTGTATCTTATTTTTAATTTTTTTACTGCACTGGCAGATGCTTTTACTTATTTTAATTAAAAAAACATTTTTTTTACTGCACTGGCAGATGCTTTTACTTATTTTAATTAAAAAAACATTTTTTTTACTGCACTGGCAAATGCTTTTACTTATTTCAATTCTTTTCAAAAAAAATTTTTTACTGCATGGCAGATGCTGTCACTGATTTTTTTTTTTATCTTATTTGTAAAGTTTTTTACTGCCACTGGCAGGGCTCACTTATTTTATTTTGATTTTATTTTTAAAGTTTTACTGCAATGGCAGATGCTTTTACTTATTTTAATTAAAAAAACATTTTTTTTACTGCACTGGCAAATGCTTTTACTTATTTCAATTCTTTTCAAAAAAAAATTTTTACTGCACTGGCAGATGCTTTCACTTATTTTTATTTTTTATCTTATTTTAAATTTTTTACTGCACTGGCAGATGCTTTCACTTATTTATATTTTTTATCTTATTTTTAATTTTTTTACTGCACTGGCAGATGCTTTTACTAATTTTTATTTTATTTTATTTTTTAAATGTTGACTGCACTGGCAGATGCTTTGTGAAACAATTCGCAAGTGTGCTAAGAAAAAAAATACACTCATATTACGGACAGTCTATGAAAACAAGTCTGAATTTCTTTTGCAGTTTTTCCTCTTTTTTTGCAGTGAGCTATGTACGTCTGATAATGAATCTTACACTCTTCCTCTTTTCCGTAACCAGAGATCTCACACTCCGTCCAATCCGGTAAAGCCAGGTTTGGTTCTGGTAAACATGCAGGCAGAACTTCTGGAGAGTGAAGGGCACAGATACCGAACTCGCTCTTCAACTTGAGCAGAGCTGAAGACATGAGGAACACGACAGGAAATCACTTACAACTCAAGCGACATTTAAAACCTCATAAATACTCAAATGATGATCAAGTCACATGCTAATATACTCTATTGGTATGAGCTACTCTTTCTTATATTCTACTGTTACAAATAAAATCAGAGAAATTCCACATTTCATAATTCATTCTATTTCAAATAAATGCTGTTCTTTTACAAATCAAAGAATCCTGAAAAATTGTGGTTTTCACAAAAATATTGGGCAGCACAACTGTTTTCAACATTGATAATAATCAAAAATCAGCATATTAGAATGATTTCTGAAGGATCATGTGACACTGAAGACTGGAGTAATGATGCTGAAAATTCAGCTTTGATCACAGAAATAAATTATATTTGACAATATATTCACATAGAAAACAGCTATTTTAATTTGTAATAATATTTCACATTTTTACTGTTTTTACTGTATTTCTGAGCAAATAAATGCAGCCTTGGTGAGCAGAAGAGACTTCTTTCAAAATGTAAAAAAATCTTACTGACTCTAAACTTTTGAATGATAGTATACATACAAAATGCAAAATATATAAAATGTAGAAACACAATAACAGTGGCCAGGACAGCAGCTGACTGCGAGCTGATGATCTTGATAATCCTCCAGATCTGTTTTCTGTGTGTAAGAGTGCAGAATGGATTCTAGTGGTGTGTGTGTGATTTGTCAGTGAATGATTTGAAGTCTCACCGATATCATTGTCATACGTCTCGTCGTCGTACTGCTCATGAATCCAGTATTTCTTCACGTCAAAGATCTGCTCGCTACTGGAGTTCTGAAGCCTGAAGGTTCGGCCCAGAACCACTCGAAGACGCTTCTCGTCAAATCTGAACACAGATTACAAGAAGACATATTTAAAAAAAATAAAAAAATCGTTGTCTTGTTTTCAGTAAAATTATTTCAACATCTTTAAAACCATATAAATTCCACTTTGTCCTATGATAGGGTTTCTGAAGGTAAATTTAAAACTTCAAGACCAAGTAAATAATATTTAAGGAAACAAAATACATCAGTAACTTCTCTAAATGTAAAAGTTTACACAATGAGTTGCATTCGCAACACTTTAAAAGTTTAAATGCATTTTCAACTGATCTCCATTACTACAAATCAAATGTATCAAAATGAAGTAAGTTTATGCTTAAAACAAGAACAAATATCTGCCAGTGGAATCTGAAAAATCAACTTAATTAAAAGGGAAGCTTTCATATACCCTATTGATATTATATTTGTTCTGGTTTTAAGCATAAACTCATTCCATTTTGATTTTTCAATTATTTTTACGTTTGCATCTCAAGTTAATTATGTTTCGATATTTAAATTAGAAAACAAAAATACGGAGGAAGATGATCATAGTTTTTATTATTTTTTATTCCAGTTTTAGTTATTTTAGTACATCAAGTTAAACTAATTTAAAACGAGATGCTGCCTTGGCAACTAGCTGAAATAAAACGTTTTTTAGATTTTATTTTATGTCAGTTAACAAGATTATTTCAAGTAACATAATCGTTTTTTATGGTTTTAATTGTAGCTTTAGTTGTGTTATCTATAATAAGCCTGGTTCAAATAATGTACCTTAAATGTTGATTCATAGAAATGTTTTTTTTTACGTGCAATGTCTCAAGCAGTGAAAATTAAGATAAACGATGGTGATTCAGCACATATCCATCAGACTGTGATCAGCAGATGGCATGAATGATTTTTTTTATTCTTGACGTCATGATGGAGGAAATAAGATTTGTGAAATAAAATTATCTGACAGCAGCCCATTTTGTCAAGAAGGTAGTGAAACTGATCAAACACACACACACACACACACACACACACAACACGCGCGCGCACACACACACACACACCTCTCCTGGAAGCAGTGAGCGGCGGAGAGGATCCAGCAGGAGTCGATGAGGACGCCGCCACACAGAAAGTTGTATGATTTGGCACGTGGCAGATAGACGGTGATGGCGGCCTGCCACGGCTGCTCTCGGATATCACTGACCTGACCTCCACGAATCCTGAACATGGGCAGAGAGTTTGAAGGAGCTTCAGTGCGCTGCCCGCAGGAGCCTGAGCACGAGAGATAATGAGGAAAAACTCATAGAGATCAGAATCACAGAATCACACAGACTCTTTTCATGCCACTCATTTTCTTTATGAAATGTGAAGTCCGGTGTCTTTCACGTCTCACCTTGATTGTTGGTGGTTATAGGGGCTCGTGGTCCGACTGTGGTGATTGATGGTGTTTTCCTCGCTGTGGAAAAAGACAAATATGGTTAAAAAGCACCCACACAGTTTTAGAAAAATAAATGCGTAAGGGCCGATTTAAATTAATAACAGCACATTATAACCAAAACATGCGGCACATATTGAGTCCACATTACATGCACACAGGGTAGTTTTAGGAACCATTCAATCAAATACTATAATAATTTTAATATAATAAACAGTATTTTATTATCTTTATTAATTTGTGTTATTTATCACTCGTTTTTATAAATAGTCAAAACAATAATAATAATCATAAAATGAGTTAAAGCATGATAACAATAATTATTTTATTTTTATTATCGTGTTTAATGTAATTATATGTTATTTAATCACTAATTATAATAATTAGTCAAAAACAATTATCTTTACTGTGTAATTTTATAATGTAATTATAAAAATGAAGACAAATATATTACTGTTGTAAATTACAATTGTACTGTAAAATAAAAAATGAATATTTGATAAATAATTTAGTTACATTATAGTTGCAATATTAATGTTTATGTCTTAAATTCTTCACTTTCAAACGTTCAAATTCTCAAGCTTTAAACATATCAAACAAGGTTATTATCGTTAACTAAAACCATTAAAAAACATTTTCATTACTTGAAATAAACATTAACTGAAATAATATATATATAAAATTCTACATTGTTTCAGCTAGTTGTCAAAGCAACATTTCTCCTTTTCATTTAGTTAACTTTGATGTACTAGAAATAAACTCCAAAACAACATAAAAAACTAACCCTATAGACATATTTAAAAAAAACTAATAGAACTGATGAAAACACACAACAAACAAAAATGACTAAAACTTTAAAATTAAAATACTAAATAAAACAGAATTAAAAAAAAATAGAATCTCTCTGATACCAAAATAATACTAATTTCAAATCCTCAAGCTTTTATGTCGGTGCAATATGGCCGTAAAGCTGTAAACTTGTCTCCTCAAAAGTAGTGGAAATTATACAAAAGAGAACCCTTGTGCGGGGAAATCTTACATTACTCTAGACTGAACAGTGAAGTGCATCAGTTAGTCATGTGCTCATAGATCAGTGACTAATAAAATCACGGCAGCAGTGCAGACTTACGGCACTTAGGGACGTCACAGAGCTCCCAGGTCATCTGAGACCCTTTATAGACGTGACACCAGGGGCCGAGGTCACCATCCGGGTTCCTGTGAGGGAAAACAGCCAGAGAGTTAGAGATGAAGTGTGGAGACCTGATTTCTGATGCACACTGAGGATGAGACTTTACAGTGTTTTTACCACACTTAAAGAATTTTAAAAGCCACTTCTGGGCATAACTGGGTTATAACTGGGTTATAAATGACTAATGTACCATGATATTTACGACACTCCAAAGTAGAAGACTAAAGAATTCCACAGAATGCACAGGTACATATAAAAAAAAATAAAAAAAAAACATTTAATACTTTTTTGTTAGTGAACACACAGCCTTTCACAACAGCAAGACGATAAAATGCACCAGTATTCAATTGTTCAGTCGAAATTTTAAAACAAAAACAAAAATTGGCAACAAATATTTTCATTGTCGAACGGTCACTTTTGTGTCCGAAAGCATGAAAGGTTAGTTAGAAAGAATGCAAAGAAACAGGATGAATTTTTGTGTAATAATATTTCAATTATACGTAAGCTCTATTTACACAAATGTACATTTTTTTTAAGTTGCTCCAAGTTTGGTGCCATTTAAAAATGAATTTATAATTTCAACTTAAAAGCAGCTGAAAAAGGAATGCCTAAAAATCGCTACCTCTCTCTCCTCTATATAATAGATTTATTAGATAGGGTGTGTGTGTGTGTGTGTAATTCATTGTACCTGCAGAAGTTGTGGCTGCCGATGCCCATCTCTCTGGCGTCGGACCTCCATGCGTTGTAGATCTTACGAGACACTGCGGGTGAATCCCACGAAAGACACTTCAAACCGCTGCGTGAGATGGCTTTTGTCCCTCTGTAGGTCTGACCCGATCCCCGTGTGCACTCTAGATAGGGGTCTGAAACGACACAGCTTTAGTTAGTACACACTATATGGATATGGATATCTATGTCTGTGTGTGTTGAGAGTTTGTACCAATTATGCAGGTCGGTAAAAAGCAGAACTCCCATGAGAACTGAGCCTTTTTATAAACGTAACACCATGGTTTAGTGTCTCCATCTGGATTCCTGAGGAATAAAACACAACCCAAACATGATTATTATTAATATACTCACCAACAACACAATACAGCTCAATGCATGAAAGCAAAAAGCGGTTTTTTGGTTTAAAAGCATGGTGAAATCAATTTGCAAATCGCATGGAAGAGCAATATGACATCAGTGTTTAATCTCATGCCTTAAAGAACAAAGTCTGGAGGAGGAAGTGCATGCGCACCTGCAGTAGTTGTGATTTCCCAGTCCCAGTGTGTTTGCCTCTGGTCTCCTGGCAGTGAATTTCTTCCCACGGAGTGAGCTGGAATTCCAATTAATACACTCCAGTCCTGACATGCTTATGCTCCAGGTGCCACGGTAACCCAATCCCTGACCTCCGGAACATCGCTCAGCTGTATCTGAGAGAAAAACAAGAAAACATACCATCAAAATGGGCCTTATTAATGTTCATGTTATCAATTATTGCATGCTTTTGTTGAACGACACATGTATAAGGCCAAAAGGGAATCTCAATGAGGGTGATAGCAACTATAATACTAAAAAGAGTATGTTACACCAATTATACTAATTATACTATATAATTTTACTAGCAACTAATAATACTAAAATATTACACAAGTTATATTAATTTTACTAGCAACTAATAATACTAAAATAAGTTACACTAGTTATACTAATTTTACTAGCAACAAATAATACTAAAATAAGTTACACTAGTTATACTAATTTTACTAACAAAAAATAAAAATAGTAAGTTATACTAGTATATACTAGTTATACTATACTAGCAATTGATACTAAAAATAGCAAGCTACACAAGTTATACTTATTTTACTAGCAACAAATAATACTAAAATAAGTTACACTAGTTATACTAATTTTACTAGCAACAAATAATACTAAAATAAGCTACACTAGTTATACTAATTTTACTAGCAACAAATAATACTAAAATAAGTTACACTAGTTATACTAATTTTACTAGCAACAAATAATACTAAAATAAGTTACACTAGTTATACTAATTTTACTAGCAACAAATAATACTAAAATAAGTTACACTAGTTATACTAATTTTACTAGCAACAAATAATACTAAAATAAGTTGCACTAGTTATACTAATTTTACTAGCAACAAATAATACTAAAATAAGCTACACTAGTTATACTTATTTTACTAGCAACAAATAATACTAAAATAAGCTACACTAGTTATACTTATTTTACTAGCAACAAATAATACTAAAATAAGCTACACTAGTTATACTTATTTTACTAGCAACAAATAATACTAAAATAAGCTACACTAGTTATACTTATTTTACTAGCAACAAATAATACTAAAATAAGCTACACTAGTTATACTTATTTTACTAGCAACAAATAATACTAAAATAAGCTACACTAGTTATACTTATTTTACTAGCAACAAATAATACTAAAATAAGCTACACTAGTTATACTTATTTTACTAGCAACAAATAATACTAAAATAAGCTACACTAGTTATACTTATTTTACTAGCAACAAATAATACTAAAATAAGCTACACTAGTTATACTTATTTTACTAGCAACAAATAATACTAAAATAAGCTACACTAGTTATACTTATTTTACTAGCAACAAATAATACTAAAATAAGCTACACTAGTTATACTTATTTTACTAGCAACAAATAATACTAAAATAAGCTACACTAGTTATACTTATTTTACTAGCAACAAATAATACTAAAATAAGCTACACTAGTTATACTTATTTTACTAGCAACAAATAATACTAAAATAAGTTACACTAGTTATACTAATTTTACTAGCAACAAATAATACTAAAATAAGTTACACTAGTTATACTAATTTTATTAGCAAGAAATAATACTAAACTAAGTTACACTAGTTATACTAATTTTACTAGCAACAAATAATACTAAAATAAGTTACACTAGTTATACTAATTTTACTAGCAACAAATAATACTAAAATAAGCTACACTAGTTATACTAATTTTACTAGCAACAAATAATACTAAAATAAGCTACACTAGTTATACTAATTTTACTAGCAACAAATAATACTAAAATAAGCTACACTAGTTATACTTATTTTACTAGCAACAAATAATATTTAATTTACTAGCAACTAATAATACTAAAATACGTTACACAAGTTATACTTATTTTACTAGCAACTAATAATCCTAAAATGCACAAGTTACACTAGTTATACTAATTTTACTAGCAACAAATAATACTAAAATAAGCTACACTAGTTATACTAATTTTACTAGCAACAAATAATATTTAATTTACTAGCAACAAATAATACTAAAATAAGTTACACTAGTTATACTAATTTTACTAGCAACAAATAATACTAAAATAAGTTACACTAGTTATACTAATTTTACTAGCAACAAATAATACTAAAATAAGTTACACTAGTTATACTAATTTTACTAGCAACAAATAATATTTAATTTACTAGCAACTAATAATACTAAAATATTACACAAGTTATATTAATTTTACTAGCAACTAATAATACTAAAATAAGTTACACTAGTTATACTTATTTTACTAGCAACAAATAATATTTAATTTACTAGCAACAAATAATACTAAAATAAGCTACACTAGTTATACTAATTTTACTAGCAACAAATAATATTTAATTTACTAGCAACAAATAATACTAAAATAAGTTACACTAGTTATACTAATTTTACTAGCAACAAATAATACTAAAATAAGTTACACTAGTTATACTAATTTTACTAGCAACAAATAATACTAAAATAAGCTACACTAGTTATACTAATTTTACTAGCAACAAATAATATTTAATTTACTAGCAACAAATAATACTAAAATAAGCTACACTAGTTATACTAATTTTACTAGCAACAAATAATACTAAAATAAGCTACACTAGTTATACTAATTTTACTAGCAACAAATAATACTAAAATAAGCTACACTAGTTATACTAATTTTACTAGCAACAAATAATACTAAAATAAGCTACACTAGTTATACTAATTTTACTAGCAACAAATAATACTAAAATAAGTTACACTAGTTATACTAATTTTACTAGCAACAAATAATATTTAATTTACTAGCAACAAATAATACTAAAATAAGTTACACTAGTTATACTAATTTTACTAGCAACAAATAATACTAAAATAAGTTACACTAGTTATACTAATTTTACTAGCAACAAATAATATTTAATTTACTAGCAACTAATAATACTAAAATATTACACAAGTTATATTAATTTTACTAGCAACTAATAATACTAAAATAAGTTACACTAGTTATACTAATTTTGCTAGCAACAAATAATACTAAAATAAGTTGCACTAGTTATACTAATTTTACTAGCAACAAATAATATTTAATTTACTAGCAACAAATAATACTAAAATAAGTTACACTAGTTATACTTATTTTACTAGCAACAAATAATATTTAATTTACTAGCAACTAATAATACTAAAATAAGTTACACTAGTTATACTTATTTTACTAGCAACAAATAATATTTAATTTACTAGCAACTAATAATACTAAAATAAGTTACACTAGTTATACTTATTTTACTAGCAACAAATAATATTTAATTTACTAGCAACAAATAATACTAAAATAAGCTACACTAGTTATACTTATTTTACTAGCAACAAATAATATTTAATTTACTAGCAACTAATAATACTAAAATATTACACAAGTTATATTAATTTTACTAGCAACTAATAATACTAAAATAAGTTACACTAGTTATACTTATTTTACTAGCAACAAATAATATTTAATTTACTAGCAACAAATAATACTAAAATAAGTTACACTAGTTATACTAATTTTACTAGCAACAAATAATACTAAATGTAAAAAAAAAAGGTTTTTTTACACTAGTTATACTTATTTTACTAGCAACAAATAATATTTAATTTACTAGCAACAAATAATACTAAAATAAGTTACACTAGTTATACTAATTTTGCTAGCAACAAATAATACTAAAATAAGTTACACTAGTGATACTAATTTTACTAGCAACAAATAATATTTAATTTACTAGCAACTAATAATACTAAAATAAGTTACACTAGTTATACTAATTTTACTAGCAACAAATAATATTTAATTTACTAGCAACTAATAATACTAAAATAAGTTACACTAGTTATACTAATTTTACTAGCAACTAATAATACTAAAATAAGTTACACTAGTTATACTAATTTTACTAGCAACAAATAATATTTAATTTACTAGCAACTAATAATACTAAAATAAGTTACACTAGTTATACTAATTTTACTAGCAACAAATAATATTTAATTTACTAGCAACAAATAATACTAAAATAAGCTACACTAGTTATACTAATTTTACTAGCAACAAATAATACTAAAATAAGCTACACTAGTTATACTAATTTTACTAGCAACAAATAATACTAAAATAAGCTACACTAGTTATACTTATTTTACTAGCAACAAATAATATTTAATTTACTAGCAACAAATAATACTAAAATAAGCTACACTAGTTATACTAATTTTACTAGCAACAAATAATACTAAAATAAGTTACACTAGTGATACTAATTTTACTAGCAACAAATAATACTAAAATAAGTTACACTAGTTATACTAATTTTACTAGCAACAAATAATATTTAATTTACTAGCAACTAATAATACTAAAATACGTTACACAAGTTATACTTATTTTACTAGCAACTAATAATCCTAAAATGCACAAGTTACACTAGTTATACTAATTTTACTAGCAACAAATAATACTAAAATAAGTTGCACTAGTTATACTAATTTTACTAGCAACAAATAATATTTAATTTACTAGCAACTAATAATACTAAAATAAGTTACACTAGTTATACTAATTTTACTAGCAACAAATAATACTAAAATAAGCTACACTAGTTATACTAATTTTACTAGCAACAAATAATACTAAAATAAGCTACACTAGTTATACTAATTTTACTAGCAACAAATAATATTTAATTTACTAGCAACAAATAATACTAAAATAAGTTACACTAATTTTACTAGCAACAAATAATACTAAAATAAGTTACACTAGTTATACTTATTTTACTAGCAACAAATAATATTTAATTTACTAGCAACAAATAATACTAAAATAAGCTACACTAGTTATACTAATTTTACTAGCAACAAATAATACTAAAATAAGCTACACTAGTTATACTAATTTTACTAGCAACAAATAATACTAAAATAAGCTACACTAGTTATACTTATTTTACTAGCAACAAATAATATTTAATTTACTAGCAACTAATAATACTAAAATAAGTTACACTAGTTATACTAATTTTACTAGCAACAAATAATATTTAATTTACTAGCAACAAATAATACTAAAATAAGCTACACTAGTTATACTAATTTTACTAGCAACAAATAATATTTAATTTACTAGCAACAAATAATACTAAAATAAGCTACACTAGTTATACTAATTTTACTAGCAACAAATAATACTAAAATAAGTTACACTAGTTATACTAATTTTACTAGCAACAAATAATACTAAAATAAGCTACACTAGTTATACTAATTTTACTAGCAACAAATAATATTTAATTTACTAGCAACAAATAATACTAAAATACGTTACACAAGTTATACTTATTTTACTAGCAACTAATAATCCTAAAATGCACAAGTTACACTAGTTGTACTAATTTTACTAACAAATAATAAAAATAGTAAGTTATACTAGTATATACTAGTTATACTATACTAGCAATTGATACTAAAAATAGCAAGCTACACTAGTTACACTAATTTTACTAGCAACTAATAATTCTAAAAATAGTAAGTCACACTAGTTACACCAATTTTACTAGCAACTAATAAAACTAAAAATAGTAGGTTATATTGGTTATACTAATTTTAATAGAAACTAATAGTACTAAAACAGTTCATAAATAGCAACTAATACTACAAAAATAGTAAATAATACTAGTTACGCAAATTTTACTAGGAACTAATGATACTAAAAATAGTATGTTTTATTACTTACACTAATTTTACTAGCAACTAAAATACTAGTTATACTAGTCACACTAAATTTATTAGCAACTAATGATACTAAAAAAGTAAGTTATACTAACTACACTAGCAACTAATAATACTAAAAATTATAAGTTATATTAGTTACACAAAATTTATTAGCAATTAATGATACTAAAAAGGTTATACTAGATATACTAATTATACTAGCAACTAATAATACAACAAAATTGTAAGTTATACTAGTTATACTACTTATACTAGCAAATAATAATACAAAAAAATAGTAAGTTATACTAATATACTAAAATATAGTAAGTTATACAAATTTTCCTACCAACTAATAATACAAAGCAAAAACAAAATTAAATATAAGTAAAATTAGTATAACTAAAAAAACTCTACACAGTGATAAACAGCTGTATTTGCTGCAAGGTCAAATGCTGATGGCTTACTGATTTCACACTGTGTTCCTGTAAACCCGGGCGGACACTGGCAGATGAAGTCATTGGAGTAAACAGCTTCTTTACACGTCCCTCCATTATAACACTTAGACACGAAACATTCTGAAAAACAGAATAATAAACACCTGTGTGTCCATTGTGGACTATTTCTGAGTTCAATAAATGACATTTATTTTATTGCTTCGAAATGCTATTCTAAGTGTGCTACGAACATTTGTGGTCTTTCCAAAATATTCGTAATTAATTGGGTGTAAAGTGGTTTTGTATAATGATTACATCATTTTATATTTAGAAATATAACAACTTTTACAACATTAGGATCAATAAACTGTGGTCAAGTCGTAGCACGGATCATACTGTGCCGTAATTGAAAATCACACGTGTTTTTAATTCCAGTGATTTTTTCTGTGTCCGCAGGATGAGAATATAGTTTGGATCTGCTTGAGCGAGTGACTCATGGGGAGGGGATGCTCTGGGTGACTCTACACTCAAATTTCAATCATTTGAATTAAAATAGATGGTGCTGCACAAAAGCTGTTTTTCATCCAGCGGACACACACGCACACACAAACACACACACTCTCTCACTCTCACACACACACAGTATATACATTTTACAATTTATACACACTTATTATTTTATAAATCAAATAATAAATGTTTCTTTTTCTTTACAAAGGTTAGTCTATTATAAAAAGCTGTATGGTAGAGTGTGTGACCACTCACTGGTCACTGGTATCTCATGACAGCGTACTCTTCCTCGTACGGCGCAGCGGCAGAATTCC